>CM042869.1:6898867-7240367 GCA_023658055.1 Thaleichthys pacificus
CATTTCTATCCTAGCTGTTCCAAGGTTACAGCCAAGTACGGCATGTGTACACACAGACTCCTATTTTCAGCTTCTTTTATACACCACCATTACAAATGTTAATACAAAACCTATATATAGATTTCTGTTATGCGTCTTAAAAGGTCAAGTTTTTTTGCTTGTTTCTCCTCATTTTGTTAAGAGACAAGAAGACCCACCTATGAAAGTCTGCTGAGACTGTGAATTGCCCCCAAAACGGGGAGAGCATGAATGAGGATAGCTGGAGGCATTGACACCCATCCTCTCCTGCTTCAACTTCCTCTTCACACGGACCACTGAGGCCACTCCTGCTGGCACATTCTGGCCGAGCAAAGGTCCTTCAAGTCAGGGTCCGGACACAGCCAGAGACTGGGTCTCACTGCCTGTAGCTCCGCCTGCCATTTCTGAAAAGTAACAGAGAAGGAGAAGTGATTTACATTGTATGCCACATACACAAACATCATGTTACACATATCACGTTTTCCTCAAGAGTAAACCCCGACCCAGTTTTGTTGTTGTTTTGCAAACGACGATCCAATTTCATTCCGATCAACCATCTCCTGTTAGCCTGGCGAGGAACAAAACCTTCAGAGATTGTAATACCAAACCTTTTACGCTCTTTTTCCCAGTGTGGCTATTGCTACATCCTGATATTTATGTTTCATTTTACAGGCCAATCTGGCCCTGCCAAAAGCAGCACAGGGGGGTAGCCTTCAGCAGCTTTGGGAGGCATCAGGGTCCAGCCTTCACTGCTCGCAACATTAACTGTGAGGAAAGGCTTTTTTATTTTCTTTCGTTCTTCCCCCCCGACCTCCCCACCCTCCCCACTGCAATAAGGCCCCAAAAAAACTACTCTCTGAAATAAGACACTCAACATGAGCAGTCATTTACATAGTTGAATGTGCACTTTAGAGTAAATGTGGCTTGAGTTTAGATATTTTTATACTCTAAGGACATTACAACCAGAGGGCAAAGACAGAACTCCAAACTGTATGAAAGTAGGACTAGGCTACTTTGAAAACTTTTTCCTCCACCTCTTTTTCACCCAAAACGGAATCATTTCATTTCTTAAACCCCCAGGGGGACAGTCAGAGCAAAGCTTTCTCTGGTTAACACTTTTGTTATCACAAGCCAAAAGTGGGGGCCGGAATACACGGTTCAGACACAACATTTGAAGGTACCCTTCATGTATGTTTTCATTGGAAAACACACCTAGGTATGTGGTTTTTCAGGAATGTGTTTCCCATTTACCAAAAATGCTTGCATGCGGCTGCAAAGACAAGACGCATGATGTTCACACAAAAATCCTGGAAACTGGTCGTTTTTTGGTTGTTACCTGGAATCAGATACCATGGCCTGTCTAACACGTAAACAATGAGGCCATTGGATTAGGTGCCATCTGCAACATAGCCTGCAGGGAGCCTGATAAATTAATTTGTAACATCTTGAAGGATCCACCATTTTTCAGAAATGGTTCAATTGGATGATGAAACCAGTGTCTGACTTCTGGCTCCAAGACCTCATCTATCTTGAGGGACTCGGCTGTGGCCTACGCCAATTTGTGAACATCACACAAGTGTCTTGCTGATGGAGTGTTAAAAGCCTGAGGCAAAACACCAGCACTCCCCCTTCATTCTTTTGATCACATGGCTCAACCTGTTCCTAAAAAAATCACTCAAGTGTCAGACAAACCTTATTTTCAGAGAATTGGGAATAACACACAAGGCCAAGTCAAAATAAGCACTTTAGGAATGAAGAGGGGGGGGGGGGGGGCTAGGTAAAGTTTGGAAAACAGCTCATTAGACTAGCATACGTTTATCTAATGGATGTGAGGGAGGTTAACCCTATCCATTCTGGAAGACAGTAGCAGTTGCAAAGAGAAGTCAGCAAACCAAATATTAAATGCTTGTCTGTCTGTTAAATGTAATATAGATGTTGTACTTATAACTCATAGTAAATAATTCAAAGGCAGGAATTGCTGATTTCACGCAAGGTTTACAAAGGACAGAGGTCCTAATAAATATCAGTTTAATTCCGAGCAACAAAAAAAAGAGAAAAGGCTATTCTCTGACATTTATAATATTAAGTTACGTTGTTCAGAGTTGTCCATGAGTCGGTGCTTTGCCATCTACATTAAACAATGGCTGCGTTAGAAAGAAAGGGGACAGCAGAAACTGACAGAAAATTGGTACAAATGGCCGGAACATGCCTGTCAACTTGAGTGACAGAAGTAGAGAAGGAATAAATTAATAGGCTAGTTCTCTGACCGAAGTGGCGCGCCAAAAACAGTAGCTGACAAAGAGATAAGAGGTTATGCAAGTGATGCAATGGGGGACTGGGGGGGGGGACTTGGGGGGGGACAACATTCCAATCCATAAAAGAGACAATTTGCTGTTGATGAGGATGGCCTTGTTAACAAGGGCAAAATCAACTGAAATAAGTAACCTTTTTTTTATGACTGACGTAACCTATACAAAATCTGATAATGTATTTGCTTCAGAAACTAAATTGTAAGTATTTAAGGAAACAAACTTTTGCCCATAAAAGCTCACTGCAAAAAACTAGTCACTGTTCCTCACACTTTCACTGTCACACTAAATCATTAACACAGAATCAGACCAATTACTGGTTCAACAAACAATTCACACGGCTGCCAGTTTCACCCAAATCAACATTCCCAAAGCGGCCTCATTTTTCCTGGCGATTCACAGTCTTCTCAGTTCTACATGGGAGAGAACCATTAAAAATTGATATAATGGGGAAAGTATTAAATAAAGTTGGCTGGAGATAAATTAAAAACTTTGAGGCATGAACTTAACACCTCACTGGAGGCGTGTACACTTGGTTGCTAAATACCTTTCCAATGTGTGAACACAGGCCTATGAAAAGAAACAAACAAACATCTTCCTTGACAGCTCATAGAGGGTATGTCAGACATGTGGAGTGGTGATAATGAGTTTTCGTTTTCCTCTTCTCTCAAACATAGGCACTCTTTCCCCTCCGAGGCGCTCTCCATTCAGTGCATTTCCAATGGTTAGAATCTGCTCATAATGTAAACATAGTGTGGCCGCTGAGGCTAAGTACTCAAGTTTTTCACGACCATCGCTGGCGATTCAGCTCAAGACTATTTAGAAAGGTGAGTGTGACTTTTCTCCTGATCTCAGGATCCAGTGGGGGTTACAGAGCAGTATGTTGACTGAGATAGACTCAACACAGTGTCAACAGCATAAAGCATAACAACACACACACACACCTCTCACGTTTCAGATATGAAGAAAGTCATCGGTTAGGCTTTCAACCTCATCAGACAGCATAGGGGTGTTTCCACCAGGGTGTGGATCTGCAGTGGCTCCCTGCTCTCTGGGCGTGTCTGGAAAATCTAAACCAGTCCTGGGGTTACGTGGTAAACACTATGCCGACAAATGCAAGAGCATTAATTGAGATGTAAAAAGGATCGAGTGTCTTACAAGTCACAGCCTAAACGCAGTCCATTTACCATAAACATGTTGCAATGAAACTAGAAAGAGTTGTTTATAGGAAAATGTTTCTTCTATGGTGGAATCATTTCACTAACAGGCACACATTAATGCAGTGTGTTCATAGTCAAATTGTGCACATCACACACAATGAGAGCATGGGAGGACTGAGAGCCATTTTTCTTTCTTGCGCAAAGAGCCAAAAAACGAGGGGGTGAAAGTTAAATGTGTTTAGGGGACAACACTTTACCAGACCACTGAGCAAAAGCAATGTCCATTCAACAAAATCAGTCAGGATAAAGAGCTCTCTGTTTCCAGGGGCCTCCCAAAAGTTCTCAGGACCGACGGAGAGCCGGGAAGGGGAGGGCGAGAGAGGGGTGGTGGGTACCCCCGTGGCAGCTTCCTGAAGGCCGTGGCAGGCTGGATTATGTGAGACTAATGAGAGGGGACAGAGCCAAGCCACACCCGCCCAGCTGCGGGGATGTCTGATCCACCCAGCAGAGCCTCACCCGTGGAGCAGCTCTGAGGGCGCCGGGGCCCAGCGCCACCGGGGGCCCCAGGCCACCATTCCATCCAATAAGGCGCATCCCTAAACTGGAACGTAAAGAGATGTTCTTCAGGCCAAGTAAAGCCAAGTCAGTTTACTTTGTGCATCAAGTCGGATTTTTACCAGTTCTAGAACACAAGCTTTGATCAAGTGTAATGGGGAATAAAGTGAACACTGATCGAAACCAAAAATGTAGTCTGGGGGGAAAAATCGTTTGAAAGAATAGGTTATGTGAAAGTGGAAAACATAGCCTATCTGGACTGAGTTTGTCAATGTCAGCTAAAACATGTGGAAAGAAAATATTACCACTCTTCGACAAGCACACTAATTAGAATGCCATGCACTGTAAAATATGAACTACCAGACATGACATTAATTTTGCAAGAGCTGTGTCATATTATAATAGATGTTTTCACTTTCTAAACCACTCCCCATGGTCTGTTCAGACAGAGTAATAGCATACAGCCATGAGTAACCTCCAGTTAATTGTGTTGTGTGTGTACGTGCACTTTTCACCTTCGCCTTAAAACTCACACAAGCGCACATGAACAACACAGTTTTCCAAGTCAATGTCTTGGGAAGGACAGGACCGGCGTGTGAATGTGGAGGGGACGTTATCCTACAGACAAATTCAATCACGCACCACTGCGTCAACCTGCAATTAATCAGAGCAAAATATCACGAGTCACTCGCGTCATGCTCCCTCCTCCTGCTTTTAGCAGTATATCAACCATGGATGTAGCGCCGTAAATACAGTGAGAGTGTGACCGGAAGGGCAGGAAGAGACGGAGGGGAAGACATGCAGTAAAATGGCCCATGCCGGAATCGAACCCGGGTCCCTGCCTTGTGTTAAGGCCCAAGCGCAAGCGCTACACTATCCAGCAAGCCACCAAGGTGTGGCCCAGTTAATAATTGTCTAGAAATAATAATTGTCATAATAATTGTGTAGAAAACTTGGATTGAGGCAGGGTTTAAAAAAAGCAAAACTCATTATCTTTGTTCTCTCTCAAGTACAAGTTGTCCTGCATACGACACTGCGGGGGTAATTACTTTACGGGACCGAATAGATTCTAATCGATGTTAAAGGCTTGTTGGAATCTGGGATAAGCGAAGGCTGTCATTTAGTACAGCTACTCTGCAGTCTGGTTTTTACACTTTCATTACTGCATTAGGCATTGAATAAGGTAATGAATGGACTAACAACTTGTCTTCAGGCACAATTTTCAAAAGAGGAACAGAATTATACAGCATTGAGCACAGAACACAGGTCGGGGCATGAATCTCTAGTTACTCCATCACGCAAACACACCATTAAAACGGTTTGGTGGTTTAGTGGAAGGGCTAAAAACATTGTATTTAGGACAACTGTATCATTATGGACAATGGAATCACTATTCCCTGTTCATCGGCTGACTTGCAACTGTGACTGTGGAGAACCAGTCACAGTGGCAAGGTGTATACGATATCTGCTCCAAGATGCCTCCAGGGGGTTGATTTATCAATGTTTACACCTGAAAAGAAATCTTTGAAAGAAAGAAAGAAAAAGAAACATTATGCTGCGTTGAGCTAGGCCGCTGCTACGCAACAATCAGATTAAGTAGGCCTAAAAACATCTGTATTACCGACATCGAGTAGCCTAAAGGGAAATGGGCTAAAGGATTTCCGCCTGTCTTACATCATAATCGGCTGGCAATTTTCTTCTCCATTTATTACCATGACACAGGTCTTTGCCAGTGCTGCATCACCTCAGCTTTGAGATATTCCTGAAAGCACATGAATCATTTCAAGGGTCTCTTGTTCAAGCAACATAGGCCAGTGACAGTATTCATCAAGACCTGAAGTGGCTTGTGCTGTGCTCCGGGCAGCTCAAAATGGGTCACAATGTGCTGCTCTTCGTTTAAAAAATGGTTACAATGCACAAGATAGTTTGCTGGTGTCCTCTGCATGACTGCATGAACTCATCCTGTTCGAAGAGGAGGAAAGCTGACATTTAAGCTGAAGCCAAGATGTTCCGTGGACACGCTCGCCCTTTAGCAGGGAGATCTTGAGGAATGCTTCAACCAACACACAAAGCCCACCCCCCCCCCCCCTGCATTCAAGTTTGAGATTCAGCAAATACAGTTCCACAAAAACATCTAATTAGGCCTAAAAGGTCAGTCCATCACAAGACAACAGGATGTTTGGGGGGGGAGAGGGGTGGGGGTGGGGGGGTTGGCCCTGCACCAAAGCCCTTATGGCCAGGATAATGAAGATGGAAACCACACTGAACCGCTTGAGGAAAAAGAAGGAAAGGGTGAAACAGCCTTCTTGTTTGAATGCCCTCCTCAGAGACACTCTTACCATCTTAATGAAGGCATCAACAGTCCCAAGGCATGCCGCCTGTGAGGTATAAATCACAGTGACATTCCTGAGGTAAACAGAGATGGGGCAGGTGGAGGAGCGGGGCATTCTTGTGATAATAATGACAGTGATTTATATAGGAATTTATTATGAGACAAATGCAAGATATCTCGGGTCAATTCCCTTCACGACATCATGCCGCTGGAATAAGTGGGACGGAAGAGGGCATTAAACCAACGTACGGATAATATCAGTTCTATTTGTCGTTTGTGGCATTTTTACTGCCCCATCGCCCGTCTCATGAGGAGGCGTCAGAGGACCTTCCTCACTATCTGTGGTTAGGTCCTGTGCCCTAGTCTGCAACAATAACCGCACTGTTAACGGCACTCTCTATCCTTGTCAATAATCGGATGAAAATAAATGCACTGTTGCGAAATAAACACCATGACCGCGTAACACTCGCAGTTATCTCAGTTTGGTCCCTCTCAATCAATCTCTGTGGGCCAGATATTGTGCTGTGACGGCAGGGCTTTGTGGCGATGCTACTGGGCTCATTTCCTTGCAGACGGGACCACTGGTATGGCCTATCTGCCGAGAGGAGATAAAGCATCCCTGAGGAGAGGTCAGTGGTTCGTCTTAGTACTGATACCATCACAATCCAGGACCCCATTTAGCTTCACCATCTAAGGTCAACTGAGTAAAGTTCCTTTATTACAGCAGAGAAGACGAACACGCACATTTCTCCACCTTTTGGGGGGAAATAACATGAATCTTTGGTAAGATTTTTGTTGTATGTATTATTTATTATTTTGTGCATAAAGATCGGCAACTGTGTGAGTGGTAGCTCCAGAAAGCTCTGCTTTCTCCATACTGAAAAGAATGAAGCCATTTTACCTACAATCAAAAGGCAAGATCTTAACAATATGCAAATACAGTCTTGAGTTGCATCCTGAGGTTGTCTGCCAAGGTGACGATGAGGTCTTAAGAGAACGGAATTTAGGTTTTATGGACAACAGTTTTTCTATCATTCAAACAGGGAACACTGAGAAATAGCCCTCTAATGCTTTGTTGCCACTTTAATTCTGTTTAAATAAATGTCTCTCATCAAGGGATATTGCTAGTTTGAAAACATAACTCACAGTTTGATAAACTCGAGACATGATACAACCACAGAATGTGGTGGTATACAGATGATTAGTTTTGAGTGATTTCAGGCCTAAATACAGAAAAGCTTTGATTAATCAACTTGCTTTGCTATAGGAGTCCCTCAGATGGGGAAATAAAGGTGTGTGGTGTTTAGCGCACAATCCAAACAGATGCTCTGAGACTTTGGAAGATTGCCTTTGTGCCACTGAGGCCATAGAAGCCCGCTCCAACGTGCCACAATATAAGTTTTGCCAGCAAAGGAGGGAAAATGTCTGCAAATATACTTAGTATTGTAATTAATCACAATATTTCATGAATTCACCAGACTCTAGCCATCCATCTCTAATCACTGACTTTAATGCAAAACTTTTACTGCACATTTGCCTGAATTACTCAGTCTAAATGGGACTTCGGGTGACAGAAACTCCAAGCCCAGGTGGCTGGTGGGTAACAAAGTATGATTCAAACCTAATGATCAAACAATTTGGCAAACTTAGATCACACTATTTAGTTAAGTTGAAGTAACCAAATGACTAATTACTATTGTCTACCACAATGAAAAGTGCTAGATTGCTCATACAAAAGATGACCAAATCACAGGGAAGTGATCAGCAGAGGATCCATTAACCAAAAGACTTGTAATGAGACATCCTTATTTGGATGCACACAAAAGGGATTCTGGGTAAAATTATAACCGCAAGGCAGTGTGGTCTCTCTCCACATCTTGGTTAGATTATCCTACATTACTTCAGAAAAAAGTCAACTGCATTCCCTGATGAGCTGAAAGCCATTGACTCATCTGTAACAATGTGGGAAGTATAAAAATGTATTTGACAGCTGTGTTCACTTGTCCAGCGTTGTAAAGTAGGATCAAGCAACAGAAAGAAAACTTTGATGGCAGCTCTGCACTTCCGCCTAGAATAGCCCATGAGACTAAAAGGGAACTCCAAAGTACAATGAAGTACACAATCTGAATACCACAGCAAATAAAGTCCAATTGCCTTTAAGTTGGAAGGTATATTCATGCATGCTGGGATGCAGAAGTGCTCCCAAAAATCTGCATGCAGAGTGATGCAATTAAACTGTCCAGAGAGGCTAAAGTTCAGTATGATTTATAAACCCCAGCAATGAGGGATATGAGTGGGTGGTTTTAGCCAGGTGAAATAACAGTAACCTGGGACAACAGCCCATTGTTAAAAGATGTTACAAGTATCCAAATGACTGAGACCTAGGCTTTAGCTTCAAAATGTATAAAGTGAACAGATAATAGGTTGAGTTTAAGCAATGTAGGACAGCCAGCCACCCTTGATGTCTTTTGTCCTTTAACTTCTATGAACTGAAAAAGGCATCTATTCAGATGTAAACTTTGTGTTAAAGCGTTGTTAACTTTGAATGCTAATGCTAACTTGTTGGAACATGTCTTCGTCCCATAAGAACTCAAGCACGGTTTTTGATGGTTATCTGGAAGAGTCATCCAACTAAAGATCACAGAAAACTTTGTGGTTAAACCTCAAGAAACGAAGACCATACTGAAACCAATCTAAATTCAGATGGTTTTAAGGCTGAGTAAAATACATTATTCGAGGGAGTGTCCGTCCAAGATATCCAAGATAGCCTACTTTATGGCAGAGCAAAAACTCTCAAATATCTAGGCCTAACACATCCATGATCGTCATCATCATCATCATCATCCTCCTAATCCGCACAATCTCATTTGCGGCTGCAGCAGTTTGCTCCATGGCTGACAGTGGTCTGATACTGGGAGACAGGCTATCCTTGTAAAATATAAGCTTCTATTGTTCCCCAAATAAGCCTCATTAGCAACCAGCTGCTGGTGTTTATTCCCCTGAAGCAAGGCCATAGACATAGATTTCCACTTTAGCCTTAAACCTGAAGCTAATAAGCAACAGCAAGTTACATTTTGAAGATAATAAAACATAGCTCAAGCTTGCCATCTACAACTAAACCATTGTAACCGCAAGACAAGATGTATGACATCAGACATGATGCGAGGTAGCGTACCACTGTCAAAAGGCAGTCAATCGAGTCAGTTGTGGATGTCTACTAGGAACTATAGTGGCAGTGAGGATCAAGTCAACAGCCTGTCCACAGCAATAATAACAATACAGATGGTCACCTTTAAGTGGATGGTTTGAATAGCTCAGGAATTGTATATTCTGGATAAAGTGGCATTTCCATGGTGATGATATTGCCCTCATAACCTTTGATAACTGGTTCAGCCTCCTTTTGTATTACTGTGTTGTGTTTATAATGTGTATGTTGTGAGTGTGTCCTGTGGTAAGCATTTTGCTATTCTCTTTGTTGTGTTTTAGTCATTTTTACTCAATGGAACCTGGTGAAGTCGAGGACAAATTTCCAGAAATGGATAATGAAAGTATTATCAATCCATCTATTTTGCACATTTAGTCATGTCCCAGGAATAATCTCCTCTAGAGGTGCTTTATGCATTTTAGCTTCATTTAAAACTTTATTTGTGGGGGGCTGGCGGTAATGGAAGATTTTTGGTATATTATGCAAAGATGGGCTTCCTGTGGCATCTTGGACATTTATGGCCTCTGTGAATTATGACATGTGACTTGCTCTTACTGCAATATTAGCATTCTGAAAGGATGACATTACTTCGAAAAAGATTACTCACCCATCACTCAACATTTTTGTATATTTTGGTTTGATTTCCTTAAGACTTCAGATCCACAAGAGGGTTATTTAAATAGATTCATCGATTCTCACCATTTAAGAAATTGTGCACCTCTGCCAAACATTGGATTATGGAAGGGGGGGACACTAATCATACACTCTCATCCCTAGAATTCCTCATCTTTAGAAATAACTCAGAGTACAAAGTGCAAATGCCTATAAATAGAACAAATCTATCTGAAGAACCCCCGACTCTCAAAGCAAGGCATTCCCTTATCCAAAAATTCTTGAGTGGGAAAAAAAGCTCTTAGCATTAGACAGCAATGCATCTTGAGACTCCAAAATTGTGCATAATTATGTCTCTCTTTTCCCCAAGGTCTACAAGGAAGGAACCAAGCCTGCACGTACAGGCGTTTTAGTGCAATATCATGTGAAATCTTTTTGGCTGGAGTAGCATGACAAAAACGACTCTAGCCTAGTCGGCATAAGAACGTTATGATTACTCTGACCATGATACTCAAGACCTTCACTACTGCCAAATTCATGGTGTAAGTGGTGCTGACATTTTTATTGAATGGGTGATTTAGGAAATAACTATCGACAATATTCAGTAAATTTAATCAATCCTGGTCTTGATTGCAACAAAATGTATTAGTTGGTGGTAAATCCTAGCATTTTACAATCCCGTGGGAGGTGCCTTTTTTTTGGGGGGGGGGGGGGGGGGGGGGGCAAGAATCGAGGGCTAACAACTATTTTTTGTAAGATTATTTATACAAAAGTATTCCAAGACTGATAAATGTCTGGCTGACAACCTAATAGACTGAAGGCAGCATTGAAATGCTCAGTTGAAGAGTGTATTGTGGAGAACGAAGAATGGAAGAACGTCTGGGCTAAAGATCCCCTCTGTATCCTTGTTGCAAATTCCTGATACGTCCTGCAAGACAATGTGGCTTCCTAAAGACAGCATTAAACCTCTGCCTTGAGTCTTGAGCCTGTAAAGCCAGGATTTGGGGAGATCTACTATGCCCTGTACTGAAGTATGACTCGGGCGTTTACCTTTTTGCAGCCCCTCTTGGAATCTGGCCCAGAAAGAGGCTCCTGCAGTCACTTCCCACACTGTAAAGGGCAGCGGCATTCAGTTTCTCAACTGTTCCACTGCTTCTTATCCAAGAAGAGTAGATGGGTAGGCATCCAAAGATCCCGTTATCCTTAATGGTATGATGCTGAAGACCCACTTTACATTTAGTCATTTAGCAGACGCTCTTATCCAGAGCGACTTACAGTAAGTACAGGGACATTCCCCCCGAGGCAAGTAGGGTGAAGTGCCTTGACCAAGGACACAATGTCATTTGCCCGGCTGGGAATCGAACCGGCAACCTTCTGATTACTAGCCCAATTCCATAACCGCTCAGCCACCTGACTCCCTTGACTGACACTTTACCATGTTACCATGGCTGTGTCTACTACCGCGCACTTTACTTAGTACACTGCAATACAGTGCACTGCAATACAGTGCACTTACATCTGTAGTGCACTGTATTGCAGCGCTGAGTAGTGCTGTCTCAAATGGAACACTTAAGTTAACCACTCTGATTGTGACACCCGCGAATCTAAGGCGAATCTGCTCGCGAGTCATTTCGTCCGCCATTATTTTAGAAATGAAATGAAAAGCTGCCGAAAGGGCTCCTCCTCTTCCGCTACGTAGCCAATACGGCGCCCGTTTAGGGCGAGTAGTGTCCATCGTTGTACACTGCATTTTTTGACCGTTTGCAGTGCGTCATCCGGGTACTTTCAGTGCACTGAATTCTGCTGGTTCTGTCAGTGTAAGCGCCCTAAGCACTGAAAGTCAGTGCTCGAAGTGCACAAGTGCGCGGTAGTAGACACAGCCCATGTCTTGTAGCACGCTTTGGGGCAAGCATGCTTACTCTTGACCTTTTATTGTTCTCAATATGAGGACAAAAGCTACATTTCAAGCTACATAATGAACGATACGATCTTCAACCACTGGTCGACAAAGACACTGAGGTTTCCAATAGCTCCTTAAGGCCCACTGAATGTTTTTAAATAAGTAAACATTTTAAACAAATTTACATATTCACGTCACTAAATGTACTACTAGTTACTGTAGTTTATTCAAAATATTCAGCATCTGCCCTGGATGTCAGCCACTCTTATTTGACATAAGAGTCTCTGGAGAGAAATGTCCATACTATGCTAAAACTGAATATGCTAAACCAGCATACAGAGATTTACTGAGACCAGTAAGAACATAATGAGACATGAAGCTTCCGTATGCAACTCCGTTTCATAGACCAAACCACAAATGCCTAGCACACTTTTGTCTATTGATTCATTCGGCAAGCTTGAGGGGAGGTAAAGTTGAAGGAAGAGATGAGGAAGGGGAAGACAATGAGGAAGTAAGGGAAACTGGGTGGTTGGAAACCCCAGGTGGGGTAACAGCTGAGCCCTTGAACAAAGGAAGAAACCTCTTCTTCTCTAACCCAGTTCCAGGTAAGAATGTCATTTGCAAGAAAAAAAGATGTTGCCAAGGACAACAAGTATGGGGGGAAAAACGCCCCACTTTCGTTTCCCACTCCAATTTCTCTCTCTCTCTCTAGTGACAGCAGGCAGAGGTCAAACAAAGGTATTTTTGGAGCTGTAGCCTGCAAAATGAATACTTTACTAGCTAACAGAAATGTTGCTGTCCGTCTGTAGTGACCACTGCTAAGCTATATTTCAGTTTTTCATATCCAGGTCATTGTAGCCTACTGATAAGAAGGTGTGAACTAACTAGGCTACATTAGTATCGCTTATTAGCACAGCTTGAGAGAACAAGGATCATTACAATTTCTTAAATAAATAAACTGCCTCCAACAACTTAATGAATCAATCACTGGTGTTTCAAGTTGAAAGAACGTCTCTGGTTTCTAGGCTCGCCAGCTACCGTTTTACTTTTCGCGTCGACATACAAGTGTGTGATGCAGTTAGAGACCCACATTTCAGGGGTGACACACACCCATATTCAGAAAAAGCAGGACTTTTCCATGTAGGAAAGAAATGAAGGGGCCTTATAGACGTGTTTTTATGTCAAGAGGTGTTGCTGATCAAACTGAAAGAACAGGGCTCTGCCAGGTATACAATTACTGAGCTCAGCCAGTCGTCATGTTGCAGACGGTGCCTCTTCCTGTTGGGTCCTCGAGCAAATTAAATGTCCTAACTGACAACGATATAAGCGGGGGCCAAGTCAAGACAGTGCATACCAGGTCACTGAAGCAGGACTGTATCTCCAATGAGCCAAAAAGTGTCGGATTTGGCGGCTGTCACTTTGTCACAGCTAGTTTCGCAGTCTTAAGTGGTCTGAACAGATTGATAATGGACAGTGGAACATATATCTGGTCCAAAAAAATTAACCTGTCAGGTGCAATTAGGTGACATCCCATCCTGACAAGGGGGAAACGGGCCGGAGGTAAAGGTTGACTTCTTAGACTAACAATAGAGGCTGGCATGCCGAGACATTTTCTGACAGTTCCATTTGTAAAAACATTTCCGTGTAGCCTATGCCTGGCCTACGATTTCACACATGACTGATAGCCCCATGGCCATTAATATGAGGTGCCACATTCTCTATTAGGTATTTCAAATAGCGTTCTCTCCTAATATTTTTCGGGGTTGGCTAACTTTGACATTGAGTACACTGGCAGTCGAGGACAACTGAAGGAAAATGAAATTCGACTGAGAACCAGTGTTTGTGCTGCCAATCTGGATCAGTAAAATAGCACTGGTACTAGGGCTGGGCGATAAATATTATCGAAGTAATGACTTCCCTCAATAAAGATATAACATTAATTTTCAATAATGTCGACTAGAGAATAATTAGGAACAGCAGTCCATTTAATTTCTGTGATGCAGCAGGAAGTTGCGGAGAAATGGTATACACCCACTAAAATACACTGAGAACCTCGAGTGGAGTAGCTAATATTAACCGCGGAAAACGAGTCTTGCTGCCGAAAACAGTGGCAGCGATAGCCATGGCGAGGGAGCAACTTCCAATGAAGGAATTATTTATAAAAAAGGGTTTCGTCTTCTTCAGTTATTTGGAAGTGGTTTGGCTTTTTGAAATCCGACAAAGAGCAGAGCAATGTTCGGTGCAAATTGTGTAGTAAACAGGTGGCTACCAAGTCTAATACAACAAACCTTTTTTACCACCTGAACAGACTTGGTCTTTGTTGCCTGTAGACAGTAACTACCTCAACATAAGCCGGCATTAGCTAGAAGTTATAATGCAAATTGATTTAATTTTGTATATCTTGTTTATAACTTGTAAGAGCTTATAGAGCTCTAAAAAATACATTTTGAGTTGACAATAAAAAAAGAAACATTGAAGCCTTTGGTTTGTACAGGCATTCTTGTCTGAAGCAAATATGCACCTTTGAAACAAATTGTATTTGTCTTAATTATCAAATGGAAATATAAATATCTATCATGAAAATTTTTTACCCATATTGCCCAGCCCTAACTGGTACTAAACCGTTTATGTCATATGCATCTTATTGTTGAAATGTCATGTCCTTTAATTTGCATGTAAACCTGCAACCTACAGTGGGCATAACAGAAGTTAGTCTATGATCTAACAGAGCATTACTTTAAAATCCCCTAAAATGAGATCATCGCCTTTAACAGGGAGGATGAGGAAGGACACTTCATGTTTATTTCAATCCTGAGGCACTATAAGGGTCCCAATAGGGAGGGTGAATGAATCAAAGCGCTGCAGCAACCAAGATGTATATGAAGCAAATCTGATCTATTCCAGTGTTTCCAAGCCACTTCAATTGATTAAATTGTTTAAGAAGATATGCAGTTATCTTCTTCCACGGCGCAGTAAGGTTTATCAATGCAAACAAGTCTTTTGAGTGATTGAATTGCCTATTAATGCGAAACTTTGACGTAATCATTGGTGAACGGCACTGTATAGGCTACCCTCCACAGTTGGATACAAGAGATGGTGTCTTTTCAGATACCTCTATGAGAGCCAATGGTACCCTGTTCCACTGACTAAAAACACTGCCAATGGACAAACACTAGGAAGCAGCCATCTACAACCTCACACTTTAGACTCTCACACACAGGTGTTATCAAGCCACTCGATAGAATCTTTACTTAAACTGCTGGGAGAAAAATAAATCTATTTTAGGCTACATGTACCAAGCCCGTAAAGCTGTGCACTCTGACATTATGGTCAATGCCAATCACTCTTATTTACCACCGCCTCGGAAAATGCAGTCCTGCTGCTAAAACAACACATCCTGAGCCCTGCCACCAATGGTAAAAGCCTCTGGGGATAGGCCACCGAAAGTACTTGAAAAGCTGAATAAGGGAAATAGGAGCCAGAGGGAAGTGATGAGAAGAATAAAATCTCATACGGTTACTGCAGTTCTTACGTGCAAGCGTTTCATATTTAGCTTCATCATTCATTTTGTACCCATTTTACTAGGTTTAACCAAACCACTATTTCAACATTGACGGCCTGTCAGGTGGCTATAATAGTAGTTGCTGTACAACATATAGTATGTAGACTTTTGGAGGGCTTGAGAAATTGGATTAGCGAGCTAATCCTTCTCCTGCTGAATATTACAAACACACGTAAAGTCTATGCAAACTGAGAAACGTGAAAGTAGTTACCGATCCAAATATCCAAAGAAATATACAAAAATAAACTAGGTCCATATTGTTGGATTTTTCATGACATTTCAAATTCATTTTTCTCATTTTGCTTTTCTATTTGAGACCGCAAACACAGCTCCAAATAACTAAACACCAGCCAATTTACTAGCCACTTGGATGCTCTTTTCTAGGCTACTAAGCTAGCTAGCTAAATGAGAACACCTGGATAGCTAAGCTAGACTAATTAGCCTCAAACTAGTTGTCATTTAAGGTATCCTAAATAGTTAGTAATAAAATATCAAGTAAGTTGGCTGCTGTAAGCGTAGAGGTAGATATCAGTTGTCAATGCTGCATTGTCAACTAAATTCAAACCACATTAGCCAGCTAGCTAGCTAGTGGAGGTTAGCAAAAGAAGCTAGCCAGCTAGACTACTCTTCAATTGACGCTAGCTAGACTGTTAGCACTAGCTTGCTATATAATTAATCACGCGAGGTTGTACCATAAGAATGTCAGTGGAAAACAGTAGCTGAACGGATATGATATCTCGAGCTATGGCCACCTAGAAACCTACCTGGGTAAAGTTCACACGGTGCGTCGACAACAAGAAGTCCTTCCAGTGTTGCTAACTAGCTAGCTAGCTAGCTACTAATTTATTAGCTTGGTAGACGTTGTATAGTGGTTGGCTATCTAGCTTGAATGCTAGATAGCTACATTTCTGTTATGTGTCGGACTCGGGCGAGTTCAGATACTACGCGTCACACACCTACCGTTCACAGCCGACGAAGTCGTCGCTTCTTCCAGCTAGTTAGTGTCGTTGCTCCAGTTACCGTCTTTATTCCGTTTTAAAATCCTGAAAATGTAACTACTGACTTACTATGACTGCCCAGAGTTGTTTTTTTGAGAGTGTATCTACTGGTCTCTGGCAAGTCAAGTGATTACTAACATTGCCATTCTAGCTAGCTAGTCTTCAGCTACTCTGCCAGCCGTGGCAGTGACAGGGGTTTGAGTCCAGAGTGGGAAAAACTAAAATCGAAATTCTAAAATCCAAGTATATTGGTTTCGTGCTCCCACTAGCTGTAAAACCTCATCATTGCAGGTTATTAAGCTTTATACAGTTAATAGAAAGTGCAAGTCTAAAATTAAATTCAGCACAGCTTTTCAAATAAAAGAAAACCACAGGTGTTTCAACAGTTGTTTGAATGTTACTACCCAAAATATTATCACAATTTACAGCAAATACTGTAATATATAATGCACAATCATATACATCACAAATGCCCAGAATACATTTGGACATAGCCTATAAATGTTTTTGAATGAAAGAAACTAAACTACATGTTATGGATTTCTGTCTGTTTTTCTCAGTTCCAGTTTGAAGTAATAATAAGGCAGTACAGTCATTCCTCCAAAGGGAGGTGACAAAGTACAGTATAGATTTTGTGTTGTGGTATTGACTGCATGTTGAACTGCAATTGGTTGACAGTGGTGTAAGCAACTCTGACTGCAACTGAATTAATCATTGGTGTGATCTTAAACCTAGGTCTACATGTATGCTGCATAAAACAAAGATCCCGGGCATAATCCCAGCCTACAATAAAGCCAATTTCAGATGTTGTTTCTATATCAGCTGCTGGTCCGATCCATCCTCTTGACTTTGTTTTCCCCTTCCGGTTTTTGCAGTAAGTCTATGCCTTCGGCAGATTAAAAGGACAACAGTGTAGGAACATGCATGTTTGTTTTTAACCAGTTTGAATCATATTGTGCTGTGCATCTTCCTCTTTTTGAAGGGGCTTCGTCCTTTCAAATATCACAGTATGGAAGTTGTATATTTGCTTGGCCAGTGGCCACTAGCAACTTGCTCACAGGGGTGGAATATTGCACAACAAAGAAGCTGTCACCGATGAGGCACGCTTTTCTAGACCGACCCTGACAGGCAACACAAAAGACAGTTGGCTGCTTTCCCCATCATGCTCTCACTCCTTTGATCAGAAAAGCAAATCAAATCACCTGCAATCAGCCGACCATCACACTGGACAAAACACCTGCTGCACAGACAAAGACCAGAACACCAGATGCTGGATTGTTTTGTGCCAGGTTCTATTTGCCCCTCTGTCCTCGTGGCCAAAGTAAGAATGTGAGCAATCAGCGCACATCCTGTACTTTCCTTCCTTTTTGTTGTGAGACAGGGACAGTATTATCCTGTTGAGAAACAAGAAAAGGTGTTAGATCTGAATGGAAATTGATGGACTAGGTAGAACTTCCCCTTTCTGCTATTTTGTCCAATCGACTCTTTTTCTGATCTCCTAACAGTATTATCCATGGAGCAGAGAGGCTAGAGGGAAGGCCTGTATTTGTGGTAATGTACTCTTATTACATCACCAAGGGTGATATTTATCACCTGTCTTGCATCATAGGCCTGGCATAATTGTTTTTTTTCTTTTTTACTTCCCCTTATTAGTGGCACCTCTGACCAACCTTTCTTTTGAATAAATCATAGCACTACCTCACTAGTCTGAAAGCAACTGGAACATTCAGGAAGCTTTTTTTGCGGTTGCAGACACTGTCTACTTCAAGTTCAGGATTTGCTTAGCGACAGAAGAGAAGGTTGAGGGACAAGTGACCCCCCTCCCCCTTACGACTGCCAAAATCATCTCCCAGGCTCCTCCCTGTTAATGGGCTGGTTTGGATTTCTTCTTTTAGGTCCTTGTCTGTTTCTCAGGATGTGGGGAGTCTTTCATGCACTCTTGAGATCAGAACTTAAGAGCTGAATGTGCCGTATCCCACACCCCATCCCTCACACACACACACACACACACACACACACACACACACACACACACACAGACACACACACACTCACAGGACAGACCTGACACCAGCATCAGGATGTTGGTTATTCTGAGGGGAAGCTCCCCAACTTCAGCCTTGATCCGGACAAAGGGGGTCCTGCAGGAGATGAGGTCCAACATCTACAGCAAGCCGCCCAAAAACAAGATTGGACCAGGGGTGAGTTATACTGTCGTTCTAAGCCCCTCTATAGATACATGGAGAAAGGTATTTTATTATAGTAGTACTACATCAACATTTGTTAAGTCATTTAACGATTAATCAACTATAGTCAATGTTGTCTATGAAAAGTTAACTTTATCTTTGTTAATTGGCCAACCTATATTAAGTCATGATAGATATACTGTACGTGTTACTTTCAGAAGTGTTCAATATTTATATTCAGTAAATGAAAAGGCATAAACATATTCAAACCTTGTGGGGCTCTTAGCAATGAAAATGTTAAATTACTTATTTATGTGCTTCCATTTGAATAGAATCCTGACTTACTTACCAAGCAAGTCTCTTGATGTGAAAACCTCCTTATGGTCTTTGGTCTTCTTCCAGCATTGAGAGATTTTGTCCGGCAACAATTATTCTATCCAATTGGATGTAATGAGTTATGACGAGACCATCATGATCTTATGTTATTGTTCAATATACATACACATTTGATTGGTAGGCAAAATATTGATTCTGTGTCTTTGCCTGGGCTTCATGCTACCTTGAGGAGCAGCTTTTGGTAAACTGGAAGTTGTCAGTAGTCTTCAAGATTATCTATAGACAATCACTTTATCAACAAACTCTTAAGTGCAAGTCTGGCCGATCACAATATCTTCCACTAAGGGGAATCAGCTCTTCCAAAGGGCTCTCAATTGTAAAATATATAGGCCCAGTGAGCACCAGGGTAAAGGGAAAAACAGTAATTGATTTGGGGGGACAGGTGTCTGTACTTTACTGTAAATCAATTGCATTTTACTAGCTTCCTCCTAGGAAGGTGTGCAAAATAGTCTGAAAGTGCCTTTCTAACACCCGTGCAATAAATCAAAACATCTTTCGTTTCATATGTCCTGTGTTGCAAAGTTGACTTTAAAGCTTGTACCTATCACCATTTGTTTATTAGCATCAAAAAGAGTTTACAATTTTCGACGTGTTTTTACAATGTCAGTTCTCCTCTTTCCCACAGCAAAGCTTCTTCATCATGTCAGTGTTTGCTGTCGCCATGCTGGTCCCAGCGGGCTGGATCATGCATCACCTCCCAGAGTACCGTCAAAGACCACGTCCTCCGAAATCATGAAGGCCCCTCAGCTTGCTTACACACACCATCCACAGGCCACACGTCTGGTTCTCATGTATTAGCCACCATGCCATCAGTCCACCCTCCTGTGTCGTTTGTAACGGCAAACAAAAAACGGCCAAAAACTGAACACATTAGCCACTAGTTCTCACTTAAACGATGAAAGAAGCATTCACAAACGTATTCAAATGACAGCATATATCATCTCATTCACCTGTACGTAAATATTCTTATAGCATGGTGTCAAATACCTATTGAAAAATATGGTCCTTAATGTCGCTGCAGCATCCATATGCAATGACACGTTTGTAAAACTGTCAACTCACTGCCGTGATCAATAAATGAAAGTGCTGTTGGCATTGTGTCTGTTCATTGCGGTTGTCTAAATCACAACACTCTTTTGCTTGTATCAGCATGACGTATGCATATAATGTATGACTTCGAGGTGAAGTACTGTAGACACAGATACAGCACTTACAGCAGTCAGTGCTGTGTTTAGAAAGACAAACTTTAACATTTACAGTTTTGAATAGTATATTATACCAACATCTAGAACATACATCAAACCAAAGCAATAATCAATATCAGTAAACAAAATTATGAAATGCTTTGCAAGAGAATGTAGAGCGAAACAGTGGTTAGAGAAAGGACATCAATTCTGTTGATAAAGCCATTTATGAATATCTTCAAGACTCTAAAAGAACAAAACTCCAATCCAAATGACCATAATAACATATCATAGGTGTAACATATTTCAGAAGAGACAAACTGTGTGAGGATAAAAGGTGGGGAAAAGGGGTATTTTTTAGGTTTAGTTGATGATTCTGAATGAGACAGGACTGCTCAAGTGAGATTGAATTAAATGGATTCCCCATCAGCCGAAGAGAATGATCTAGGTGAAAAATGAGAGTAAATTTGTTTGCATGTTATTGTCAGGACATGATGGAATAGCTGTCCTCCTTAACTTTGAACAGATATTGGGTTTGTGGAAAACTCCTCAAATTAAAACCTTTTATGGTCACTGTGTCATGTCAAATAAAAAATGCTAAGAGACTGAACCAAAATGAATCAAATCGGGCTTGCTGTTTGCATCTTATCTTATCAATAGAGGGATGTTATTACAGAATTACTGAAAACAGAAGTCTGATTCTTCAGCTGCAGTAGCTGCTGTCCTCTGTCCATCACGTTTGTATGTTGTTTTTAGGAAGCATCTGAGAATGACTTCCTGGAACTAAATCACATTTTGCGGCTTTAATGTAAATTGTTTCCAAAGAAGGTTGACCTTTTATTAGTGTAGGGATAGCTGGTTGAACATAAGCTTCAATGAAAACAAGACTTTTTTAATTTAAGGACTGAAGCTAGATAGCTAGCATCTGGCCAACATTCAGAAGTTCCAGGGGGTCTCTATGGTGTGGGAAGGGAACATAAAACAGTGTGATTCATCAGATTCAAATAGAGAATGAACCATACAGAAGATAATTTCATAATAGTATGTTTTTCACATAGTTCCTTGAGATGTACTAGCATTGACAGTACCGTTGTGTGTTTGATGAGAAACCATTCCATTCAGAAAATAGATTTGCTCTTTCGAATTGTTCTATGGAAATGACTAAACATGAAAGGACAATTTTACATATTATGCTAAGTGTATTGCTTTTGATGACATTAGGTGCTCTTATGAACTTTTCTAGCTGGCTGTTCACAGGGTTTAGAACCAGTCCTACCAAAAGTCATTTGGTAGGATGACCCTTCATAGATTCATATGTAAATAGATGGAAAATTGTACTTCCTTGTATTCCCACGATGAGGTAAAGAATGTTCTTTCTCCCTAAGATTACAGCATGCACACAAACAAGACAACGCTATCTCTGAAGAAAGAGGGGGGGAAAAACAGATAAGCACCATCATTGGTAGGAATAGGTGACAATTGGAATTGCTAAACATAAAACGTCAGAGCAACGAAAAAAATAAATGTACCGTCAAAGTAGATGAAGTAAATAAAGTCGATTGTGAGATGACATGGGGACATGCACCACTGTACTGTAGGTTCACCACAAGGCCAGTCATTAGTCAGCACTCTACAGTACGTGACCACAGTCATGCTGCAAGGTCAAAATGAGTGTTTTGGACATGTGAGTGTAGGGGGTCCAAAACTCCCATGGGGGTTCTAAACATACTTGAACTCCAGCCCAACCCTGCCAAATAAGCGCATCCCTATTCATCCACACTTGCCGCACTTCTATTGTGTGTTAGAAGGAAGAACCGAGTTGCTTTGTAGAAATTTCCCACACTGCCGGCTTTCTCAGACTGTGGGCTGTTTGTTTGAACAGCCTTTGAGGATTTTTGGGGGGCCCTTTTTGTAGGTGGCATGTGTTTGTGTTTCAGCAGGACTGATTGTTGTCATTAGGGGGCCTTTTGGTTTTGTTTGATTGTTGCTGTTTCCTCCTGAACTGACTGCGACTGACCACAAGTCATGGTCTCTGCTGACTGACAGGGGCTTACTGTAGGCAGCTGCTCCAACGTTCGTCACATGCAACGTGTCACACGTATGTAAATGTGAGCTCTATTGGTTCATTCAATTTGAATGCGGACACTCTCAGAAGCCGAAATGTGGGAAATGTCTTCTGTCATAGCATGCCTGGTGAGTCCCTGCTTTTCTGGATTTGATGTCACGTTGCTATGTGTACCTTTAAAGCAGTGGGAACATACTCTTCCAACTGATATTGCTGCAAAACCGGTGGAGTGAAACACAAACAGCCGGCAACGCATCCCTTTGTTTACTCTTGAGTACCACAAACCAGAGCAGACTAAATAAGGTTGGGTCAACAACAGATTCAATCTCAAGTGAACATTTGTGAGAATTTATAGTTTCACAAGCCACCAATGATCTAAGAGCAAATATAATCCTATATTTGGCAATATAGGATTACTAAAGGCACATTATTCCGTACTGGTCTAGCCAGTCTACCTGTTGCACACAATTGCACACACTTGTATAACAAAAATAAAGGCATTCAAACACATTTACAAGCTTGAGTTCTGAATTTGTAAGCCAGTCAAGGTCCAATCAATATCTTAATGTATTAGAGTGATTCAGACCCATTACATAAAACCGAGGTCAATGGGTTGGTCACTATAAACAACCTTTTTTGCTGAATCATTCAAAGAATAGCATTAGCTGTAACAATAGCAGTAACGGTAACTGACAACTATGAGGTAACTTACAGTATTTCACTAAATACAAATAAGCAACATTTTAAGTCCAAACATTTATTGCTTGCATCTTTTGTAGAGAAGGTTTAGCAAGCTCATGTGCCTTGAAGTACTGTACATAGCATCATGCTGACACCAGGTGGTTAGATGTTGAAGTAATTTATTAGATTTTAGGGAACTGCATCACAGCTATGGATGAGAACAATTACAAACAATGTAACTTATTTTACGCTTGCTTGCTGTGTGATGCCCATTCAGCTGCAATACATACAACAAACATGGCCGCCAAACTTGTAATGTTGTCATTCTGTAAGTGGCTGCACTACCCCACAGTATTTAATAACAAAAGCCAGATGTGAATTGTCATCCAAACCTTTCAGCTGAAATGCTAGTGAGCTTTTGTATTGTTGACTAAAATTAGCCATGTAGGAAACATCCCTCGGACTCGTTCTTAAAATACCCTCTTAAAATAGGCATCTGAATGTTTTATAAACACAGGTACGAAGCTCAGTCTGAAAGGGGTCATTCGAGCACAGAATCAGATTATTTTTATCCCTCCAACACTCTGTCTCTGTCTCCCTTCCCTTCGACTGTCATCTTTCAGCCTCTTTTCTCATCTTTTAGATCTTTGCAGCCTCCAACATCTTGGAATGGTGTCTAGTGTTGTCCTTTGCCAATCCAATCCACCTCCATCCCTGCATGCAACAGTCCTTCATTCTTTATGAGGCTTGTACTCCATCCCCAACTGTCCCTTCTCTCTCTCCTCTCTCCGCTGGTCTCTCTGCTGGTCTCTCCTCAGTCCTCTCCTCCTTCCATGTTGTTCTTTTTCCTTTCTCGTGCCTCCAAACTATTTGACGTCAAACAGTTGTTTTTTGGTTGGTTGGCACTCTGTTGTTGATCTAACATTTGATATGTTCTAGCATTGACTTTTGATCTTCTGTGATGTAAAGCATTACTGTGAAAACACGAGTCACTAACATGGCTTCTTTGACTACATCCAAGCAGTCGAGTAGATTACATTAAATCATAAAAAAAAAAAATTATAACTCAATCTGAAAAAGACACCCTGAAGCAATGTTAATTTTAAATATGGTTTCCAACGTTTGCCACCAGAGAGACTCACACATTCCACCAGCAGGGTGTGTCCTTGCACAAGGGAAACTTGCCCAGAATAGTTGCACAGTCATATTACAGAAAGTGTTAGTTTACTTTGACCTTTAAGCTCTTCAAAATGGATCAGACAGAAAGTATTAACAATTGTGAAAATCACCTGGCATAGTTAATACATCTTAATTGATTGTGATTATAAAGAAAAATGTATGTTCTGGATGCATTTCATCCTTAACTCACTAAATAATTTCACATTTTTTGTAATTAAGATCAAGCCATGTAAACAACATTTAGCATTAAATATATATATTGAAACCTTTGACATTGACTTTCAACCCTTTAGACTAATGTTAATTGGTTGGGGTCAATGCTTGACCTTTTCAGGGCCTCTCACTTGGCTCTACAGCCCCTGAGTAGAGAATCTCCATCTCAATCTGATTCATGTGATCAATTAGAAAGGCCAGCTGCTCCATGAAGTTTTTTCTAAAACCACCGTACCCATCAGCCAATTCCACAACTCTTCAAAAAGCATGCTCTATTTCCGATGGATTTGTCCAACCCACCCCCTGGGCCCCAGAAGAGCTGAGGTGACATCTGCCCGGCACATTCCAGTTCACTCACCACCACCATGGACCCATCGTTACGCTCATTAACCAGCCTTTTGTCTAAGTGGCATCCCGTAAGGATGCTCCCTATCCAAGGCCACCCGCTCTGCACACACCCTTGCCCCCTTTCCGTCTCCATTGCATGTGGTTGTGTGGAGAAACTGGCAGCCACCAAACAACACCAGAAGAACTGAGGGAGATAGCAAAGTACAGAGATTGCCCCTTCTTGTAATGGCATTTGAACCACACCAGAAGTAGCAGCCAGCTTGCAAGTTAGCGATAGGTCGGTGTGTACACTTCTTATGGTGGACTGGAAGATAAAAATGGAGACAGCACTTTACATTCGGTTCCGCCGTGTGAACAGCCTTGGCATTAAAAGTAGGTTGGTTATCACGACATGCTTGTTGGATTGTGCAGTTGGATCAAATCGGCATCCACACAAGCTTATGGAGAGGACTACATTTTAAACATGGGTCTGCACACATCTAGCTACTGCAAAGGGACCATTCCTTATGCTACCATCGTGCAGAGTATAAAAGCAGTCTGCCCGTTAATCTGTCTGCATAACTCAGTGCATCTGTTAAATATCCACCCAGTAACAACAGAGATCACGTGAGAGGTTCCCTGTGGATGAAAGGGTGTCCTGGCAGAGGTTCTTCCTCAGGGGCTGCTATTGAGCCCACAGAAACCAACAGCGCGGCCACTGTCCCTTGCATCCCGCACACAATCCACCCATCAGCCGCACCTGACGGAGGGAAGATCCCCGCGGGCAGATTCTCCTTGACACCCAGGACAGCCCCTCTCAAGGCTGAAGGCTGTTGTTTTTCCTCAGTGTGGTTTTAAATATGGATGCCAAGCCCTGTTGGTCTGGTTCTATGAGGGGTGGGGGCGGTGGGGGGGTGGAATGGGGTGTGTGTGTGTATGGGTGGGGGTGGGGGCGCAGGGGGCCCCCTGTCAGTTCTGACTGGACTGTGGTAGTGCCGACTGTCAGTCTGTGAGGCCCGGGCCGCTACCCAGATGACTTATTCACTGACCCGAACCGAAGGGAGGCCGCATCTCCCCTGTCAATCAAATGAAGAGGTAAACACGTGAATGCTTTGAGGATCCGACGAACACACACACGGTTCAGGAGGCACAGAGACCAGAGGAAGAGAAAAGCCTACACACACACACACACATGCACACACGTGCACACACAAAGATACCAGTGCTCGCACAAACCGACAAACACACAGGCACATGCACACACATTCAAGCACACTACAATACCCTCAAGGATACAAGGGATGAAGCAATGTTCATATTCCTCGTACACAAACATCACCAAGTGACGTCAGATAAACATTTAACATCGACTGACATTCAAAAACAAAAAAAGACAACTGTAACAGTGCACTTGTGTGTTAGGTTCACAACTACAGTTGATGAAAGTGTCGCGGAACATCCCTGTTTTCTGATGCACACATTCACACAAACTCCTAACAGTACCATAGAACTACAACCTGTAAAATGTGTTCGGAGCTCTTGATTTGAGATAGTTGAGTGCTATACTGCCTTGTGATTCCAAGATATTGATAGCCGTGCAGGAGCTTAGGTAACCACCAGCACAGACCTCTGTCAGAAACACCACCCATCTCAGTCTCAGATGAAGTCAGCTGGGTTGTCCGGGAGACGAGACGGGGTCTCCCTGTCCATGCCTCGGTGGGGTCCTGGCCGGCCCATTTACAGGCTGTCACATCCCCTCTCGTTCTCTCACAGATCCAGCGTCCCTGGCAGTGCAGACGCATGAGTATTCGAAACGGCCCAGACCGTCTAATTGCATTACCTTCAAAGGGCACATCTGAGGATGAGGTTGGGGCATGGTTGAGAGCATTGCTCATTTACATTTTCCAGTAGCTCTCGTTCTACACTGTGCCCTTCTTTCAACCCCCCCCCCCCCCCCCCCTGCCCCTGACTTACCTAACATGATGTGTTAATGGTTGATTTCACTTGATAATCGCATGTGCTTATTCAGTATCCTGAAATAGAATTTTTCGGTGACAAAGGCCAGTGAAACAAATCCTTTTCCTCAATGTGTTTTCAGATGTTATCTGATTGGATTTGGGCCATAAGAGTTAACACATTGTCAGTGATAGATGTCTTGTTTGGATGTCTAAAACATGTTAGCAATTCCACATTACTTTAACCTCTACTCGCCGGGCCATGCTCACCCTGCCACCTTGCGACATCTAGAACTCATACAATTAACTTACATCATCAATGTACATGAGCAAAATATCACAGTCAGTACATTGTCTGACTAGATAATCACTGAACTACTTGCAATAAATCCTTTAGGGGTTCACATGTAAGTGAATTCATCTCATATACAGTGGTAACCCATACTATGAGGATTGTACCAGCTCAATCATTTTTACATTTTAGTCATTTACATTTACATTTTACATTTATGCATTTAGCAGACGCTTTTATCCAAAGCGACTTCCAAGAGAGAGCTTTACAAAAGAGCATAGGTCACTGATCATAACAACAACATTTATCAGACGCTCTTATCCAGAGCAACTTACAGTAAGTACAGGGACATTCCCCCGAGGCAAGTAGGGTGAAGTGCCTTGCCCAAGGACACAACGTCATTTAGCACGGCCGGGAACCAAACCGGCAACCTTCCTGATTGGTAGCTCGATCCCTCACCGCTCAGCCATCTGACCCCCCATTCAAAATTACTCCTGTGTAACAACATTTTTCTATTGAGGGGAGAGTAATCCCCCTACCACATATAGGCAAATATTACTTAAATATTACTGACATGGATGCATATGAAATCCTCCTCACAGTGACAGACACACACATACACACACACACCTTCTTGATTGGCATGAAGTTTCACAGCTGTCATCTTAATTGACCTGCGGCAGCCCTGCGATGACAAACAATCTTCCTCTCCAGTGCAGCACTCTGATTGACAGGATGCCGGTATACTTTCACAGAAGGAGCTCTGGCTATCACTGGGCTATCCATCAGTGCTTGTCATCTTTTAGGAGCACGGCAACAGCTAATAAGGATTTGAATATTACCTCCAGGGTCAGCCCCTGTTGACACATTGCTGATAAGCTGCTTGATTTGCTGTGCAGAGCAAAAGCCACCCACTATGATTCGAAATATTTCAGCTGTCTTTTCTTGACATGTGGTTGAAAGTACGTGGCTATGCATTTTGAGAGGCAGAGAGGAATGAGTTTTGTACAGGAGACCGTAAGATGGGAGACAATCTAACAAGATCAATTTGTGTCTGGCAGCTTCACGCTGGGTTTTCCATTTCATTTATTTCTCTTCACATTCTATAGCACAACTTTGTCATTATCAGAGTTTGTGGAGAGGTTATCTATGCCAGGGCATGCAACGGTGGAAAATGTCTAGCAAGTAATATGATACTACTGTGTGTAAAGCAAAAGATTCAAAAAACATGTTTTTACTACAACTTAAACCATCTTCAATCCTGAACATTGAGTAACTTGGAAGTTTCAACAGCAACAACAAAATATGACGATAGATGATATTCAATAGTACAATTTTATTTAAAACTAAAAAAGTCAGCATGTTGCAATTTAAATTTGTTAAATGCACAATATATATGTTTAATGTTTTGGTATGTGATGCATACATTGTGCAAGAACCTTTAATTATTCCAATATACATTAATGGCTTGTTCCAGACACACAACATCATGTACAACTCTGATTGTTAGCATATCAACTCTTTCTCTTTATATATTTAATTCTATAAACATGTTCTTTATTCTGTACACATAATAGACAGTCAAGAAGGCAAATCTTTAATATTGATACTATTTACATTCATGCAATCTTTTTCAGACTCAGTTTTGTACAATATAATACACAACTATGTTCATGGATGGAAGTTAACTGTAGTCCAAGACTTGAAGTGGACCGAAGCAGGAAGTACAGTATTCCTACAACAAATTAGTAACAGGAAATAAAGGGGTAAAATACATACACACTTCCATTGTATTTCATTCTTTGAGATTCTCATAAATATTTTGGATTTAAGCATGTCCACAACGATTTCCCCTAAAGATACTGTATCTCCCCAAAAATCCATCAATCACTACAATGAAAGGCAGTCCCTTGCTACGTTGTGAAGTCATCATAAATCAGTATTTTTTTTTATCCAACCACTGAGGATATTAACCTCAGACTACAGAAGTACCACATTTGTATCTGACTTAAGTAATTGACTTGGAGTGTTTATCAAATCAAGTGCCATAGCACTATACCCAAAATAATGATATTGAGATAGATTTATCAATCATTATACAGGGCTGCACTGACAAACGACCCAATTCATTGTTGAAATGGGGAGTTCCATATCATAAGGATGTCTTGTCCTTCAAGTTTTACAAAAAAGATTGTAAACAAAACATTTTTTTTTTTACTATAGCAGGATTTAGACCCCAAGTCCCACAACAGTATCTACATAAGAACCTGACCGACTGTATCAGTTGGCCGTCACAATAGTAGATTCGCTGAATTAGATGCGTTAGATACCAATATTTCCAACCATCAGAACCTATAGAGAAGTATTGAAACGAATACAGCTAATTGTAATTCCCAATGTTGGGTTTGGGTGAGCTAACACAATCGTGAAGGGTGCTGGATTGCCATAGATGTTATTGGAATTGGTCCCAATTTGATCCAATTAATCAGCTCCCACCCTTAATGACAATGTGTTCATTTGGCAGACGCTCTTGTCCAGAACGATTTGTAGGAGGGGGAAGGACCTCTGACCCCATGAGGTAAACCCCCTCCTGTGATACAAAATGCATCTTTCATAGGCTAATTAAAATAGCATAAATGGGAGGAAAACTGCCAAACACAAACCCCTTGTTGAATCGTATTTGCTGTAGTATGATGCAACCTAACCCTAATCCTAATAAATATGAATTATTTGGAAAACATCTATTTTTCTACTTATAGTGGGTTTACGATACGAAAGCCTTTATTAAGCCTTTATAGGTTACGCAAAATGAGACAGTAGCCCTGCATTACATGACAATATTTGAACTTAGGCAATGTGGCTATTTCTTGGGATATCTTTTAAGTTCTTATACATGAGACAATAAATTCAATGTGTCCAATTCTAAGAACACATTGGTCGCCTGCTCACTCAGGAGTAGATACTGTTGGCCAATGATGAGGCAAACATCCTGACATCCTCATATGACAAAGGCAGAAACGTCTGAAGAATTTAGACAAACGTGTTAAACATTTACTAGAGGGATCCTGGCAAGTAATGGGCAAATGATGATGAATTCATGGGTTTTACTTGATGTATTTCAATGTACAGTACATTAGACATCAGTCGTGCATTTCAGTTGCTTATTTAATGTAACCCCTGCGGAGAGGTTCACGGTCAAGTAAATGCTGTTAACTGAGTTTTGTGGGCTGGGTGGTAGATAGACTAGATTTAAGGAGCTCTCATGAACTCTCAGGAAGTCATGTCATAAAGCGTCATACAGTACAAACACTGGCAACTGAAACATCGACCTGCATTGGAAAGCACAAAACAACAACCTTCGTAGATGTACAGAAGGGCATGCTCATTACCAATATTCATATGGAACACATCTTGGGGTATCTCTTCTCCTTTCAAATTGCATAGTCAGAGAGCAAACGAATGTCAAAACCCATCAAGAGAACGATTTCAAATGATTTTGGAACTTCATTAATCTTATTTGGTTTATAGACTATGGTTATCCGTCCTTCGCCATTTCCCTCAAAGAAATACTCGATCAAAGGGAGTGGATGTATTCCTTTCACTGTCCTGTCCACACTGTTCACTGTCTCTTCTCATTGTTCAGAGGGTCATGGGTAGGATTGGAAATTGAGAAGTGCCGATAAAGACAAAATGGAAAAAGTCTTTGCATTCAACAGAAAGTGCATGCGTGTTTCGAATCACCGGCATCTTATGTCTTGCTGCTGTCCACTGAGGGGTCTTCAGGGTTAGGTATAGCCAGACATATTATCTGTCTTCTGGAAGCTGTCACAGCCGTCTGGTGATGGGTTCCAAGCCCTATTTGTGTGTCGTGGGGTGCTGTGCTGCAAACCTCGGCTAAACACATAATGTATATCAATCCCATGCTTTCCCCCAGCCCATTCTATCAAAATTCCCCAGTCTAATTTCCCCCCCCCAACATGGCTGACCCGTGACTTGCTAGTGTCGTGCAAGTTCATACTCTCTCTTCGACCGTTCGCCCGATATTCTCAACCTCAACATGGGTCGCTTGTCATTTCTAGTGGGTTGAGTTGATGCGATCATTCCTGGACTTGTGGACTTCCTACACCCCTGTGTTGTTGGTGTCCACCGTCTTCAAAGTGCGTGAGCTCATGGCGTACTCCCCTCGGCTCGTACCATTTTCCTCCTTCCTCAGGGGTTTTCTATGACAAGGGTGGAAGAAAGAATCAGATGTTAGTATTTACAGGGTAAGGCACGTGACATCTTCTGTAAAGTGCTTTTTTAAACCCCCCTTCTTGCAACTTTGAGTCCTAAGATAAACATAGAAACTCACTGGCTTACCTCTAAATCAAGTTTAAAAGCTCAAACACCAAGCACCAAAGGGTACAATCCCATCCAACATCAAGAAAGACAGTAACTCAGGGATATGTTATCATACTGTAAATGCACTCTGTAAATTACTGCATCCCCCGCATTGATTTAGGTAGAGTTCTAAATGGAAAATCTCATCAACACTCTCCCCTTGAAAGGTTTACTTCTTTGGAAACAGTATAGATGTAAATCTTCAGTCTAACAGCTTTCATTTGTAAATATGAATGAGAATTGCCTGGCTTTGAGAGCGGAGAGCTGGCCTGGCCGTATACAGCAAGTGAGAAGCCCCAAAGCAGAGGCTGATTCACTGCAGCAGAGTGTCGTCAAAGTGAGTTATTCTCTTCTCGAAATGACTTTCTGCCGCCTTTAATGACACAGTGAGTAAGTGTAGCGTTCCTCTTCCTCTAACTCAACTGAATCCTCCTGCCTCGTCCCTAATTAGAGATCCAAGATATGTGACCCTTTCAGCCAAATAACTCAATTAAAAGTCCCTGTAAGGAGGGCAAGATTCAGCTTGAGCAACGAGGCCAATAGGGTCTTTAAGGGCTCTGGGATCAGACTCTTAGTAATGCCACCTCTGACTATTTTGTAGACTGTGCTGTAACCATCAATATATAGTCAGTCTTCAATATTGGGAAGGTCATACGAACAACTTTGGTATTCCCCTTTAAATTCCAGATACTGTCAGGAACGGGGAATGCTGTTTCTCCTTTGTCGTGATAAACACAATTCTGGTCCTTGGGGAAGGGTGGAAGAGACACTTCCTGTGGGGAGGCCATCTGTTGTGAAAAGCAGTGTGGAGGCGCCTGGGGCGGGGGGGATTTCCTACAAAGACACCCCCCTCCCTTGTGTGATTTACACTGGGCAACATCCTGGCTCTTCTGATTTCCCAAGGGAAAGAGCGAAAGTTATACAGGTAGAAAAAGAGATAGGTAGTGATAGGTAGATATTTAGATTGAGAGAAAAGTTGATAGATCGATAGATTGATAATGTTAGATGGATGGATAGAGAGACAGACAGACAGAGAGTGAGAGAGTGAGAGAGAGAGAGAGAGGGGGGGGGGAGGAGGGGGAAGGATAGAGAAGCAGAGAGAGGTCATACAAAAAATGGCATCCATCAGCTCCACATCTACCATATTCAGTTAGCACACCATTTTGTTGAAACAGTGAACTGAGAGTTTCTAGGTCAGGTGCAGGGCGAAACAACATTTTCACCTATGCATGAAAGCCTACAGCAGATACCTTCTCTTTTTAACACGGGAAGAATTCAAGCAGCACAAAGCATTTTGTTGGGTCTCACCTGTGGCTTACCTGCATTTTCCTGCCTACCTTTGTCAAGTACACTCGGGTTGCAACAATAAAGGTCGAAGGTGAACATGCACACCTGGGTAGGATCAGCCTTTGTGATCAGCCACAGGGACTAGAGTTAAATAAAGAGCTATGTTGATGAGAGAGTAAGTAGCTATGCACTGGATTCATGTTCAATTCTGAGAAAAACCAAGCCTCGGACACACTCCCGGGACCCAGATCCTGAACCTACAGTCTTCTCAGAGACAGACCATCTAGCCACTCAAGGGGTCATACCCCCAATCCAAAATGTGGATCATTGCAATGAGTCAAAGCAGGATCCCGCAGTCTGTCAATGTCGTGTTCAGAACCTGTGCTGACTATATACAGTCGCTGGCAGGAAGAGATCCTCGTCAACCTGAAGTGAACCTGTCAAACAGCAGAGCTGATGGGCTACGTCGTCTACAGTATCTCTCAGAATCCGCGAACCCTTTAAGCACCAATGCGCGAATCCGATTGAGTGACTGACAACCTTCAGACGCCGCCCCAAGGTGGGACGGTGGCCTGGGTGAGTTCCTGAGTTTCATCCACGCGATGATTTAAATGGCACTCAAACGTAATGACATTCGAAATACAGATCGAGGTCTATACAGGTAGAGGCTGAGAGGTTCACGTTTCAAAGGGGACCGTATCACGTCCCGATATTGTGTCGGGATGAGGGGTGAAGTTGTTTTGGATAGCAATAATCTCCTTTGTTTTTGCTTCTGGTTGAGACATATCCATTTTGGCAGCTCGGGGTGAGCTCATCCACCTCCCCTTTCACTGTCGTTGTGGCTCTATGTTATGATTTGCTTTCTTTGCAGGCACACTGCCAGACGCCCGTCCCCTCGATGGACCCCGGGGGCTTACATAATGCGCCAGGAGGAGAGTCCAAAAACTCTCTTTCAGCAGAGTGGCTGTGTCACTCTTCTCGTTTTCGCTTGACTCAGCGGACAGAACTCACATGCACGCAGACTGACACGAACAGACACCTATTTTCTTCTCCATCCTCTATTCTTGGGAGACCGCAGCACCTGAGTAACTGAGATCCTAGCTAGGTTCATCTATAGGAACTAGATGGACCTCTTTGCCAAGGCCCTTTCTGGGAGACCTTCTCTGAGTAGCTTCCCAAGGAAGTGGAAGCACAGATTTCCTCGCAATCGTAAACAAATCAAAACCCAAGTTAACATTCATAAGTGCACTTGTCTGGTGTACATAAACACATTTAAACTAAGCAGAACATGTTACTTTGACCCATTAAAGGGCATGAGTGCATTTTTGCGCAGTTGATTTTATCAGTGCGTTATCGTCTCAATATCAACTAGCTCCTATCTTCTTTTGAGGGAAAATTATTGAAGTAATCAAAAATGGTAAATACCTTGTGTTTCCCTCAAATACTTTCTAGGACAACAACAATGGTTTATCTCCATCAAAAAATAATCCTTAAAAAACATTAAGGAATGACAACTAAATGATGCCAGCACTCTAGGGAAGGATTGCTTGTGACAGCAACAGCAGGAGTGGAAGGTGTTGAATAACGGCGATATTATCAACGTAAGTAACATACGAGGTGGCCTGTCCGTGACCTGGGATGCTGCACTAATCCTTGGGAGCTGCGAGAATAGTCACACAAGTAGGTTTCAGGGGACATTAGTCGGGCTTGCATGCAGTATCACACAACAATGAAAAGACAAGATAAGAAAAAGCGACCTACTGCTGTTGCGTCCACTTAAGAGGCCATTTAAGGGCTTTTCCTAACCAACGCTTCGAAGGCTTTCTTTTTCCAAAGGCTATCAGGCAGTGAGCTCATCCTTTTACTGATTTTATCCCCCATCCTTGCCACAAGCCATCTTGGAATGCGCATTGCTGGGCTAACAGTAACCGCATGATTCATACACAGTAGCATACCACTGGTAGCACCTGTACATCGCCCATGCATTCACAGACTGTGTGTCTTGGAGTGGAGGGCTTAGAATGGCTTCATCTGGGGACTAGATCGAGCTACGGAGATGTTTCATTGAGGAGCGGCAGGCCCAAAATAACATGGCCGAGGCAGGGATTGCACACACAGACACCCCCCCTCCTCCCCCCGGCTCAATGGGCCTAGCTCTGGACCTCCATCAATATTAGATGGCCCTGTAGTATATGCACATGACAGGTGGCTCCACCACACACTGCAGGTGGATATAAATATTTGAAGTAGAAGAAAGAAAAGAAAAAAACTTATTTTAGCGAGCCCTCTCACTCTGGAAACTAGGTGTACTAGGTTTGCAAGATTGTTATTGTTAAAAAAGATGAAAAGAGTACTTCTGTGGGCGTGGCTACTGTTATAATATCTCTACAAATGCATGTTACCACTGTGTTAGATAACTAAGGTGAGAGATGAGAGTGGGGGGAGATAACAAACTTCAACACCGAATTTAGCCCGAATCTGACTATACAACGAGAATACCACCAAACAGACTGAACTAACAACCAGAATGTTGCTAGTTTGTTCACACGCAACCAAACTGCCATAAAGAGTCGTGGATCTCGTGGATGTGGGTCTCGCTGTTGAACTTTGACATCTGCATGACCGTAAGCCACCTAAGAGAGAGTCAACCCACCACCAACACAACCCGTCATCCCCCTGATCCTCATCCTGTCATCGCCCTGATCCTCATCCTGTCATCCCCCTGATCCTCAACCCGTCATCCCCCTGATCCTCATCCTGTCATCCCCCTGATCCTCAACCCGTCATCCCCCATGATCCTCATCCCTGTCATCCCCCTGATCCTCAACCCTGTCATCCCCCTGATCCCTCATCCTGTCATCCCCTCCTGATCCTCATCCTGTCATCCCCCCTGATCCTCATCCTGTCATCCCCCCTGATCCTCAACCCTGTCATCCCCCTGATCCTCATCCTGTCATCCCCCTGATCCTCATCCATTCATCCCCCTGATCCTCATCCTGTCATCCCCCCTGATCCTCAACCCTGTCATCCCCCCTGATCCTCATCCTGTCATCCCCCTGATCCTCATCCTGTCTCTGCTCTTCACCCACCCTCTCCATCTTCCTCGTGGATGGATTGAGGAGAGACAAGAGAGAACAGTAGAAACAAATGGCTTTAGTCAGTTACCAGCCAAACGGTCATCAGGCTGCCAAACCCATCAGAGGTATTTTCAAGCAGGGGGTCCCTTTTAGTGGAAGACTCCCATTCACGTTGCACTGCCTACAGACGTTTCTCGTGCACGTAACGCGCTTTCCACCAGTACAAAAGCTGGTCTTTAAATCCAGGGCACGTTGACTTCTATACAATTGTATTTGCTTTTGTTAGGTTTACAAGTCTCCCCTCTCTCCTCCCCTGTTTGTTGCCTTCCTCACCAAAGCCCCCTGGCAGTAACCGGTGTTCACTCTGGGAAAGCCGACGGATGAGGGAACTGCTGTAGAGGTAGATTTACCTCAGGGGACTCACACTTCACTACAGGCCAATACAGACCATGGAGAAGAGATACATGCAGTGGACAGCAAGTAGGTAGCACAAGATAGTTGATCAAACATTCCCCAAAAACATACACACATATGGTACACACACGGTTTGCATATCAAATAGGGCCCCAATGCCAACAAAATGTTATTTTGCGTCATTATACGCAAACTATAAACTGAGCAGATTATGAGACTGAGCAGGATATCATATTCTATAATAACAAGCAGTGTCCAAGTTGCATTTACTAAAAAAAGCTAAGCTGAAGGGTATACTTAAATGAAAAACACCAAATGAAACGCGTGTCATTTATATTTCATGCGAAATCCCCCAAAGGATACAGAGAAACTACTGTAGCACATCCAGCCGTTCCATTGCTGTGTCTGTGCGAAATGCAATACGGCACGTAGTAAACACACAGCGAGTAAACGTGGCATCATATAGAGAGCCGTCATTTCCAGGCCCTGCACTTCAGCTTTACTTTCCTCGCACTGTTCACTGGGTGTCTCAGGGTGATGGTCCCGAGTGCTCTTCAAGGGAGACATTATGTGTTTCTTTCCAACTCTGCTAGACTGAGCATGCTCATTAGAAAGAAGATTGCTGCCAGATGGGGTTCCCCCTTCCAGAGTTGGTTGATCCTGATAGAATGTTTAGGTACTGAAAGAATAGGAGGCTGCCGGGAACACAATGGGTTATTTTTAACGGAGGCTTATAGGGAAGATGGGCCTGTTCATTGTTAAAGAAAAAAAGAAAACGTAGACACTGTAGATCCACAGACTTAATTCTGAGGCGATAGAGTTTGTTCACCGGAAGTCTGAGGAATTTCTCAATAACTTTCCACTTGCAAGGTATGCATATAGTATGAATGAAGGCAACTGAGGTAAGTCCTGAATTCGACAGAATTGTACTAAAAATAGTACAAACATCTACTTTCAGTCTGTACAGACCAGCAGAGTGTAGCTATTCTTAGAATATGGTAGACCTTTTGCAGAGTAGAGGGGAAAAGCCAGTGTTTAATCATAAGAAACTGCCGTTTCTTGTCACACAAAGTTTCCATATTTATACAATGAAGAAGCTATAAAAAACTATTGAAAATCTATAAACAAAAATCTGTAAAAAATAAAATAAAATAAAAAAACTGGCTAACAAAACTGGTGAAGTGTTCTACTTTGCAGTCTGCTAGTATAGCAGAATTGCTATTGCCATTGTTTTTATGCAGAGCTTTTACCATACTAATAATATATTAATAATATTTCTCACATCCTTTCATAAACTTTCACCAACCAATACAGATACCAAAGCACAATAAGGTACAGTACCATGCTGCAGGTGAGGTAAATTGTCGGAAAGAAATACACACAAAATTTGTAGTTAAGCTAAACTTGGAATAGTTGCCCATAGTACATAAGGGTGTGGTATCATAAGAGCACGAGATAGCGACTATTGAACTGATGCTTCTTAGCAACACCACCACAAACCATTTCTTCTGAAAAACCATGAGTCTGTAACAAGGCAGGGAACTCCAAAAAAAAAAATACTTTAGGATACAGCCCCTTTGTGTGTATAAAATATACCATGCGTGGCTGAGGAACTTGTCAAATGAATTAATAAATCATGAATTGAGTTTGGGGCTGCAACGGGGCCATGTCAAACCTTTGCCATAAGTGGAATTGCGTTGAAGCTACCAAGTGGTGGAAGACTGACATACTGCGTTCCTGCCAGGTGATCTTTTCACCCAATTTCCCTCAGGCAATGGAGCAAGAGCTACCGTTAGCAAGGGACGTTGAGTGCCATCTAACATACACCTAACCTCTCCCAGACAGCTTGAGGTAGGCTATGTTGTGATATGCCTCACTTTGAAACATTTATTGAGTTCTCAATAAAGCTATGTAATGACTCCAGCTGTGCCTTTCTATATTTCACACAGGAATACATTCACTATGAGATTCATGTAGAATCCCTGACAAAACTCCAAGATTAGATCACTGGACGGTTTAAACATAGTAGTTTAGGATTCCTTCTAAGGAGCTCTTGCATGATCCTGCGCTAATAAAGTGTATTTGTATTGGGACAAATTGATAGATGTACGGGTACATGTGTAGATTGTATTCAAGCCTGAATCATCACATGTCCATCAATAATGTAGAATGAGAACATAGTCATCTTAGGGCAGGTTAATCAATTCCCAACTCCAAAGTCCCTGTGGTTTGTTTGCAGACCAAACCACATTATCCCTGACAGAGCCAGGGATGAACGAGCAGCCTGTAGACGGGAAGGGGAAGCCTACCTTTTAATGGCCTTGTAGCAGATAATGACCGTCAGCAGGAGGAAGGCAAAAGAGGCACAGCCCACCGTTCCCAACACCACAATCTCCTTCCACCATGGCTTCACGGGCGGCACCGTGGAGGGGGCCACTGCGAAGAACAAGAGGTCAAAGGTCAAGGTCACATGGCAAAGAATTACGAACACACACGGTGGAGACGGTGGAAGGCAACGGCTCGTTCGCTTCACCCTTTGAAAAGTTAACCAAGACCTACTCACGCGGGCATTTGCGACGTTTACTGTAGCTGCATGGAAACAGAGCTCTGACAAAAGCGTGTGACAAAACTAAAAGGGGGCCGGTATCACTTGGAGTTGTTTTTCTAACTGCAGTGCCTTGTCACTGGCACCAACATATTGCCCCCATCACGGACCATTCATCCGCCCATCTGTAGGTGGCGCTCTGGATGGTTCCAGGTCCAGCTCAGCAGGCTGGCTACCAGGCCTGCAGGCTTGAAGCCTACCGTGCCACTTTGTAGGCTTTAAGCCTTCTGTGAAACTTTGCATCCTCTTTTTTGCCATTTCATGGGAATTAGCTATCAAATCACTGTGCGTTATCGAGCATGGTTTCGAATGGAACCATAAAAGGCCTCGCTTATCCAGAAGGAGACGGCTCATTCGCAGCTTAATCGCCCAGACAATCATATGGAGAAGCAGCCTGTTCGGCAATCACTAGAACGGCGCCCCGAATGTATGGCAGTGGCTGCTGGCCTCGCTGTGTTATTATGTTCTACAGCTAGAAGGCTGAGTGTGCTGGCTCGTGTTCATACAAAGGACAAAAACGATTAGGACTTTCAATTCTTTTCTATTTCTAAACAAAGTGATCTTTTTTTTCCAGCTTCCTAAGATAGACTAAAAGTATCAATAACCAAGACGGTTCCCTCCTCTCAGTTTCATTACCCACTATCAGCCGAACGGAGGCTCAACATTGCTGTATTTGCTTTCACGATGTGTGCGTGCTCATGTCTCAAACACAAAATGACATCAAGGATATCCACTTGTCCTTGTGTGGCCATATAAATGTAATATTGACTGGAAGGTATCTAAGATGGATACCGCAGAGTGCTGTGGCTGGGTTAATTGTTTCCGGGAACACTGTGGATCCCCACTCTCTGAATGATAACCATTGCTCTGGACAGAGAAGCCATTCATCTCCATCTCATCCGTGACAGACGATAAGATCCCTCAGATAGACGACAAATGGGGGTTGGAGGAGGATATTTCATTTTGTCTGTGACTAACACACCTGGCGTTCACTTTTGTCACATCTACAACAGTCTCCCGCACATACGATACACAGACACAAATAAATGAAAGAGAAAAAAACGGATAAATAATCAAATAATGTCATTTTTAAGTATAAGAACAATGGGCCTCATTCACCAAATGTTCTTGAGGAACAAATTTGTTCTTAAACCCCACTAACGCAGTTTTCACGAAGATTCTGGCATTCACTAATGATTTCTTATTTGGGATTTGTTCTTAGGTAAGAACAGAATTACCCACACCCAAGAGCACTCTTACACACAATTGAGAGCTGACATGTTTGCGCAAAATAAGTAGTTATACCGTTTTCGTCCATTCTAATTTAAAATGGAAATATTTCTCTATAATTTTGCAACTAATAATCTTCATTATTTTACACATCTTGTTTTGTTTGTTTGTTTTAATAAATACACACTACACTTACACTTCTGCTCATTTGTAAAGCACTTTTAATTGCCATTGTGTATGAATTGTGCTAGGCCTATATAAATAAACTATGGTAGCCGTGCTTTGCCTTCAATTCAGATCAATTATGTTAACGGGGAACCTTGCCATCCAATAATAAGTGACCTATCACGGTATTTATAGGCCCAAAGTAGGCTTATTCCGCACACCAGGACTACACCACAAAATGGCGTATTTATTGCTGCTGCAAAATTTTGCAGATCTTTCCCTGAGGAGGGAACGCATCTTCCTTGACCATACCGATTTATTTGCAGAGAGTGACGAGTACCTGTTGGGACGCTTTAGGCTACCAAAAGAAGTCCTCATGGATATTTGTAACAGTCAACTGTCTTCTAGGCTATGTTTTAAACATGTTTTTTTGCTTCAGAATTCAGATGAAAGTTAAACCATTTATTTTTCACTTCATCAGTTCTGCGCCCTTCTCCAGATACAGTGTTCACTGCATGAGTAATTGCATTCCATGCATCGGTTTTATTTACTGCTTTGTATCTATCGCTGATGCTACTAAATATGATGTGTCGTTTGTCGCTAACTTCTTGCAGCAGTACCTCCACTTCAGAATTCCTAAAGTTTTTCTTTCTTTTGGAGTCGAGGCCTCCACCGTCTTTACCACGTATTTTCGACATTTCTCTGAGTGTGCACACGGCCCTCTCATGTCCTTTAATGGGAAATAAAGGGCCGTTTACCTATGCTAGATAGGAGCAACAGGGCACAAGCTTTCAATTTACGACATATTGGGATTCATCATTCTAAGACCACACCTGCGAACAATTCTGCTGTTTATGAACACGTCATGAATCACACGTGGACTTTTCTTAGGAACTTTCTTAAGAACAAATGTAGGAAGATATTGGTGAATGAGGCCCATTGAGAAATAGGCTACAATTTCACCCCTACTGAGTTTCATGTACCAAATACTGCTCTATACTCAGGAAATGAGGAAACCTTTTGTGCAGTTGCACAACGCCCATTCCATCAGCATGAAGTGTGACCATATGGCTTTGTTCCAAGGTGATGGAAACCAAAATACACACACGTGCACTCACACACACTCACATAGTTCACTGCACGCTGATGCACTCACTAGCACATAGGCACAACACTGTCTGTCAACACTTTCTGCTTGGCTCCGCATGTGCCCAAATGCATGTTATTTGCAGTGACCTCTACAGGGTTTACCCATCGGATTCCCAGATCAACAGAGATCGGTTCGACCACTGAGGAGATTCTTTCCCCCTGCCCACGTCCCACCGCTCTCATACTGAGTGATCTCCACTAGCTCCCTGATAAGACAGTGATTTACAATGTCCTACCCCATCATGGCTTAGCCCCCTGCTACCTGTGTTTACGTGTTCTCCCCACTACCCTGTATGAGCACTCCATCTGCCTTTAGCCCTTTTGGACTCCCTAAGACCAGTCCAGGCACCACCGGAGACAGCTCCTTTATTCAGTTGAACCTCATTTGTGTAAAAACGTAACCCTCGATGTCGGAAAAGATAAAAGCTTTACAAAACTCGGATGAAGAATCATGTATTTACTCATTTTACAAAGTGTATTTATTTCATGCCAAAATGTCAAACGATATGTATCTGCCCTTCATACCGTTTCAGTGTTGTGTATTTTGTTGTGTGTCATTTGCTTGATGTGTCTCCGAAAATTGTATTACGATGATTGGTATTAATATCACATACTGCTATTGATGTTATTCATGTTAATTGAATTAATGTATTACATGTGAGGAAAGGTTGAGCGAGAGACGTAATATTGGTGACACACGCTCAGCCCTGTCCTCAGCAGACTCCTCCACCTCGGCTGCCCTAGCTTCACCCTCAGTCGCCACCAAAACAATATGGCCGCCCGCGGTGTCATGTTGAACTGTGGGACTACAGAGCCGTCTGGCTCGAGTGGACCCGATAATTGGACTGTCACGCAACTCCAGGGGAAGACGTGACCAAGCAAAACACACAGGCGGGAACGTAGGGGAGTGAAAGGGAAAGGCTAGCTGCCTCACTGTCAGCAGTCCTTCGAACTGGCAATAAACAATGAATGTTCTCTACACATACGACATTTGTATTGGAAGTTTTTTCTATGCAGATGCATCGCACTCAGTTTTCCTATTGATTCATTATTTCCCAACACTTTAACAGATACATTCTGTTTAGTTGAAATGAAGAGTACTGATGTCACATTACTAGGCAACACTTTACATTAATACTACATTAACTTCCAAGTCCTACAATGTTTTTGTAGGAATAGTGTAAAGTGTTGCCAATTGCTATGCATGAGCTAATGCGTTATCTGTCTTTTGCATAGTGTATTGCAACAGAACAGCAACTATTCACACCTGTGATGCAAAAGCAACATGTCTTCATTCTTGCCAGAGACAGAATGTTTACTGGCTGCTGTTGTGTTAATTTCGAGTGTACCCAACAGGACCGATCCTTTTGAGTACACTCCAGGAAGCCACCGTCTAAACATCATCGAGCATTTCCTGTTCACGCTCTTAACATGACCCCTTTAAGCCTGATGCAAAACAGCCAGGGAACAGTTTAGCGAGTAAACAAATCAAACCAGACAATACTCCCACGATGGGATTTTCGCACTGTTATTGGCTGGTGTAACATCTCAAAGTGTGATAGAAGCAGAAGGAACGTAGTATTTATCATTCATTAGTGACACACACACACGTAGGGACAGTGATCAGCCACATAAGCCCCGGGCCAAGTGATAACATAATTCATGACCAGGGACATGGCCAGGAGAGGAATCTATTCTGCATGCTTTTAGTTGGGGTTCTTTGGCTGAGGAAGTCCTTGTGAGCACAGGGAGAACATGCAAGCCCAACAGTGCCTCAAGCGGGAATCGAACCCAGGGCCTTTTCGCTGTGAGGCGACTGTGCCATCATACCACCCCCACGGGTGCAAGTGTGTAGGAGTGCATGCCCACCTGTATGTGGGTGTGTGGAAGTACTGTATGTGTGTGTGTGTGTCTGCGTGTGTGTGCGTCCCTCTCTCACGTATCGCTACATGAAGTGCAAACATCCTGGTTCTTACACACTGAGTCTCAGCTCCGCAATGAACAGCGAGCTGAGCTCTGGCATGATGCAGTGCCTACTCCTCCAGCTCTGACTTAGACAGATCTTCTCTTGTCAAGACAGGAACCAAGTACCTACATACGGTAAAGGCCAACCGCCCCAACTACAGCCAGAAAGCCAGGACTATTAGATTAGGCTATTTTTATACCTGGCCCTGGAAGGTTAATGTAGTTAGGGGCCCCGGCCCAACTGATTGCACAAGCAGAGAGACTGATAACACACAGCAGGATGCAGAAGGCAACAACAGTACTCAGACAAGAGGGTTTTCTGTCCAAATCATGCAGGGCCTCTTGTGTTACGTGTTGTGATCCTCCAGCTATTGATAATGAACCACAAAGGAAGGTTCCTAGCAAATGCGTTTCATTCTTAGCGGATTTACATTTACATACTACATTTTTGGGGGTTGTGTTAATAAGGTTATATTCTAGATTATCTGGATTTGGAGTTATGACCATTTATGAACTTGATATGGCTCCTATAAAAATATTACTGACCTAGGGGAACACTGCTGTTTGTCCAAATCAGCACACACAACATAAAGCCAACATTACACAACGTAAAGCCAACATCACACAACTAGAGAAATGTCCCTTTGCCAACTGAAGTGGGTTGAATGCAGCCTGTTGGATGGAGTCGATCTGCCCTGGAGGGCTGGAGGGTTGGCGGGAGCTGGACTAGATACGCCCCCAGCGGTGGCACTCGCCCATCCCAGGGCTCCTAGCTCGTCTCTGGCTCCCTGACGGAGGTGACTGATCATCGAGCTGACAGGGCCTTAGTCCTGACTCTGAGTCACAGCCACAGGACTCTGGGATGATGTTGATGAGGCTATCATCCCTGCAAACAAAGAGATGCTTGCTTGACATTACAGTAGGACGTGTTCTCCCTGGGTTCCAGCATAACACTGACTGAAAATTCCCTTTCAAGCCAGAATCGGGTCAAACTCTTTTTTCCCCCCTCTCTCTAAGTTCAGTGAGTCGCATCAAACTGTGATTTCTATGGTATTTTCATATGTATGAAATGTGTTCAGACTCTGTGATTCTTCAGTGTTTTTTACTCAGGGATTGGCAAGCTACTGCATGGAGCAGCGAGCCAGTTCTCAGGTTCAAGTTTATCGTCAAACGCACGCGACAATTATTCCCAATGAAACGCTTTCTTCCTCATTCGTGGATCCTTAACGCGGAGGACAGATCGTTAGCGGAAAAGCGAGAAACCTCCGTCAAAAAACCGTGACTGTGGTTCCCACGTATGGAAAGGAGGGGGCTCTGGTGTTGTGGGTGGCTCCTCCACGCTCTCTCCAGCGTGCAGCGGAGCAAAGGCCAAAGACAGCGCTGGCGGCGTTGCAGCCTACCTCCCCCAGCCTCACGAACCTTCTTAGTCATCGCACGAAGGAACAGAGAGGCCGAAAACTACAATCATCATTTCAAAGTCGCCCATCAATGGTAGATGGGGTTAGGATCTATTCAACATGAGAAGCCACTTTATTTGGAGCATTTCGCCCATTTAGGAAGGAGGCTACAGGCGGGAGGTCTCTCTGAAGTCCATGGGCAGCTGTAGTCCACTCAAATGAAGCGAACGCTCGAAAAAGAACTGCATTTCCAATCATACAGTGCATGTACAACTACCACATTCATTTACATGGCGCTTTTATTATGAAGTGCTTCTTACAAACTATAAGCAAGGAATTCCAAATGAAAGAAGCAGTGAAGAGCCAGGGTCTTAACCATGGCTGGGATGTAATGTGTGTATCTTGCTTTTGAATGAGCATTTGCCATCTATCAGCGGAGTGATAGAATATGCAGATCTCTCCCATGAACTTGCTTGTAGATCATGTGAAAAGCGTAAGGATTCTTGGGCAGAGCTTTCTGAAAGCATAATCATGACTCCCAGGTGAATTTCATTATATGTGTGAGAAAAATAAACGTTTGAACCCACTATAACCAACAATGCTTTGAACTGCCAACTCCATTTTGTATGGCTTCTCTTCAACCTGATAGATGGCTGTTTGTTGAAATGGTATAGAAAAAAAGTAACAGGAAAAGGCTTCGCTCAGGTGTGACTGGGCGTCTGACTGGTGCAGCAGGAAATATATAGACTGTTTGCTCAGTCAAATCCCTGGCTCACCTCTTAAATCCTGCTTTAATTAAAGTGATAGTGATGGAAAGGGGCCAGGCCAATGCACTGCTTACTTAAGAGATTCTCCCTGCTGTGTGGCAGAGGACCATAAGGAAGTTGCCCTCTGGACGCTTATCTAACTTCTTATTTCACAGAAGTCTCTGGGCACAGGTAGACTCACACGTTCAATATGTATTTCAAGGTTCTAACAGTTGGAGTGGGCTGAGTCAGGTGAATCTATTGAAGACGATGTTATGGAGAGACAGGGACTTGGACAGCCTTCGGGCGTCTCCTACCTTGTCCTCCCCTTCAGAACACAGACCTGGCATGCTGACATGAATGGAAAGTCAGTTCCAAGCTATCTTGGAGCAACGCTTGAACCAGCTTTTCGCTAGCTACTATTAACATGCCAGGACTGTACAGAAAGGGAATGGGGTTTTCAAGTGGTAGCTTACGTTCTTCTTAAAGTGCACAGTACATTGCTCACCATTTCTGCCATCATGGACAAACTCCACACAGTCAAGTTACAAGGGTTCTGCTGTCAGCTTCTGAGGATATCTGGTGTTATTCTCTATGCGCGTTTATTCATCCCTGTTTAGTCTTCGACAGAAAGTCTTTTGATCCCAAATAAGCACGTTTACAGTTGAGTCACTTGATACAGACAAACACTAGGTCCCTGCCAAAGGACGGATTTGTCCGAGTTCACGGGCGGCCTGGTGTCTTGACCCTTTTAGGGGGATTGAGAAAAGGGGAAACCTTCATAGGCGTCACGCCAAGTGTGGACGGATAGTAGGGCCACCGTTAGACTAAGTGAATCATGCGAGTAATGAGTATGACATGTTACAAGAATGAACAAAATGGCCCCGACATTGGGGGGAAAGAGAGGGATATGGGTATTAAATTAAAAAAACAAACAAATAAAACAAGTAAGAAAGGAATAGAGATGAAAGAATTGACAAAAAGGAAAGAACTTAAGATATCAGGCAGCCTTCACTGACACAGCTTGAATTTGAGGCTTACATTTTATAGTGAGCAGTCCTCCTACACACTTTGAACATGTAATTACATGTAATTATCAAGAAACAGTGGAAATGTATTGATATTAATTGATATTGTTTATCGGTCATTTAATCAGTCACACATCTCTCGTAATAATCAGCAATCCTCTAAAGTTTGTTAGAAATAATTATGAATTTGTTCATTTCCTTGGCTACCCTCCACCTGACTTGATAGTAGAGGACTGTGTACAGCATTTCATCATTGCAACATTGAGTCATACTTCATTTTTAGGGACCCCTATTGATGGTCTATAAACACTCAACTAACTTAAACATTACAAATCACAAACTGAACTATACTATACTCTACAGTATATTTCAAACCCTAACCTTAACCAGTTGATGTATGTAAAGAGGTAGCTAATACTACTACTTAATACATGTCAAATGTGTGTTTGAATCTGTGTTTGTTATTATGTCAGGTTAGTAAGAATGATCATCTTGTTCACGTTTGACAAACACCCTTTTCCCCAGTTGCAACCGACAGTGGAATACACTACATTGTTCCCATTGTGGCCTACACTGTGTAAAACCTATATTCATAACTGATCTAAAAGTGTAACTGCTTCTGGGGTTACACTGGGACCCTTTCAAATGACTATTATTTAATAACAGTAATCGGTGGAGAGAGATGATCAATTATACAGTCTTGTTTTAAACACACGTAGGATGTTGCATTCTGCATAAGCAACTTAACGCAAAGGGCCACCACTAGCATTGCAGTTGCTCATTTGTGACATGCTGTCCCTTCATTCCAAAGGACAGCACACAGAAGACAATGAGTCGGCTGTATCTTAAGAGACACTTAACAATACAGCAGATCCTAATGCAAACCAGCAACGGAGCTGCTTAGCCAGAGACTGCTGCACTCTTCAGGGCTTATTCTGCATTTATGTAAGCAGGCACGACAGAGATTACACCTTGCCAGTAGTGGTACTGCTGACAGATATTGGCGCTTGTGTGTGTGCACATCCATCCCATATAAGCGAACCACTCTGGGGTCGTGGGCCGTATGTCGACATACAGCCCGGATTTGGATCAAGCCACGTGGGTTCCAGTCACTTCATTTGAAACTCCTCCACCACAAACAGTGTCTGAGGTGCATATTGCGTAACGCATCGCTGCAGCTTTTTAGTGTGGTGTTAGCGTGCAACGTTATCTCGCCTCGCTAATGTAAGACAATTTTCCACTTCCGACTTTTCGAGTTTCCACTTAGCTGCAGGTATGGGATCGTTGTCCTTTATACACACCGCTGAATAATTCAGCAGGGAAAAATGATAGGAAGGAGGGGGATATTCATCAATCGGTTACAGTAAAGCAATGAAAACGGATAAGATAACTATCTGCATCCGGCACTCAAACAACTCATGCATGTTTAGAATTGATTTTCCGTCCGGACAGCCAGGGACGGCAGCACCTGACTGATTTGGAGAAGAAACAGCTGCGCCATATTAGATATAGGAGAAAGCTCTTCACACCCTCAACCCCCACCCCGAAAGAGGAAAAGGGAAAAAAAGAGAAGAAATAGCAGCTTGTTGGCATACAATGCAAATTCTGCTTTAGCCATAAGTAATTACTTCCTACACGAGAAGGGTGCTTAATCGTTCTTGACATGGTCAGAATTTGCATAAACAGGCGTATGAACACTTGCAAAGCCCAAACAGCCCTCCGGACATACAAAAAAGGCTACACACACGCACACACCCACACACACACACACACACACACACGCACACACACACACCCTCCCTCCTCTGTCACCCTCTCAGTGACAGAACATAAACACATACAGCACACAGCCTCGACACGAAAACATCACACTTAAACATATTCTGTTAATATCACTATGTTTGTATGTACACAAAATACCCAGACACACACAGTGTCTCTCCTCCCTAACCTTGACTGACAGAGTAGAGAGGAAAGACGACAGGCCTTCGTGGGAGTGGGCTGACACGTGAAGAAGAGCACTTGTCATATCAAAGCAACGTGCGTCACACCGGTACTTATACACGCATCTCAAGTCTCATCATTCCTCAAACGGGGCCAAAGGGGATGGATTTCAAGGTGCTTGTGGGTTTTCGACTAATTGAAAAGAAGCAAGAGTTGAAGGGTGACCATGTATTTCAAACACTTAATCCCAAACAATTCTTAATTTGGTCCTGTAAAAATGCTCAAAGAAAAGATTGGCTAAATATAAATGGCTTACATGTTGTTCAAAGACCAGACTTTTATTTTGAAAGGTGAAAAAGATGCATTTATGATCCATGTGCTTTGAGTTAAATCTATGCTTTTTGGGATACAAATACCAACGTTTATTGAAGGTGTCTAAATATATACTGAGCTATAAATATATCTCCTTTGAAATAGGTATCTTAATATTCCCACTGTGGATACGGACATCTCCCTGAATACATTTCTTTCATGCACTTCATATTCTGCATTAGTCATATGGTTTCCAGCCAACACAACTGATTAAGCACATACTTTAGTGGATATAATTTCGCCACCAGGTTAAAACAAACCCAGATCGGTATCTATATTTTGGTGACCACTTTCATGGGGGATTTACATAAAACACTAGCCTGATGTTGTCATACTCATAATTCTAGTCAGAATATGAGTCTGAGAACTCTCCGTTGGGCTGTGACTATGGGGCGTGTTTCAACCGAACCCGGAAAACAAATGCCTCTTCGCTCAATTGGATAGACCTACAACCAATCAGAGCAACGTAGTATGTTGCTTGTTGAAAACAAATTCAACCAAAGCGCTCTTTGGTGACGTGGTTGATTACGTTACTGTTGATCATCTGTCCATCATCGTATAAAGCCCGCCCTGACAATTTCATTGGTCCGAACAGCTCCTGTTCGGACATAGTTGTTCCCCAACTGAGCCCCCCCAGACTCAACTTCCCGACCAAATTTTTTTCTGGGCGGGGATAAGTTGGGCTGGCAGCCAGGCTAATAAAACACATCTGTCTGTGACAAATGGCATAAGGACTTTCAGTTCTGTCTAGAATACAATGCCCTATGGCAATAAAACAGATCCAAAGCCTTATTACAGACTGTCTGCATTGAGCAACAAATGACCAGTCTGCTCGAGGTTTGAACTAAGGATCTGTCTTAGTATCTTCCGTCTATTTCCAGGCTTGTGGCGCTGGTAACACAACAATAACAGGCCTCCGCGCTCTATGATCTAACTATGCCTATGCCATACAATGGAAGTTGCTGCCTCACTGCTCCCACTTAAATGTGAAGGGGGGGGGGGGGGGATAGTGGGGTAGAGGTGGCCGCCACGCGGAGACGCGCTCTCGTTTATTTGAGTGGAGAACGCTGGTGAGGTTTCCGTGGTCACCCAAGGGGATGCACTCATCCCTCAGCCGGGAGAGCTAGACCGCGTGCATGACAAAGCACATTCCCTCGGAGCGAGCAGGCCGCACTGTACTATACTAGAAGTCACATTGGATGTTAAAATGTGCTGCAGCCTGCACCAAACTTCAGTTTTAATCCTCCGTTTTTGGGGGATGGCTGTAGGATTGAATAGTCAGGGCTAAGTAGCCCTGGTCGCTTACAGTTCAAATCCTTTCTTTTTTAAGCTCTTCCTTCTTTCTAGTGCTTTTCTCATTTAAACCTTTTCTCATTATGCCAGCACAGGCACATTCAAAGGTACTCCTTGCCATCGCCTAACCGGTATTTCCAAATGATGAGCTTTTCATTTTCTTACTTTGCCAAATAATGCTTACTGGTTGTTTATCAAGAGCTCAAGGGGTTTCTTTGATTTCTTATAATAGACTTACTGTTTGTGTGTTTTGTCTCCCGCTAGATATTCACGTCTATCACATATTGTAGTGTCTATCACCCAACCTTATCATTAACTGTATAACTACAGTCACACTGGTAGCATTTGACCATTTCAGTGTGTTCACACTGCATGAATTGGCACTACAGTAGAGCCCTTTTCCCAACACAAAAACTACCCATTAACAAATAGATGCATAGAAATGCATGACAATGTGAATTTGCAGCATTTCCGCGAAGTTAGGCATTAAACTGAACAGAACTAAAAAGTGGGTTGAACAACAAGTGACTCCGAGTCAGGAGACAGCATGACTCTAAACGAGGACGTCCATTTAAATACAGAAGCTTCCTGTAGGTCTAGCCATCAGTGGCATGTCATATATTTGCTGGATTGCTCAAGGTTTAAACAACAGCTTGGAATGAGCAACTTCAGAAAGCATTAGGGCAAATTGATCTCGGTAGCTGTACCGGGCTATATTCCAAGGACATTTTCTTGATCTATAGTTCCTTAGGCCAAAAGACAGGCTAGAGACATGACCCGGCTAGACATCGACATATTTCAAATCTAAACCTCTAGTAATAAACTGTGTGTCAACGCTAACAGCCATGTACTTTATGGCCGGGGTCACAACTCAAACCTGGGGGCGAGGTGGACAGTTTCAGAACCAATTAGCTGATTTGCTCAGCTGTCATCAGCCAATGACAAACCTCTTTAGCTCTAGAAGTGTTTCTTTTGATTTCATTGTTACTCGTTGTCTCTGGCCGCGTCATGTATCCCCACCAGGACACAACATCCCCACCAAGACACCACATCCCCACCAGGACACCACATCCCCACCAGGACACCACATCTCCACCAGGACACCACATCCCCACCAGGACACCACATCCCCACCAGGACACCACATCCTCACCAGGACACCACATCCTCACCAGGACACCACATCCCCACCAGGACACCACATCCCCACCAGGACACAACATCCCCACCAGGACACCACATCCCCACCAGGACACCACATCCTCACCAGGACACCACATCCTCACCAGGACACCACATCCCCACCAGGACACCACATCCCCACCAGGACACCACATCCTCACCAGGACACCACATCCCCACCAGGACACCACATCCCCACCAGGACACCACATCCTCACCAGGACACCACATCCCCACCAGGACACCACATCCCCACCAGGACACCACATCCCCACCAGGACACCACATCCCAAGCTGGGGCTTCACTCTCCCCCTGGCAGCCTTCCTAGCCGCGTCATCAAACGCAGGTATCGTAGCACGTATGGATCAACACAGATCTTCGAAACTCATGCGCACAGTCAGGTTGACGTGTATGAAATATCCCTGCTGTCGAAGACATTTGCATAACCGCCTGTGGCTGGAATGATCCAAACGTAGGCCTTTAAGGCATCCTGGGGTGCGATTGCTTATCCATTTTGCCTGGGATAAGGAAATGCTAATTTAGGTGGAAGTGACGAGAGAGGGAGCTCACTGCTACAGCTCACTAGATATTCTCTGTGACTATTCTGGGATGTATTAAGTAGTGAACTGAGTAAGGCGGAAGCAGGTGAGACAGAAGATATTTAAGGACTTCCGATCTTTCTTACTTGATTAACTAAATTAAGTAAATTAAAGAACAATTCCTTCTCGTTTATGCCAGTCATCAGTCAAGGTCATCATCCAATTATCTTTTGAAATTGGGGATTGCGGTGTACTTTACGTTAACACACTTGCCACAAAACATCCTGAGATGTATCTCAAAACACTATAGGAAGATAAGTCCATCACTTTCTTATCCACCTCCATCAGCCCTGTATCTACAGAACACGGGGCAAAAACATGGCATTGTTGGGGGTGCGGCACCCATTAACAGGGCATAGGAGAGGCCAAGGGAGTTGCTGGCTGGAAGACAGACCCTGAGATGAGCAGAGCTAATACAAGTCAAAAGATGGCTACTTTTGGAGTGTCGTGATCCCACACAATATTCTGGTTTCACAAAGCATTCGCGTACAAAGTCAGACAGTTTAAGATGGGTTCGATTAGAGTCAGACTAGACACCTCAAGATATCAGCCACGTGAATCAGAATCCTGAAGCAACGGTCATAACTTCCAGCTACTAACCATCTGGGAAAGTAACAAACCAAGATCACAAACCTGCCAAGATTGTTATATACATAGAATAGAATAAAATACAATTTTAAATGATTACTAAGTCAAATAGGAAATAATGGCAATGTAACTACATAGCTACTGTATATCTACTGTTAAAACATAATTGATACATAGGAAATGCTTAGTAATTGAATGGTATGAGGCATTAGCTTGATATGTCATTACAAAGTTGTGAGAAGGCACAGTATGGGGCAGGGTTGTAAGGGGTTAGTGGATGTTGTGAAGGGGCAGTTGAATGTTGGGTTACCGCAGCAAGATTACGTTAACATCCACTATAACGTACCCCTGCAAGGCCCGACTTCCCCCATACCAAGTTTCGCTTGTGTAATAACTTGTACTGCCAAACTGTAATGAGTACTTAGCTGTTCCTACATAACGACAGTGTCGTTACTGTAGGTAGTAGGTACTGATGTTTAGTAACAGTGTTAATGTAACCCTAATTTAAAGCGTTCCTGAAAAAACCTATCAAGCTCAAGTGAAATCTACATTGGATATGTATCCTATGAAAACTCTTTACAGCCTACCAGCTGGGTCACTTCCAATGTGTCAATAATACACCGACCACGTTCGCAACATGTAACACTTAAGAAGACTTTCCAGGAAGAGAGGATATGGAAACGCCCATACTCACCGGTGATGACCAGCAGTCTGGGAGGAAGTGGAGGCGGCGGAGGCGGCGGCAGGGGAGGGTACGGTCTACACTGGCACGCCAGCTGGCAGCTCTCGCCCACCCTCTCCGTGACGGCCCGCGCGCATGACTTTTGGAGCTCTCCCTGAGTGAACTACAGAGGGCAGAGACAGGTGGGACGGGAGCGGGAGAGAGAGGCGGAAAGACAGGGACAGAGAGAGGGAGGTGGTGGTGGGAGGTGGAGGAGGGGGGAGGGGAGTGGAGTGGAGGGGGGATCGGGCGTTAGAGGCAATCAGGGAAGACGACTGCGACCTACCCCAACCCCCCCGGCACTGGTTCTTGATGTGGACAAAAAGACAAACATGCTCTGGTCTTCGTTTGGGTTGAGCTTGGACGACGACACTGAACTTTTGCGACACCAGGGCAGCGAAAGTGACATACAAACGGTTCCGCTCGGGATTGAAAGGGACTGCTAACAACCCGAGCCCATCGTACGGTTACTTATTTGGGCTTGTTCACGACAGGAGAGAGCGTGGATGGGGAGGAGGAGTTCTGACTGGCTGAAGGCGTTTCATGAGTATCCGGCGAGGACGCAGTGGGAGATCCACAGCCCTCGGCTGCAGCTGTGTGTCCCGCTTCCCGGCCCAGATGAGGCCCCCCTCCTGCTACGCTGCACCTGAACCCGGAGCCTCACACATCCCGTGGTTGTGCTGTCATGCGGACACGCGCGCCAATCCGTCCTACTCACGCGCACGTGCACACGCTCGGAACGTGCATGGCACAAACTCACTAATTGGAAAGGGGACAAAACGTGGAACACACACAAAACGTGCAGGAACTCCAGTCTCCTCAACGCACACAGACACGTGTGTACATGTACACAAACCCCACAGACACACACACAAACACACTCAAACACGCACACAGACTCTGTGTCTCTTTCCACACTAATGGTGGAGAGGAGTTTCCCACCCACTTCCGAGGAGGGTTAGAGAGAGAGGGAGAACAGGACTCGCAGCTGGTGTGAGAGGGATGCCCACCCACAACACAGTCCCCTCAGGATGAACTCTGACCCTGCCTCCCCCATGGGTGAGCCTGGTGGGCAACCTTGTGGAACAAAGAGCTCGGGGCCTCTAGATGGAGTTGTGGTGGGTAGAACTAGCTAGCTGGGACGCCACGAGCTGAAGCTCCCCCGCCCACGCCTGCAACGTCCTAGCACTCTCACACAACATGAGCACACTCCACTATTCCAAATCAGACCACGATCGCCATTCAAGCCTTCCCCCGCATCACGATAGTCATGACTGCACAGGATGTCTGTGCATCTGTGCATGTCTCCTTTGCTCGCTTGCAAATTCTGTAAAGTTCCTACAGCCCGTTTTGCTCCCAAATCAACCTATTGTAAACATTCCAAAGTCTAACTTTAGACTTCTCTAATACACAAATAACTTTGTGCAGAGTACCTTGAACAATACTGTACAGACACTTCATTATACTGAACTGGATGACTCTATGGCAACAAGGTGTGTGTGTGTGTTTATGTGTAGGGAAGGGGTGTGTGTGTGGGGTATCTGTCTCTCTGTCACTGACAGGCATGCACTTAGCCTTCGAGGCTAGACACACGCATAGGCAATATACATTTTATACCAAGACAGATAAATTGGCATAACCATAAATTATTCACATGAATTAGGTCAAGACACTCAAATCCATAGGTAGACGGTTGCCACATCCAGCATAACTTGTCTCTGGAATGACTATGACCACGAATGTAAAAATAATCTCTCTATATTCATACGATTACAGCCTTCGATTTGGCGCATAACAAATCATTAGGAAGAACAGTGTTTATATAATCGTCAACCCACCTGAAATAAAAGTAATAATGATGTTAGAAAGCAGTGTCCCAACATAAAAGGCGAAAACCCCAAAGTAAGCGGCAATATCCCTCGGACCAGCATTACTCCTTGTTCTTCTCACAGCCCTCGTGTCACGGAAACAAGTGTGGGACGCACGATAGTCGTTTGTTTAAATAAAAAACTTAATCCAATCTTCCAGGTTTGACCGCAAAGTCTCTGTCGGGCGTTTCCGAAAAGGAAATCTGGTACATTGTTGTCCAGTTTTCAAAATTGGTAGTAGTGGCATGAGAGAGCTTAAAACAACATTCCCTCGGCATACGTACGCCCTGGTTCATTATAATACTTTAAAGTTGAGACCACCGGTTGGGATCCACATCCGTTCAAGTCCAAAGTTCTTCGGTTCCAGTGGTTTGTCTAATTTAGGTGAGTGTCGCTTATTTAGAGTCATCCCTTGGCTAGCATCAGTGAATGCGCGACAAAAGTTGGAGGTCCTGACCATTAACACACGCCACGTATCTCAAATCTACATTTCCATGAAGATTTCGTTACAGTATAAGTTGACGTTGCTCCTCAGTTTAATGTCTTAGTTTTTTAGGGATGCAGACATTATTAGAAGTCAGTGTTTTGACACTGCCTCCTCGTCAGACACATGGATGAAAACGCGTGAGGAAGTCCCGTGCGTAAATGCGATGTTGAAAAAAAGATGGTCATTCTGTTAAAAACGAATTGCAATGAAATGTATACACGCTGAACCCAGTCAAAGTGCGTAATAACATGTCCGAGAAGGAACTGTAGACGATCGAGCGGTCGTGGCGCGGGTATCACTGTCCGGTTTGCCTGATATGATGGACATCTGCAAATTGCTTGGGTAGGTCCACCACCACCACACACACACACACTGAGCTACCTCAGTGAAGAATACTTAAAGGTTTGTGAGAGAGGCTTGGAGACTACGTCTCGCTATGTGCCTGTGCGCACGCTGACGAATGATGTGTGTGTGTGTGTGTTTGAGAGAGAGAGAGAGAGAGAGAGAGAGAGAGAGAGAGAGAGAGAGAGAGAGAGAGAGAGAGAGAGAGAGAGAGAGAGAGAGCGAGAGAAAGCGAGAGAAAGAGATTGATAGAGGTTTTGTGCGCGCGTGTGTGCATGTGTGTGGGAAAGATGGGAGGTATTTGTACAGGGTTTCTTGCAGTTACATTGGACAGCATGTACATCAGCACTCGCATTGTGCGTTCGAATGTGTGGAGTACATGAAGCTATACTTTCAGTTGTACTCACACAATTTTAAATGTTTTGGGAAATCTGTCTGAAAATGTGTGTATGCATCTGTAAATCTAAATGTATGAATGTGATATGTACATCGAATGACCATTATTTGGATAAAAGTTGATTTGAAGGTCCAGTGACAATCGTATCATAAGTGTTCATTGTGCAATTCTCATATTGTGGTTTTGCACTTGATGAGCACACAGAAACAACAACCTCCTGTAATTAAAAAGGTGCTACTCTTTTGAATACATCCTGCTGTAGTTGTTGGAATGCAAAGCCTGAATCCGGACCCAATGCTAAAAGATAAGAAGTGATGTTGTCACTACACAGTGTATGCAAACACAATATCAGGTGTATTATCATTTTTTTAAATGCCCACCTACAGTACAGTACTTTGGGTCATTTTTCTCTGTAGGAAAATAAGGCTGATGAATCAAGTGTTAACCTAAAACTGTACTGTGCATTTTCTTTCAGGATATCTCCAACTAGTTTGTTTATGGAAAATACAAGTACACATAATGGGTGGTAAGGTCAAGAGACAGGATAAAAAATTACTCTGTTGTACATTCATAATGAATGGCCCATGATGGCCATTTGAACTGGCTGGTCAGTGGTTTGTGGGTGAGCTGGCCTATACAGCTCGCAGTGTCGGATTAATCATCTGTCAGCGGGCAATGTAGAGACGGTAGTCCCTCGGGCTGTGTGGCTTTTCATGAATCAAAGGTGTCTCCGTTTCCCCCCGCCTTGCCAGATGCCCTCCTCATATGGCACGATAATCAGCCGCCGTGACAGAAGCAGCAAATGAACCCAGCCCTAAATGTAGCTACAGGGACATTCTCCCCGAGGCAAGTAGGGTGAAGTGCCTTGCCCAAGAACACAGTCATTTGGCACAACCAGGAATCGAACCAACAACCTTCTGATTAATAGCCCGACTCCCTAACCGCTCAGTCATCTTACACCCTTACATACACAACTCCATTTGTATCCATGATGAGCCTTAAAGTTCTTTTCCAAAGGCTTCAAACGTGGAAAATCCCCTATCCATCAGACCAACACTAGTGGCAATCAGCCTGGATTTTTGAAGCTACAGTAGAGGTATGGAAAAAGCACCGTGAATATGGAAGTTTAAATAATTGGTCCGTAAGTTATTAATGATACAAGCGCCACACTCAATCCTTTTCGCAGATGGAAGATTCATGAATCTTGCGAGGTGGAGAGATCCATCACTGGAAGTAACTCCTCCTCCTCTCTAGCATTTGGCTGCCAAGGCACAAGCACACAGTGCAGACAGCTGAAGTTTCACTGTGTCAGCCCAAAACCTGTTTCCCCCTTTTAGTTTAATTAGACAGAGGAGCCCTCCAATGTGATTATCCCAGATGAGTTTTGCTCCATTAGATAGCGCTGACCATAAATCTCAGCCAGAAGAAATTGAACTTTAATTTATTGGCTTTGATTTTTACAGGCCAAGAGGGGAATACTGTCCACATCCTAGTTTAGTACTTTGGTTTACCCCAAACAAGCAGATTGTTTGTTTGTTGTGGAGGATTTGTTTAGGATATTATTTCTGAGAAATTGACTTACATAGGAATAAAACAGGAAGTATTTCTGTTTTATTCAGTATTGTACACAGGACACATACATAATGTACATACATAAGTGCTTTTATCATTTTTTGAATGCACACGCACTATGAACCCAATTGTCTTCAGTGAAATGGTTCAGATCAATCAAGTTAAGCCTAAACTTCTTTGATGGAATCATTGTATTGATCTGCTTTTAATCCTGAATTGAGACTTGATTTTAACATCAGGATTTTAAGATTTGTTACGAATACTTTCTCTGATAATGTAAATGATGCAGACAGTTAAACCACACACACACACACAAGCAAGCACTGCAGATAGTTAAAACCAATTGAGTTCCATGACCCCCATGAAAACCTGAGATTGCATCTGATTGTTCTCCATTATTAATCACCGTTCCCCAAATCAGTCAATCAGAGGAACATGCAGGCATGCAACATACAAGATGTATAAAGATGTCACGGTTCGGGAATAGTCTAATTACTATCACTGCAAAGCCTTTCGAAAACCGACCTCAGGTCAGTAACCTTTGTTATAGCTTCATTCGTAATCTGTGTTAACACTCACTTTGAGCCTTCGGGGCTCCACAAAGTGTAGCTAACCTTCTGACTAGCTAACCTCCATCAAGGCAAATGAGGGGTTGATATTAGCAATATGCAAAGGCAGAGTCAATGCCATTTCATTAAGGGAGTCGAGGGAGACTCCAGGGGGAATTCAAAGCTGGCAGAGTGGGGGAAGGAGATGGATAGGAGACAGGCAGCTTGGCACGGCTCGACGCCGGGGAACCTTAAACAAACTGGGATGCAGCTCAGTCTCTCTGTTGATCTGTCAATCCCTAACTCCCTCTGTCCCTTCTGTGTGATGATTCTGACCCAACTTCAAGGATACTGTAATCATATTTAACAGTCATACATTGTTAGATGATTATTCTGTCAGAGGATGGGCCAAGGAAAGCACCACAATGAAAAGAGTTGACTTTGTTTATTAGGTCGAGCTGCTCGGATCACGTCACCACGACAGGCAGAGTGGTGGGCATGAGTGAGAAAACATGTCTCTCAGAAGTCCTTTATATATGGCTGGACTGTACAAATATAGTTACCACCAAAACATATCCTTAAACGGTACACATTCCACAACTTGATGCACAGAAGAAACAACACACAGGTGATGCGGTCATCAATCATTGCTTGTACTATTCTCTGCATCTTGCTCTTAACCTAAGTTGACCAGAGCACATTCCCTGATCTATATGTGTATTGTCCAAGGCCTGCTCCGTGACCTCTTGACCACAGCAAGAGACAACCTCACATATGTATAGAAAATCTGCGTATCATACATTACTGTAAGGTCTACTCGAAGGGTTGGTCACTCGATTGAGTCGAGGCCATTAGGTGGAAGCTTAATCAAGATAAGAATCTCTCTTCCTCTCCCTTCCTTCCCTTATCTTGCTCGACCGTGTCGATGCTTTATCTCTCGTTCTGTCTAGCGAACGATGTCACTTGTCAGCTGTGAGCTTTTTTTTCCTCCAAAATTGATTGCAGCTAAAGAGGGTGACCAAAGCGCTTTGGATGATTAGATGAACTCTGAACTCACAAGGTGCAAATGGTCATAATTACTCCACTGTTCCAGTGATAAAGCTGCCATCCAGAGCTTTTAAACAATCGTTTATGGGAGAGAAGCAGGAATGAAATCATTGCTGTAACTCCCTTTGATAAATACTTTGAAACCATAAGTGCCAATGACGTCTACTGAGAGCAGTTCAACTTTTGTAATGATGCAAACCAATTGCATGGGGAATAAGAATATATATTGATTGGTGATAAAATAGTGCCAGTGACATAATTCTTGGAAAATTCTGGGTACCAAAACCGGGTCAACAGATGGATTTGTTGACCGCTCTGTGCCCTAATAGCTATGCGTAAAAACTGTGTGAAGGAACCCCCCATTTTAAATACAGTATTGATTTACCAGTGGTGAATAAGCCTCTTCATCTTCCATCCTAGCTGCGGCTGCCGTCTTCATCACTGTACCACGGGAGTCTCCTTAGGCTCTTTATTACTCCCATCATTTTCTGAGCACCTCACTTCACATGAATCTTACACTAACCTGCGATCCGCCAGAAACCTGGAGTACTGCAGTTCACTAACTTAGCATTTGTATTTTATCACCACTAAACTAGGAAATAAATACCCACAAACTGAAATATAATCCCCTGCAGTCTTTACGGGGATGAGAAAAGTTTGTTTAATCGATACTCCCACCTTGACCACCTTAGTAGAGTTTTAACTGACTTCCAACAGCGGGTGTTTAGTGAAGATGTCTGAGTATGGGGTTCTCTGTCCATAAATGGCAATCTGATCCATGCTCTGCTTGATATGCTGCTTGGGGAAAGAGTGCCATTTTAGGTCCTGCTGAACCATATAATCAAAAATAACGCAGCTCAAAGCTCTATCCACCGTGTGAGATAAATGTGCTCTCCAAACCAGACGTTTCAGCATACTTTGTTCATTTTCTTTTAGTTTTTTTTTTGCTTTCAGTCGAAAGCAATAATGGTAGAAACCATGTAGATTGTTCTGGAGTACAATACGGTGAAAGAAATTACATTTTGTTATCACTTGCCCATGTGAATTGAATTGACTACCCATGCAAGACCGCCAAGTGTTTTCTTGTCCTCCTTTTCCGAAAGAAATGAAACGTAATTAAAAACCTGCTTGGGATTAATTTGGAAGATTAGAGGAGCACCTCATTAGGCATTGGCTTTTATCTTCCTCATCTGGGAAAGGACAGTGACTTTGCAGTACTGGCCAAACGTGAGAAACTGGGGGCTTTGGCATGAAATGGTATTAACTTAAGGAGTATTAACTTAGACGTTGGAGTTTGAGTGGTTGCTTGTATAATTGTTTCACATTTCTGGTTGACAAACTCTGTAAGATTACACATGCTTTTGGCAGGGCTCTCTCTTCGAAATGTGGTTTTGGTTTGCCTAGAGAGGAGAGAGTAAGAGACGTACATTTGGTTCCTGCAAGATACTTGGGTTTTTGCCTTTGGGATCGATACCCCGATGAGACGTGGGCCCTAAATCCCAGAGTTGTTGCTCTGCTGACTTCCCTCAACTGCTCCACTTGAGGAAGAAAAAAAAGCAAGAGCGAAACAGGAGCCTGTCACAACACCATCCATCACCAACGCCAACCCTGTCCTCAGGACTTGGTCTCTCCCACAGCCCCCAGAGGGTTTGCACAAGGTTGGGCTCGCTGCCTCCGCTGAGATAAGCTATGGCTCTCCGTCGGCCAAGACAGACCGTTATATCAGACTAATGGAGTGTGCAGCTAAGCTTACTGCTGCATTTTGGGATCCATCACCAGAAGTGATAGTGGTCAACAGTTATGTGTCTCACTTAGGTTACTTTCACAGTGTTTAGGAGCCAAGAGGGTTGAAGATTTGTAGACCCTGCTTTCTCATTTGTTGGTGAATAGTTGATTAAGCTATTACATTGATTTCACCTTGAACATTTAGGACATTAGACGGCAAAAAAGAAGATGAAATGTCTCAATGTGTAATTTGCTGTATTTCATTATATATCCCCGTGACCTCATTTCCTGAGAGAATTGAGCAGGAGATGAAGGTAATATCCCACCATCTCAAACGCTGAATTTATTACTCAGCCCAGAAATAAAAAGGTAAATCTACTGATGTGGGCTTTTCTTTTGAATCAGATCCTATCCTCTTTCCTCTCTGTGCTGCTGTTTAAAGCAAATGGATGCATGGGGCTGGGACATCAAAGAACCCCATACAAACAAAATTAGGGGGATGGGAAGTGAGACCGAGCAGCTAGGGGCTATGGGATGGCAAGAGAGATAGTATCTGCTGACTGGACTGCTCCTTTGGGAGGAGAAAGACTGGAAGAGGCCGGGAAGAAAGTCTAGTCAAGGCCATGATGGAGCCTTTGGGCACACGCATGCAAGCGGTACGAGTTTAAGGAGAACAGTTGAATAAGGGGGACGGCACTGGCAAACTTCCTGTGCTTATTTCGCACGAGGACGATTGGGATGTCAATGTCCCACGATGCCTTCCGTGCGCCTCTCTGTACAACCATTATTCTGTCCTATTCAACCACAAGAACTGTGCTTTAGATTGGGCTTCATATCTTGAAGGTCATGTTTGAGTGGCATCTTAGCAGAAAATGGCCTGCAAGTGCTGCCTCTAGAACTCTCCATAGCTGGGCTGTGCAGTAGAGGGATAGATAATGGCCCTTTACTGACAGCGGGATGAGAGGGCTTTCAGAATTACTATTTGGGAAGATATGAGCTATCAACATGCCAGTTTCCAGGAACCACTCGACAGGAGTCATCTCCTTCTCTTTGTTTGATGGTTTCTTGCCACTCAAATGTTTCTCTGTGTTATTACTTGTACTTATTTCGCCAAAAAGCCAGTTACCTGGTGTTAAATAACCGCACAATAACATATTCAAAGCCCAAGTCTATTTCTTCCGGCGTATACACAAGCCTAAAAGGCTCTTGAGGCTTCCCTATCTGTTGACCTGACATGCCAATTACGATGCTATTTTTCTCACACTGGAAAAACATACTTGACTGGAATAGTACACTCGACTCGCCACTGTTGACATTGAAAGCCGATAAATAAAGCGTGGAGCCCTCGAGAAAGTTTACACTGAGTAAGTCGCAGGCCTATGAGTTATCGTATATTGTCGTAACTTGACGTACTGAAGTGGACTCGAATGAAAGGAATCAGTGGGTCAGCTTGAGAAAGCGGGGGTTGCGATGGCTTCCAAAAAGGAACGGTGGGAAAGAAGCACAAACACGAGTGTGAACAACTTCGGCAACATTGGCTCGATGAGAGATGGATTCTGTGCTTGATATCAAGCCTTTTTAAAGATGCATTGTAAGAGATTTGGGCTGGGAACCTTCACCTTGTCAGGAATAACTACAACGTTATAGGCCAGTTTGAAGCCAGCCCCTTTCGTAGGCAGCTCCAAGTTCCCCTCGTTGTTGTCCTCCATATCTTTGTCAAACTGATCTTTCATGTATTATCCATTTAATATGGGCATGATTTGTTCTGCTCGACGTTCTGTGTTTTCCTTTGGGACTCAAGCAAGGCGTCCTCGGCTTAGAGGACAATTGCTGTTGCCATGTACAAGTAAACTGTGTATCGCTCTAGTGAGGCCAGGCACTACTGGAGTGATATTCTTCCAGGTCAAAGGACACCAGGACTTCTCCGTGGCTTCGTTCTCGGCAGCTTCGCCTCAGGCCAGTATTGTTCTTCCAGGTCAACTTGCTCTGGTATTCTTTTTCTAGGTCACTTTGAGATGTTGCGACGCTGCAACTGGTCAAGGCTGCCATATTATTGTGGAGATGACCCAATAACTGTCAGCTCTCTGGTGTGGATTACTCGGAATGATGAGGCTTAGATAACTATTCATAATATGTGGAGCCACAGTTGATGGTACAGAGAGAAGGTACAAAGGGCTACATGGAGAAGTGCATAGATTTGTAGCAGAGTCTCATCCAACCACATCAGAAAAACATCATCTAGACTATCAAGAAAGTAATGGGAGGCGACCCCCTCCACTCTGCATTGTCTTGCTTTCTTATCACTACGACAGCCCTTCACAGTATTTTCCTAGACAGCCTGACTCCAGTCACCTTAACTACTTTACTTGAATACATGGTTTCTATCATTATAACCTGTGTTAAGCATCTGTTACAACCTGCTCCACTCTTAGAAAATAATATATGAATACGGCAATTGCTGCGAAATATGATATTTGCTTTGATTTGACATAAGGTAATATGAATATGGTGGGGCCTGAAAAAACGTATACTTTATTATTCTCATTATAAGTTGCCACAACCCACTACAGAACTGTAGAAACACACATTCTGAAGATGTATTTCGTCCAGTATTTTGAGGATTTGAAAATGACATGCTGAGTCGTCTGTATCCATGCAACTTTTCCTTGAAGCTGATTATCCTCTTGAAATGAATTCTAAGGTTTTTTCATTCATTGAGATTGAATGTAGACACTTTCTTTTGGAGGTCACTTAATGCACGGTCAGCATTGCGTGTGAGAGAGACAACGGTGTGTGTGTGTGTGTGTGTGTGGAAAGGTCAAAGATGAGAAAAAGCAGGCAGAGACACACTACCAAAATGTCAGAGTGATCTGACCGCAAATAACACACACCCTGAAGTCCAGCCGCAGTGATGTCAGACGCATGCTGGAAGACCATTTCCTTTTTTCATACTTGCAGGTATTAGACAACGAAACGTGAAGATCATCCGATGCACAATTGAGAAAGAAAATATGCTCATTAACCACATAGACCAAACATATTCATTTAAAGGTACAATAGTTATTTTTAAAGACAGATTAAAAGTTGTGCCCCCTGTAAACATGTTTAAGCTATGGAGACAAGCAAGGCCGTAGCCATGGAGTCAACATTGGGGGGGACGAATATTATTTTTTAATTATAATTTCAGACAGCGTGCGTGGTTGCCTGTCGTAGCGTAGCACATTTATATTTTTATATCAATACTGTATATTGGGGGGGACTTTTTGACCAGATTTGAATATTGGGGGGGATGTGTCCCCCCCAATATGTATTATGATTACGGCCTTGGAGACAAAAGTTATTTAACAACTCTGACAGCTCGGTGCAGGTGGGGCATTAAAAAAAAAGTTTAATGAAAAAGGACAGGCTTACCTGCTGGAAGTTAGTGATGCCCACTGACAATAAACTGATCAGAATATGACTAAATACAAACGGCCAGTCTCTTGTGTCCATCTGTTAGAGAATAGATAATTGGATGCTATAACACAATACCCCCCCTTTCCCCAAAAATTGACCATCAATTGAAGACAAAATATTGATACTTATCATACAGTCGTAATACTTTCTGTTCATGTCCAATGCAGTTTCATCTGAAAGGATGTTCTTTCATCAGAAGGTGGAACCGGATAGATTAGTCACTGGGGCTCATCGTTTGTTCTTTTGTTCATATGAATAACCTCCAAATGAACACCTCTCTTTGGTGAAGGACAAAGACAGACAGAGCTGGATGGCTCTGGAGGCGGGACATCTTTTGTAGTCAGGCAGTTGCAGATTTGATTTATTAATATTGAGAGGGAGAACCTTTTTGGTGACACAAAACCCTTTTGTTTCAATGATAAATTATTATTGTGTGGTTTCGGTTAGGATTCCATAATGTACATCAGCTTCTGGGGAGCTGTGTGTATTATTATGAATATGTATACAATTAAGTAGGATAGAGAGCAAAAGGATGTCAATGATGGGCACTAAAGAAAATAAGACTGCAGAGTCACTGTGAGTTATGCATTGTATACCGTAGTACTGTAGGAAAACAGAGTTTACCTTGATAAAAAAAAGCCATTCCCCTCCATGTATTATACAGTCAAGGACAGATGTGGAATACTTTCCTATTTGATTATCTCTGTCGACTGTCAGTCTCATCATTTCAACAGTCTAATCTCATTCTGGAGTCTAGGTTTAAGGATTATGGACCATTGACATCCCTGAGCATGATGCATTGCCTCCTTCAAGCACCATCCTTTATGGATGGAAAATTTTGCATTCTCCCATCAAAATCATTCATGCCGTCACTCATCCCTCACTCATCCCTCACTCATCCCTCACTCATCCCTCATTCATGCCAAAAAAGTATTTTAGTTGGTGGTAAATATTACCCATAGCAAATTGTTTAAAACATACTAAAATAAATCTGTAAATTAAATGTATAATTTGACATTTCTACCTACATCGCCTATTATTTAGCAGTACACAGCCATTTCATGTTCATGAAATCAAGTCAAATAAGGTTCTGCACTGTGACACGTACACTTGGGTCAAAATTCCCAGCAGGCTTTGCGGTTGACGGACACTGAGTTTTTGTCGCAATGATTAGTAATTCAGGGGTGTTTTTTCAGGTGTGTTTGGGGAGCTAGGAACTAGGGGGGAGAGAGGGAGAGAGAAAGACAAGCCCACACCACAGACACACATTGAGACCGCCAGGGAGAACTGAAGGCAGGGAAGCACAGGAAGGACGCCAGGGAACCACCCAGAAACACTGGGGTACAGGCGTGGCCAGGACAGGTACTCTTTACTCAAAACGTGTTGGTTGATTTTACCACAATAAAGTGAGTGTAGTTGGCAATTTGGAGTTCATTCCATAGGTTGTTGCATACCTCCCCACATTAAAGGTGATGGTGATGTGTTTTAGGACATTTCAGGTCATTTATTGGTGACAGGAGACTGGGAGGGCTCACTCAAAGACAATGACAAGTCACCGCCTCCTCTCTGTCACTTGGCTTCATTAGGGTATCTGTTGCGGCTTCGTCAGTTAAACATCCGCGCATCCTAACGGTTAATCATGAGGCAATACACTAGGCCTAACGTTGACATGCTTTTGCTGCAGACTGCAGTTCAAGATATTGCTGTTGGTTTCTGAAAGTGAGATGGGGAAATTCCCCCCCCCACCCCTTTTTTTACTTATCTACAAGCTTTAAACAAAGTCTTAAAGAATCCGCCAACTCATAGCAAGTAATTGCTAATGCGATGCCAGAAGCCCCTGACGCAGGCCTTGAGGAAAGTGCCAGCGTAGTAAAGTCCTAATTGTTTACAGACCGATAACTTCCTTAAATGAACCACTCAGATACCTCACGTCAGGAAATAGTTGAGCAAATGAGGGGAGGAGTGTCTCATTTCCCATGAAAGGGTTCGGCACAAAAAAAAAGCAAAACAGCTTGCTCCTGGTAAACTGGAAAGAAGTGAGGAGCCGTACTGCTGTCTTTAAGAGGTTTGCTTCATGTGTAACAAAAACATAGTGCTTATTGGTGGACTACTGTCATTGTTTAGTCATATTCTATTCATTGTTTATGGCAAAATTGATCGGGTTGGCTTTCATTCATTTGACAATTTCCTGTTGACTTTTTCAGTTGAAGGTTTCCTTTTGAAACTTGGTATGGGGATGATAGGGCATTCCTGGCTGTATAATAGATGTTAACATTGATCTTATTGCACAACCTTCAACTGCCTCTTTACAACATCAATCTACCCCTTACATCCCTCTACCCATACAATTTAATAACATAGCAATCCCAATGTGCCTACAACGTTTTCAGCATTATTACTATGCAGTTACATGGTAGAATGTAACCATATTGTAAAGTGTTGCCCAAAAAGTATACATGCATTTGAACGAAAACCTACAGTTCTTGTCAATAATGCGTTGCCTGTTTATTCTCCAAAATCTCAATATAGCTCCTGCAGCTCAATCAGCAGTGTAGAGTGCTACTGCAGCCCTCAATGCCCAGTTTAAAGCATTGTTTGTTTAAATGTCAGCATGACTATAAATGAGTAAAATATCAACTTCTGTCTGAGGACCATCACGTTATGCAAACAAGGCAGAAGACAAAGCCCCATCACAAAAACCTCAATGAAGGAAAGGCCAGAACAGAGGGTGCGCTGCAATGTGATGCAAATAGCACCAGACAAGAGGAGGCTGTAACAAGATGAGGCCCGGATTCCGTTCAATAGATAGCCTGGCCGAAATGTCTCCTTCCCTCTGCGTCCAGACGAATGGTGAGACGAATGGCCCCCACGATCTAAATGAAATCTTACAAGTAGGCTTTATCAAGCCTAATGAAATCAAGCTCCGATGTAATGGCGGCGTATGGCTCCTAACAGCTCCTCCGCCGAAGAGGAGAGGAGTCCTCTGAGGACATCTTCTCGTTTTGTTTACCCAGTGTCTGTCCCGCTTATTGGGTTACGGGCTACCCGTTAGCAAATCCCGGTAAGTTATTAGGAAACACTGTTAGACAGCTGGAGGACAACTCTGAACACATGATGAGTGAGTGTCAATAAAAAGAGGGAAATCCGGCAAACACGATATGTATTACCAAGCAATTATATCAATGTTTTTTCCTTTAGTTACTTCGAATTTGGTGAGCAATTTTGGTCTGAATGTGCATCTCTTCACAGTGTGGCATCCTTGTGTTGAATACCTCAGAATGGCTGTAAACCTGTGTAGTCACCCAGTTGGGAGAGCGTGATTGAGTATCTCATGCCGGACTGCTTTTTGTTGCTGGTACGTTTTATTTGTCCACTCTTCACCACAACAAACAACAATATGCTCCTGCATTTCCCATGAACACTGGCTCAGATATAATGGATGTTCTCCCCTGACCTCTCGAAAGCTGTCCAATTTAACAAATGGCCGACTGGGAACAGCAGCCTGCGGTGTGAGTGTGAGATGATTCTCGCTTGTGAAGGGCCAGAAGGAGTCCCCTTGTCTGGCTAACTAAACCCAAACAAGCTTTTTGGTTCCAGTGCCCTCGTCTGTGTTGAGTTTCAGAAAGTCAATGAGGTGCCTTCCTACCTACAGTGCTGTAGTTGTGCATATACCTTGTTTTAATATCTGTACTGTACCTAACCATGACTTTCTGAGTGAATCTTTATTGTAACAGCTTTGCCGATTTGTAAAGCAGTCCTGAGTGTATTCTAAAATACGCAGTCATAGTTTCAAATTGGTTAACAATTCATGTTTCTGAAGTAATCCCACTGCAGTCACTCCAATGTTTCCGTACAGAAGTCTGGAAAACCACAACAGCTGCAGTGAATAGTTCTCATACACGGCAAGTTGGTCTTTGTTTCCAACGGAGCTTTATTACCACCTAGTGGCATTGTACGATGCTGGCTGACTGATGGCTATGGACAGTGTATATGTATGCATGTGTGGTGAATGTATCCAGTCCTCCAGCAAGTGCAACTTAACACCTAGGTATTTTTAGGTATCCACATGGGGGGGAACTTGATAACTGGCAAAGCCAGCACATCCTACAAGCACTGTGCAGCCCTTGGTCCGTGTGACCTTCTGAACGACCTGGCCCAGGGAGGCAGGTGCAGGGACTTGAAATGACTGAAGGTCGGAGGTCACAGGAAGTGTTGCATTCAAAACACATGGCACTGTTTTGAAATGGAATAAAGAAGGGGCTACAGAGATTTAGAGGGATGTAGGCATCTGTTTGTTTGTCTTTGAGTGGATGTAAATGTGCTGGATATGTAATGCAGGTGCTTCCTATAAAATCCCCCCCTTATGTAATGTCCTCCCAAAGATAACATCATTGCATAATCACATGCAGAAAAGAGAAATCTTCATGTTAAAAACGCTTCCATAAATGTAAACTGTTGTTCAGAATGATTCACAATATCTTAGGCCTTTGTACTGAGAGTAGTTGTTCTATATGCAGTGTGCTTATTTCTTCTAACAAACATTATTATAAATATAATATATAGATGACTAATATGAGTTTCCATATTTATCTCAGCATTCCTGTTTGGTCATTTTTTGGGACCAGACAAATGTATTTGTAGTAATACATGTAGTAATTCTCTCTCCCGATTTGTTTACAAGTTCACAAATAAAAGTTTCCCATGTGGAAAACATCATGCCAGGCCACTTAAGAAAACATGCAATAATTTACTATCGAGAAAGATCCATGAATTGATCCAATGTATGTGACAACGACCAATTATGAATCCTTTACAGTATGGTACTGTACATTCCTCAGATTCCTCAGATTTCAGAACAGAGTTGAAACCCCAGTGTGACTTCCAGAGCTATTCATCATGGTTCAGAAAGTTGATGAGTCGTGGGGGAAGAGGCAGGGTGACTATGCTCTTCAGTCTTTTGATTCCCACTTGCTGTCGAATCTTCAGCCTGCACAGCTGCCTCAAACTACGCGGAGGCACTAAAAACCACAAAGAGACCATTTTATGGAAAAAGAAACAAAAAATAACGTGTATCCATAATCTATTTGGAATGTTTGATCAGGAAATTCATTCGAATTGAAACGCCATATGCATTTTCTTAAGAAATCCTTTGATATACTGTACTATAAGTTGTGCTTTTTATGCAGTATAAAAATGTCATCCAGTACAATAATCAGGTTCAGAATCTGGATTTACTAACCTGACTTTTCTTTTATGTGCACCCAGTGTTCATAGCTGTTCAGATGTTCAGTGAGTCTGGAGCACAGCTGGACGTTCCCCACATAGTCTAGCAGCACGTCTATGATTGGTCCTGCCCAGCGGCAGACCGAGGGACAGGAGATGATGTCACAGAACTGAGAGGGCAGAGAGCGAAGGGTCAGTAGCAAAGCAAATCCTTGATGACAGATGCCTCCTAGACAATTGTACATGGATGGACATTAACAAAATGTATAGACTGCTTTTAAATGCATTGAGCTCAGTTTCAATCGATGTATTATTGATAAGAAATGATCAGAATGAATAAAAGTGAAAGGATTTAGCATTTCGCTGTCAAGGCATTTTGGGCCTCCTGTTGATTCGTCCGTATGGTTTGCAGTATTGCATTGGTATCCATACATCAACAAACACTTTTTAAGTACTGTCCTATCCCTGTTCTACCCCTTTAAAGCCAGCAATGGACTGACCTGTACTCCAGGCTCCTCATGGCTGAGACCGAGGTCATCCTTAGAACTAGTATTCATGGGTGGGTGTGGTTTGTTGCCGTGGTCACATTGGAAACAGGCCATGGCGTCACAGCCGTTATCCATCAGGTACTTGAGCAAGGACAGGTGCTTGATGCCGAACAGGACCGTGGCAGGGAAAGAGGTGGGGCGGGCGGGGAGGTCGGCATTGACGTCCGCCCCGTGCTCCACCAGCAAACACGCCATCCGGATGCAGCCTTGCCGCACGGCGACCAGCAAGGGGCTGAAGGTGTCCAGGTTGGGGTCGGCCGCGGCCTCCAGCAGCATGGCGGCCGCGTCGACGTTGCCGTTGGCGACGGCGAAGTAGAGCGCCGTGACGCGCCGGTCCCGGTGCATCGCGGAGCGCTCTTCAGACAGTCTGGCGTCGACGTCGAAGCCGGCCGCGATCAGGGTCTCCAGGGCGTCGTCGTTGTTGTGTTCGGCGGCCAGGTGAAGGGGACTGATGCCGCTGAGACGGACTTTAGACTTGCAGGTGAACGGAACGAGCATGGATACAATCCTGGACAGGACAAAAAAACGAGATCCGTTCCGTAAATCGTAGCATTTCAGTCATGCAACAATGTTCAAATCTAGAGGTACGCCACGCTTACTTATGGTATCCGCGCTGAGCAGCGATATGAATGGGCATGAGGCCGGCTTTGGTTGGTTGGTTTGCGTCTGCTCTCCGAGAAAGCAAGAGCTCCACAATGTCCCCGTGGCCATTCTTACACGCCTCATAGAGAGCTGTGGCCCCATCATGGGCACAGGAGTTTATATCTGCACCTGTGTTGACATTGACGAGATGTGATGTTTAATTCATTTAGCAGGTGCTTTTATCCAAAGCAACATACCGGGGGGGGTGACTTTTTTTTGTTGATTTGCAGTCAAATGCTCTCTGAAACCTCTGAACTAAAACCATCCCCCATTGACAATGTTACAACATAGACACTGACCTATGGAATCCCTTTTCGCTAAAGTCAACAAACCTCTGTACTACTGATTACCATTGTTGATGAGGAAGGTCAAAGCTTGGACGTGTCCACTCTGGGCTGCCACGAAGAGGGGAGAGATGCCGTAGATGTTGGTTGCACTTAACTTGGCTCCAGCCTTCACCAGCATGTCACAGATCTCCACATTGTTCCGACTCACGGCCTCATGGAGGGCTGTCCAGCCCTGGATACACTGCTTGTTCACCCTGGCACCAAAGTCCAGTAGCAGGGCCACAATCTCACAATTATCTCCTTCGCAAGCTTTAGTGGAGATAGAATGGAAGAAGGGATTTGATTACTCCTTATAGGTGTCGTTTTAATCCTTGGCATGAGTAATTGGCTAGTCATTGTCATCCTCAATCCTCAATGTCCAATGTATCGTATTCAATCCCAACTTTACCTTTGTAGAGAGGGGTTTCCTTGTCCTTATCAGCAATGTCGGGATTGGCTCCCCTTTCCAGAAGGGACTGCACACAGATCACATTGTCAACCACCACCGCCAGGAATAGAGGGGTCTGTTGCTTCAGTGTGCATCTGTCAATGACCTCTGGATTGGCTGAATCCAACATTTTGCAATCAATAAGAAAAGGGTGCAATCAGTTTCCAGTCTGAGTTTATATAAAATTCTCTTCATTTAGCATGACATATTACACTCGCCGTCACGTAACGTTCACCGTCATATTCCATGTTACAGTTTAAATGTCTTGAGGACAATAAACACCTTGCAATGGACCTCCTTCAAAACACATTTGAAATAGAGAATGAAGGGTGCTTACCCTTCAGTAAGATATCGATGCATTCCTTTGTGCTGTGCACCGCAGCCTCATGCAGAGGTAACCACCCCAGCTTATTCCTCCCTGTCAGGGGAGCGCCTCTCTTCACCATCTCCCTCAGACTGCCCACAGCATTGGTTTTAATGGCTTTGACCACCGGGTCAAGAAACCTAGGAGGAGAAGGACGTTTATTTTGGACGTGTTGGATAGTGGATTTACTCTTGAAGTGTTTTTCTACGGTCACACAGAATTGACCACAATCCCATCGATAAAACATTGATACGAGGTTCAAACCAAATCAAAACATTTGAATATCTTGGTATTGTCATCGTAGTCGTTTGTGGAGGTTTAGGGCTTTTGCAGAATGCACCTTTAAAGACAGTGTTTAGAAATAGGTCTGCTCGTAACTGTAAAGAAAACCCTTCCGAGGGCCGCGTGGGACGGACACACTTACTCTTCAGCCTCGGTGGTGACGTACATTGTCCCGTCATACCTCCTCCATGCCACACAGCGCTCTCCGTCACCGCTGATGAAGCTGTAGCTTCTGGTGGCCTCCGATGTAGGTACGTTACGGAGAGGATCAAGTTTCATTATTTCCTGTATCGAAATAAAAAACGGTTCAAAAACGGTTGATTGGGTTACACTTTCCCCGGCAGTTTACGTTTTATAATACAAACCATCCTTGATGTCACCAATGTTTATACACCGCCACACGCTGAATATACCCTTGACTTACTCTGTTCTAATTGTGGAAATGAACAATGGACATAAACTCACCTACAAGTCAATACAAATGATCTGCATGCACTAAAATACATCGCCAAAGTAAGCTCACACAATTGAACGGCTAATGCCCTATTACAGTAAGACCTCTATTTTTCATAACTGACTGTCTGCCAAGTGACTAATCCTATACAGCTGGTAGAGGGCCTCTTACACAGAGAGAAAAACACACATGCATCCCAATCTGAGAGACAGAGACACTGGAGATGCTTGACTCTTCAACCCTCTGAAGATAAAATTAGGGTCTAGCTGGGCAACACGGGAACAAAACGACCACAACCCTATGCCATGAGCTGGAAGACAACTAGCCCCCTCAAGTGTCTTAGAAGGATCTTTCTTGCCCGCTTTTATCCACACTGCAGTGGTTCCACTTTTGCGAAGATGCAAAGTGTTTCATTACATTACATTTAGTCATTTAGCAGACGCTCTTATCCAGAGCGACTTACAGTAAGTACAGGGACATTCCCCCCGAGGCAAGTAGGGTGAAGTGCCTTGCCCAAGGACACAACGTCATTTGACACGGCCGGGAATCGAACCAACAACCTTCTGATTACTAGCCAGACTCCCTAACCGCTCAGCCATCTGACCCCCACCGTTTCCTCACAGAGGATGTGCTGTTCCCGACACTTACAGGTTGTCTTTGTCCATCCAGAAAAGCACTTGAAGTTCGAAACTTAAAGTAGCCACTCTAATCCCTGGCACACCTTAAGAATGTTGTTGTGAGTAAATATATACTCTGACCAGTGGAGGAGACTTTGGCAGTTAAAACCTCGCATGGTTACTGTTCAGAGGGTGTGAATTCCAAAACCCCTCCTTCAGGTAATGGCGGGACACTTTTATGGCTTCTAAAACAGGATTTACTGCCAACTCTTCAGAAGATGATGAAACAGGTGCAGAGGAAGAGACAACATGAGCGTCATCTTAGTATTCAGACATTATGTTCTTTTTGATCTTTCATTTATCTTATGAGTGCTTTGCTTCCACTGAATCATCCCATTCTAATGTCAAGTGTTTAGTGTGTGTGTGCTAAACAATACACCCATATAAACAGAAACATCATTATTTCAGTCGTTTGATGTTAAGGCATATACTGTTGACATTTATTTACAACCACACGTAATCTATTTGAAATAGTTCCGTCTGTCCTAGAAGCATCATGAATCTCCCTTGGGCGTTATCTAAAATTGTTCATTTAGGATCTGAAGCACAAAGGACATCAAATGATACAATAAAGGAAACAATCCCAATTGTATTTGTCTTTGAATGAGCAAAACACTGCAAGACAGACTAAACCAAACACGTCTTACCCAAACTCGTCAGACGGTTGAAATGAGCAGTCCAATGTGCTATTCTCCCAGGAGAGAGGCGTGTGATCATATAGTTCCTATGGCTCTCTGTGTCCTCTGCTGTTTCTCAGCTCTGACGGGCTAGACCACAGTTCTGGAACAGGACTCTCCCAAGGCTGATGGTTGTACTCCAGGAGGGATCATATATGACAGGTGCACATGCAAGACGAGCCGTCTTATGTTTTCACCTGTCAATCATCACAGGAAAGCCCCCGTGGATTTGTTTGATAGAAGAACAACAACTTTGACACAATTATATATGCGTGGGTTTTAAGACCGGCAAGTTTCCATTTCACATGAGTTACACACACTTTTGCTACAAAGAGTGAGATGACAACAGTAAGAGTGGGATAATATACCCTTAGCTATGTGCAAGGTATTGATGTGGTATGATAGTTCTACCAAGCTACCAAGTAAAACTGCAGCACATAGCATGAGAGTCATACAGACTGCACTTAAGGATGAGGTATTCAACAATAGCAAAAGGACAAAGCCGAAAGGTAACTACAGTACAGTATGTGCATTAATTGCAGACTGTTAATATGCCAGGCATACTTTACAATCAAGTAATGAGGCCACCAGCTTTAGTGTGGGAGTAAGTGTACCTTTATCCAACCCCATGGTGCTACACAGTCTTCCTCCTCAAAGAAAACCCCTTCTTGTCTCCTTTGGGGTGCCATCTATTAAGTTTAATTTCCATTCAGAATGTGAAGGAAAACTGTTCAGTAATTTCATCCTAGGACAATGTCCCATGTGGTTTTTCCACAAGATTTATGAAGAGAAGCATGGATCCGATGTTTTGATGATTATTAAGTTAGACAGTCTCTTCCTGAATCTGATACCATGCTTTCAGATCAATTGTATGTATAGTATTTTGGCTCCCTCAACAGGATTTTCTCAGAAATGCAAACTCACCCAGAATTTTCAAACATGTCTAGGAACTCATAGAACCCTCCAGGAACAGACACAAACAATGACTGGAATGTTCTTGACAATGATTTGAATGAAAGAGTCATGTGTGGATCCACTCAATAGTTTTATTTGTTTTATAACCAAACATGATATGATTAATTACCGGTTTCAACACACATTGTGGTCAGTGAGGGATCAGGGTCAATCAGAGATTTTAAAGTAAAATATAGAAGGTTGTCCGAAAATGTGGACATTAAAAGTGGTATATTTTTCACAAACCAACAACTGAAAACATGACATCTTCGTCTTCCATGACATCTTCTCACATCACACAAAACACTTTAACCTGACCTCAGTATAAGGTGCACAGTACAAGGTGTTTAGCCTACTTAAACTGTACCAGTGCGATTCTGTAAACCTGTATTTGATAGGCCTACCAGAGCATTCTGAATTGTTCACACATTCTTAAAAGAACAGTCCAGAACCCAGACTGTAAACTTCAAACATTTAAAAAATATATTTTATGTACATATTTTGTTGCATCAAAAAGCATTTAAAATGCCCTAACAGAACTGTAATACTGTGCTTTCATTTCATATTAAACATCCTTGCATAGACAGACCTACAAACCGTAAGATGCCTTCAATAGTGTTGGAGAGTGATTTTCATAGTAAGGACTGAGTTTAACCACTCAAATATTTGTACAAGGCCTTGCAAAGCATTCAGGCAACAAAAAAACCTGAAACCATTTACTTGTATATTTACACAGCAGGCAGGTCTTCGATATTGTGGCCTACTCACCAATACACTAATGCTACTACTACTTTGTCACTTTATCTCCACTGTTTCAAGTCCTATAAAATCACTTGACTCGAACAAACAACCACAATCCCATTGCTGTGGCACACATTTCATTCACAAATTCAATGAAATTGGTGTACTTTGGTTTGAACTACTAATACCTACTAACTACTTTGAACTACTCCAGTGTAAAGTCTTGTGTGCGCTCCTCGTGATTCATATACTTTACTAGTCTTCCAGGGAGAGGAAGTGTATGGATAAGCTTCAGTCTGTTGACTCCAAGTTGCTGACGGATATAGACCCTGCAGAGATGCATTAGCGAACGGGGTGGCACTGGAAGGAAAAATGACAAGAATGGCCCAATGTTAAGCTTGTGTCAACGCGGGATCACTACCTAGCTGCTTGTACATCTGCGCATACAACATGCACTATGCAGTATTTGTTCAAAGTCGGTTTTAAGAGACTCACCTGCTTTCTCTTTAATGACTTGCCAGTCAGGATAGCTATCGAGGTGCTCAAGAAGTCTTGAACAAAGCTTGACGTGACCCACATAGTCCAGGAGCACGTCGATGATGGGTCCAGCCCACCGAGATACCGCTGGAGTGGAGATCATCTCACAGAACTGCAATAAAAAGCGAATGGCAACAGATGAAGCTGATGAAGCTGATGAAGCTGTTACTGTGTAATTGCTATGTTCTGTGTGTTTATTGATGTAAAGGGAGGAGGAGAGTTCAGGGGACCCTTACTATATGGGATCCTAAAGTAAACATCTTACATGGAGCCTTAGCGTGTATCATATCTATCAAATCCAAAACAAAGCAAGACATGCCCTCACCTGAACACAGGTTCTCGGGGCAGAAGTGTCTGTCCCATAGCGCAAGTCATCTCTCTCAGAGCGCGAGGTTTTGATCGGCGGGTGTTGATCGTGGCCGTAGACGCAGTTGAAACAGGAGAGGGCGTCACAGCCGTTGTCCATCAGGTACTTAAGCATGGACAGGTACTTCATGCAGAACAGGATGGCTGCTGGGAAGGAGGTGGGGTGGGTGGGGATGTAAGCGTTGACGTTGGCTCCGTAATCCACCAGCAAGGTGACCGTCCTGATGCAGCCCTGCCTGACGGCCACCAGCAGCGGGTTGAACGTGTCGATGTTGGGATTCGCCCCGGCTTCCAGCAACATGGTGGCAGCTTCGATGTTGTTGTTGATAACAGCGAAGTAGAGCACCGTAGTGCGTCGGTCCTCGAACATCTTGGAGCGCTCGAGCGACAGTTCGGCGTTGACGTCGAAGCCGGCTTCGATCAGAGCTTCTAGGGCTTCGTCCCTGTTGCGTTCGGCGGCCAGATGAAGGGGACTAATGCCTGTGCGGCGAACTCTGGCTTTGCTGGTTGAAGGGATCAGCATGGACACAATTCTGAAATAATTTTGAGATGCAATGAGAGAAATAAGAGGCATTCGTTTGAGTGGTAGTTCTCTATTGGTTAGAGTTGGAAAACTTACAGTACAGTACAAAATAATAATGAGCATTACCATATTGTCTGAGGGTCTATTTCCACACATAAATTAAGTTGTGAAGGCCTACTAGTAGTAGTCAATCACACAAGAACACGTTATATTTTTACCCACCTTTTGTGACATGGAAGACATTTATTTGATTTTATAAATAGATTGTATGTATAGATATGTATAGATTTTTGCTGTTGCAGTACAGATTTTTAGCAGACACATGGGAAGTAATGGGTTGAACCTTGAATGTTAAATCAACTGATTGAGTGTAAACAAATAAATCACTCACATCAAGAATAATACAACCTAAATGTTGACAAAGCCATGACGAATGCCTGTTATGGAGTTACGGTGTTGTTATGGTACAGCCAAACCATGCGCTTCAGAAGCAATGGTTTTATAAAATCACTTTTTATCTTTTTTGTTTAATTTTTATCTGACACAGTAACCTTTGGCCAAAGGCACTTACTTAAAGGACTTGTCATAATTGAGGCATTCAAAGGTCAGGATACTTTTTCTGTAAATAATGCAAGATGATCAGACATACCTGCTTCAAAAGAAATCTAACCTCACTCATGTTTTTGGGTGGAATCATCTAGTTGGAAGTCTAATGACAGCAAAACTGATATTGTAGGAACAGTAAGAATAATATTTACATTTACATTTATTCATTTAGCAGACGCTTTTATCCAAAGCGACTTCCAAGAGAGAGCTTTACAAAGTGCATAGGTCACTGATAATAATATTAATAATATAAATAAATTAAGACACAAACAAATAAACACATAATTCACAATTTTATTTGCCCATGTGTTGCCCTTGTGTTGAACCCAATACAACTCAATCTAAAATATTAAGAGCTTATCTGGTTTGCATGTATGTGCAGGAAAAATGGATGGAAAACCCCCAATAATGCAATTGTAGATGAAACAACAATTATGCTCCTCAATATTTTACAACCAAGTAGGCCATGAATAGAAAAACTCTCAGTCACAGGTACTGGTTTCCCCCAATCCTAGTGAACATAAGCCAAAGAAACTCACCCATCAGTCCCCCGCTGGGCAGCGATGTGAAGAGGCAGCAGTCCTGTTTTTCCAGGTATGTTGGCATCGGCGCCCCGAGAAATAAGGAGCTCCACCACGTCCTCGTGCCCGTTCTTCGCTGCCTCGTACAGAGCCGTGGCCCCATCGGCAGCCTGGCTGTTCACATCCGCACCTACACATACAGAGGCACGTTTTAGCGTCTTCCATCCCGTGGCAACATCAGCCATGGTGCTGCGCACTAAGTGCTACACGTCGTTTTGGCGTGTGGCGTGTCTCAAACGGAATATCTCAATGCTTTTCAGTTGGCGGAACTGGAACAAAACCCTTTCTTAAACAGAGGTCAACTGGAATGCACGTTTAGCAGGAGCTTTGACATTTGACAAAATTCTGTAATGAATGTTCATGAAACATCCAGTACTTAAACCTCACACATGCTGAGATCATCAAACTCGTTATGCACGATTGGTACAGAACAACAATAGGCATAAGTCATAATATAACGTACCATTTTTGAGGAGAAAGCCCAGTGTTTCAACTCGTCCACTCTGGGCAGCAGTGAAGACAGGAGAGATGCCGTAGATGTTGGTTGCACTTAACTTGGCTCCAGCCTTCACCAGCATCTCACAGATCTCCACATTGTTCCGACTCACGGCCTCATGGAGGGCTGTCCAGCCCTGGATACACTGCTTGTTCACCGTGGCACCATGGTTCAAAAGCATAGCCACAATCGCAGCATTCTCCCTCTCACAAGCTGTGGAATTGTGACAGAGTCTGTGTCTAAAGACCAATCAAGAGTCATGATCTTTCTCCAGTGTTAGTATTAGTCCACCCATTCTCTGTGTTTACTGTATTACGGTACACATTCAATTATAACCTAAGCCTAGTAGGCATTTCATTGTAGTCAGTAAACATTTCATCTTCAGTGCTATTGTATGCATGCCTTCCCCAGAGCTTTTTTTCGTCAATGACCTAATCCAATACCAACTATTGTCAAATGCTGATGTCTTTAGCAGTACTCTACATCAGTTTGTACAGAAACAAGGCTATGTTACACTGTTAGCAAAAAGATGGACTCTTGGCTTAAGGTTTTGTAAAGGCAGTGTGTAATGCAGGGTGTAGTGCAGTGTGTAGTGCAGTGTGTAGTGCAGTGTGTAGTGCAGTGTGTAGTGCAGTGTGTAGTGCAGTGTGTAGTGCAGTGTGTAATGCAGTGTGTAATGCAGTGTGTAATGCAGTGTGTAGTGCAGTGTGTAGTGCAGTGTGTAGTGCAGTGTGTAGTGCAGTGTGACATCCACCTTTGTACAATGCTGTCTCCCGGTTTTGGTTCATCACTTCTGTGTCGGCCCCTCTCTGCAGCAGTGCCTCCACACAATCCACATGATCTCTGCCAACCGCCAAGACGAGGGCGGTCTGATCTTTCAGAGTACGTTTGTTTATTATACCGGGTTGTGCTTGTGGAGTGATGACATGCGTAGAAGAGAAAGAAACATTGCAAAGAATACCTTAGAAGCACCACTGACCATCAAGTAAAGCCATTGCACCCCAAAACTTAGTAGAGTGGGGTATTCTACAAAACAAAAACATGTTTAATCATATGCAGCTCCAAGTGGTTTCAAAATGTCTATTCTACAGGAGGTGGACCCAAACTCATGTCCTTAGTGTTGTACACTTACCTACAAGAAGGATCCTGAGGCATTGGGTTTGACCAAAATATGCAGCCTCGTGTATTGGTAGCCACCCGTGCTTGCTAGCCACCAGCCAACTGTTGCTGGGTCGTTTAACCATTTCTCGAACAGCAGCCGCATCTCCATCATATATTGCTTGGATAATGGGTTGCAATTCTCTAATAGGAAAACATATTCATCATCCATTTGCCTCTTGACCTAGTATTCTGTAGATCACACACAGCAATTTGAAGAAAGTTCAGATTGTCATGCCAATTGTCAGGGGACGAAACTCAGTTGAACAAATGTGGTCATGAAATGATTATTTATTATGATTAAATGTGTATGTTTTATTGTTAGACCGTACTGTACTGGGACATGCCTTTTCCTAAGATTGCAACATGGAAAGAGGGTAAAAACAACAAAATGTCATAAACATGATGTTTCTGCATATTTACCCTTTCAAACTGCACATTGCTATTAAGATAGGGCTGTTTGCTAATGAAGCTGCCTGAAGGGGCAGAACTCACTCCTCTGGTTCAGGTGCGACCTGAAGGGTCCCATCGTATCGGCGATATCCAACCATGCGCTTTCCGTTGCCCGTGATAAAGTGACTCACGTCGCCGTCTAATGCATTCCTGCTACAGGAGAAGTTAGATTTATTTAGTCATATTCTGGGATTTAAACTCTTCAGATAATGAATTTCCAACAGTTAACCCTTTGACCCTAACTGCCAGTTCAGTCCTACAGTAACCTAATGGCCCTGCTGATGTGCATAATGTGCAATGTTCTTTAGCAATCCTAACACCAATCCTACAATCCTATTTACATCATGGTTTCCAGTCTTCTGCTGTTTTAATTTAGTAAAATTATGAAAATATGATGTTGAATGAACATAGTAGATGATGATATTATCCAGAAACTCTAAGCTAAACTAGAGATAAAGCATTGGGATTCTGCATATTTATTTCCCTCCTGTGGTGGCATATGAACCTCCAAGAAAGTGCGTAGAAGCGATTGGACACAGTCCCAAAATGCTTGCTGGCAAGGGGCAAGTGCCACCAAGAGAACTTGGAACAGGTGGTCATCATGTGGCTCGCTGAGACAGTCCAGCCAGCCAGGGAGACAAGTGTCGAGTAACAGCAACTGATACTTGAAGCTTGACAACTAGCAAGCTAGCAGTTAGCGAGGTAAACACACAAGCTGAGCCGTTGAAAACGCTGTGCAAGTAGTGACCTCATTATTGATTGAAAGAGCCATTCTCATGCATACATCTGTAAACAATGTTGGACATAAGAATTACATATGGATAGATAACTCTGGGATCAAACCAACATTTTTAGATGCAGATGCACTGTATCCATTGTGATCCTTTCTCACAAGAACGGGGGAAATGCGCTGCAGAAAATAAACGCGTCATTGGCAACCCTTCTAACCATGCCATGATTTCATTTAATCTTGTTTGGTAACCATTAACAGTCTACTGAAAGTTAGCCAGTTCACTGCAAATGTTAAAGTCAAAATGAATGTGTGACTAAGGATAAAAATACAGTATACCAGTGTTAGAAATATTCTTTCTCATGGGAAGCGACACGTACGAATTAAGTACATTGGCAGGGGGGTTATGACTGCAAAGTTGAGGGGCCACAGGTGGATTGGGCTGCCTTGCAGGTGGATTGGTCCTGTTCTGGACCATGGGCGTTGTGTTCAACTCAAGCGTTGAACCTGCAGTGTGGGCATCGCTGAGGCTGCGTTCAATAGCCAGCTGCATCAGGTCATCGTCTGACAGGTTGCTGTAGAGACTGTAGTCATCAAAGCCGAGGGAGAGACCCGGTGCACCAGGCAGGGACACGCTGGCTACCGCCATGTTGGATCTGAAGTGATGAAGTTGACAAGGAAACCTGTATGTCAGGAAATATGCCTCACACTCAAGAGGTGTACACTCCGAGCATTGCTGCATGTTAGACTTAGTCTGTTCTGCTGTAGGACAGACCGGTCATTTATAAAGATTGAAAGGGTATTGGCCACTGAACTGTAGATCTGATTTAGATATCAATCCATATGTTTATTTTAGCATGATTTATGTTTGTACTATTAAACATTGTGCAATTATATATGGATGGTTTGCCTTGATTGATCTTGCCTTGATTGTTTATGCACTTCCTGTTCTAGCCACAGGGGACATAAATCACATTGCACCAAACTTCTCAGTGCAACTGTTCAGGCACATGCTTATTTGCGCTTACATTTACATTTAGTCATTTTGCAGACGCTCTTATCCAGAGCGACTTACAGTAGGTACAGGGACATTCCCCCTGAGGCAAGTAGGGTGAAGTGCCTTGCCCAAGGACACAACATCAGTTGGCATGACCGGGAATCGAACTGGCAACCTTCGGATTACTAGACCGACTCCCTCACCGCTCAGCCACCTGACTCCTCACTCCTCGCTTGCCAATCTTTGGAAATGTAGGACATGCCAATCATGTAAAATAACTTGTTGGGCAGAATGTTAGACTGGTGGGATGCAATGGGTTTGAACATTGCTGTTGGTTGTAGTGGATTAAGCTGCCAATAGTACTGAAAGGCCCAGAATTGTTGCAGTACTTGTAGTACAGTGCCTTGCCCAAGGACACAACATCAGTTGGCATGACCGGGAATCGAACTGGCAACCTTCGGATTACTAGACCGACTCCCTCACCGCTCAGCCACCTGACTCCTCACTCCTCGCTTGCCAATCTTTGGAAATGTAGGACATGCCAATCATGTAAAATAACTTGTTGGGCAGAATGTTAGACTGGTGGGATGCAATGGGTTTGAACATTGCTGTTGGTTGTAGTGGATTAAGCTGCCAATAGTACTGAAAGGCCCAGAATTGTTGCAGTACTTGTAGTAATGTATTTTTACTTATTCTGTGTTGCCACAAAATATTAAACAAGCACTGCAAATGAATAACACTATGTAGGTGCTTAAAGTGCTTTTAAAGTAAAAAAACACTGCTTTATTTCATGCTGCAGACTTTACATTTACATTTAGCAGACGCTCTTATCCAGAGCGACTTACAGTAAGTACAGGGACATTCCCCCCGAGGCAAGTAGGGTGAAGTGCCTTGCCCAAGGACACAACGTCATTTGGCACAGCCGGGAATCGAACTGGCAACCTTCAGATTACTAGCCCGAGTCCCTAACCGCTCAGCCACCTGACTGCCACTATGACTACTTTCTATCTGTTCAGGGAGTTCTTTTCACTGCTGGTACATCAATTCATTCCACCATATTCATTAAAGTAATCCATTTTGAATAATTAAAGTATTAGCACTCTGTAGCCTTCACAGACGTGACCTCAAATTCCCCCTGGCGTCCTATTTCTGGGTAGCATATCATTTGTGAAACTTAAAACATGTTTTGGAAGCCATGAGGTAGTGGGACTCAGTCCAGCCCATTGGATAGTCTACTGGGTTCTCTTACCCATATCCCTTTGCCTGAAATGCACAGCACAGCACATAAACAGAGTCCTGCAAACCTAACACCCATGGGTCACAGAGCAAAGAGCAGTGTTTTGTCTTTACCAGTTTCCTCACAGGTTTCAATTCTGTCCACATGGCAGACGGAACCCTACAAAGGTAGGACTCAAGTCACAACATTACTCTCCACTGAAGTTGCGAGTACATTCCATTGTGGATAATGAACACTAAATATGAATTTACAAAAGAGAGACTATAATTCAAATATAGTCATAAAGTTAGTTAGGGCAATGCATGGATGTCTTAAATGTCTCAACTTGCATTCTTATTAAATTATACATTTGCAATAGGGGCATACAGTATATTGTGCACATCTACTGTAAAATACTCCAAGAAGAATAACCCTGCTTGAAAAAAACGGTTTATGCATGCTGCGGTATTGCAGAATCCTTCACAAAGAAGTGGAAATTGAGATGAATTAGATTCTTACCTTTCCTGATCCTTCCCTATTGTTCTCCAAAGTCACAGCTTAGAGTCTTGCCCCTTGAGGTTAATCCCTCCTGTGTGTGACTGCTCCTCCAATAGTACTTCGTCAGCAGAGGTTTGCGTTTCTAAGACCGCTTGCCCTCTGCGCCACTGTTGATGTTATATTTCTGGAGGCTGCACATGATACACCCAGGGTAGTGGTCCAAGTATTTTCCGCCTTCCCCTCCACCTTTGCCTTAGTGTGTCTTGCTCCTGGGGGGAGATGGGAGTTCACATTTCACAAAACCATGCATTGGAATTGGCAAAGGACATGAAGGCATGGTAGGTTCTTGTAAAGACGTACATGATGTTATTGATTGGTATATTCCTCCTGAGCTAATTCTTCAGCACAGCTTGGTATGTTTTTTCACTAGAGTTCTTAAATATTAGCTCTTGTTTGAATAAAATGGGCGGCACTGCACTGGTTGTGAGTTGGGCTTTATGTCAGTGATCTTGTGTCGAGTTACAGCGCAATCCGTTAACAACCAGCTGGGGTGCACAGCGAGAATGCCTGCTCAGTATTTTTAGACAATCAAATACTTGGAAGAAGGGTCAAGTTTACAGACTCTTCTTTTGTATTGGCAGGACAATCTGCACGTGTTATTTTCCTTCCAAGCAGGTCCTATTGTCTTTTTGGCATAAGGCCGCTGATATCTCACTGGTTAGATTCTAGAATGCCCCAAAACTGGAGTAAACGCCACAGTGAGACTTTGGCTGACAGTTCAGGGTCAGTTAGAACTTTCACACTTTCACAAATACATCTTCTTGTGTGGATGTGTTCATTTATGCAACTACATGTAAGTAATTGAATTGGTAGTTTTAAGCAGTCTTCCATTTGAGACAGAGCAGGAAGCACTCAGAGTAACCATAGCAAAGTGAAAAAGTGGTGATTTAATGAACCCCACACAGAAAACGGATACAAACAAAGCAGTCAGCAGCAAAAATGGGGGTCAAATAACAGGCAAGGGTCTGAACAAGAGTATAACACTGCAGGTAAACACTGGAAAGGCACAGGGCAAATCCTGTCAGGATTTGGCAGGGAACAGAGCAGAAGACAGGTTACAGTATTTACAGAGTCAATGTGCAGAGAACAGGTGAAGCGAGTCATGTGTGGTCTCAGTCTGTGTACAGACACCATTGTGTTATTGCAATATCATGGTCATTACAATTGCAGTGGCACCAAACCACCAAGTTGCATTGATTTGATGGATAGTATCAAGAGTTCTGTTCTTTTGTCACATGGCTTCTTTTGATGGATGGCTCCCTAAATATAGTCTTACCCTCCAGACTGAACCATCAAGTTCTTCAAAAACATTTTGAGAGGCTTGTGAAATAACTGGCTTAGAAGAAGGGTATACTTTCATTTGTAACAGGGATTCTTTTGCTGACATCATGGACTGACTTATTCGGGCATGGAACATAATGGAACACATTTGCATAAAAGGAAACTTCGTATTTGTAGCTTTACATAACATGTTGTTTCCGGATCTAAGGGAACTCTTTTGTTCCATTTTCAAAGCTGAAATGTGTTTTCCTTGTGAAAAAAAGCCCCCCAAGATACCCAAAGCTTTATTTACAAATGCAAAAATGTAAAAGACCCCATAAAGTAATTTGTGTGGTTCAATTATGTTGAAGTTATTTGTGTAGTTTGATACAATCATTACAGAAGTAGATTACATAAGATGACTATTCTGTTGGTATTCCAAGATTTGTTACTGCAAGATTTTGAGCATGTTCCTGGACCATTAGACATAAGACATCATCTTATCTATCTGTATACAGTATGTTCCACCAATTAATGATCTAGTGTCACTTTTACTATTTAGCATACACTTTATTGAGCCTGTAAAAACATATTGCCTTAATAGTACATTTGCTCAGTCTTACACAATAATTTCAAAATATAAACTCACAATTTGTTTTTTTATCAAAGTCAGACATGTAGATGTACACAGACTTGTTGGCTTTTGTCTATTGATCTGGATATGATGTGTTATTTAACCGCATCATATGAAAGATCTAATAATTTTTTATGTCATAGTTAAGGAACTTGATTAGACTTCCTGGAAGAGGCAAAGAGTTGATGTGCTTCAGTCTTTGGGCTCCCATTAACTGTCGAATCATCATCCTGGAAAGGTGCATCAGTGGGCGGGGTGACACTGGAAGTACATACAGACATTGTTGGACTTTTGTGATTCATGACAGGTATCATATGCACAAGAAAGCTAAAGAGATCAAATATTTTGACACCACTTGACTTGATTAAATCATCTGGAATTTGTATTTAGCAGATGCCATTCTCCAAAGCAACGCACAGCACATGGGGGATTTTAACCTGTGACCTTTTGATCGGCAATTACATCTCTAACCACTGAGCTATACTTTCCCCTAATATTAATCAGACACAAAATACATGAATATGTGTATTTCTTCCGATAAGGGTTAGTACAACCACGTATTAAAAGTACCACATTAGCCACGCTTCTATCACTTACTTGCTTTGTCCTTAACATCAGACCAGTCACCGCAACTATCGAGGCGCTCCTGCAGTCGGGAGCACAGTTGTACATGACCCACATAATCCAGGAGAACAGATAGGATTTCTCTCCTCCATGGGTGCACAGACGGCTCAGAGATGGCATCGCAGAACTGGGAATCAGGGATTTCAATCAAAATCCAACGAAAACCATTCGACCTTCCCACCGACCACGAGCACCTGCAGTAGATTGTCACGAATCAACCCACCTGGAAATAATGTGTAGGCGACCCGTTGGTGCTGTGGCTGTCATAGATGCTCTGCGTTATTTGAACTGGCGGGTGCGGCCTGCTCCCATACATGCAGTCGAAGCAGGATACGGCATCACAGCCACTGGTCAACAAATACTTCAGTATCGACAGGTACTTCATACAGAACACCAACGCGAATGGGAAGGTGGATGGTTGAGTGGGGTTGTGTGCATTGACGTTAGCGCCGTGCTCCACCAGTAAATGAACCATTTCGGTGGGACCCAGCCGAAGTGCGACAAAAAGGGGGTTGACCGTGTCCAGGTTTGGGTTAGCTCCCGCCTCCAGAAGCATGGTGGCCGCCTCGACGTTGCAGTTGTAGACTGAGAAATAGAGGGCTGTTGTGCGCCTGTCTTGAAACATCTTGGACTGATCGACGGACAACTGAAAGTTCACGTCAAAGTCAGCCTCTATCAGCATCTCCAGCATGTCGTCCTGGTTGCATTCGGCTGCGATGTGCAGGGGGCTAATGCCACATTTCTTAACGTTGGTCATGGTCGTGGCAGAGATCAGCATTTGCACGATACTAGAGAAACGATACACACATTTTATGCAAAGAGAGTCACTTTACAGTCAAAACAGTCCACCAGGATTCACACCTTGTGCAACGATTGACGGCCATGACTGAAGGAAACGCCTCAAGGACTACCCACCTTGGACGTCCTTTCCGGGTAGCGATGTGAATCGGCAAAATGCCCGACTTGGTTTCTTTATTTGCATCGGCTCTCAGACCCAGAAGCAGCTTCACAGTTTCTTCACAACCATTCTTCGAAGCTTCGTAAAGGGGTGTGGCCCCATCGCTAGGCCTGGGAGTTCTTGTCAGCACCTTTCATAGGAACACATACTGTACACAAGAATGCAGATACACTGTACGGTATGCTTTCTACAGATGCCATATCTATTTGATACATAGACATGTTTTCACATTTATGTATGTATTATTTGTAAAGATAAGTAAATAAGATTGGTTGTGACATCACTGGGATGGGAATACTAGATTGACTTTGTAAACCCTGGACAGACTCCCATGTTACTGCAAATCACATCTGTAGTCAATATATCCGACAGATAGTTACTTGGTTTCAAAATACTGTCGATAAATAATTACAATTGTAATGAGATTTTGTAAATCTGTGTCGCACTCACCATTTTCTATCAGAAAGGTTAAGATGTCCGTTTGGCCATTCTGGGCTGCAGTAAAGAAAGGTTTGATCCCGTTCACATCAGATCTATCAATCTTGGCCCCGGCCTTCAGCAGCTTCCTACATATCTTCTGATGGCCCAACCGGGCCGCCTCATGAAGAGGTGTTTGTTCATACTGAACACCCTTGTTCACCGTGGCCCCGAAACTGAGAAGGATCTCCACAATCTTCTCACTTGCGTTCGCGCATGCTGAAAATGTAAACGGTGACGCGTTTTCAAATATTTGGAATAAGTAAGGTCTAAAAAGGAGAATGCCCACAAACATGATGGCTGTACTTTGGGAGAAGACAGCACCTTACCAGAAGTACATGAAATCACCCGAGTCATTACAGTCAGTGAAAGAGCATATCAAAATACCTCTGTAGAGGGGAGTTTCACGCTGCGTGTTGGGGATGTTTGGATCGGCTCCTCGCAGCAGAAGGCACCTGACGCAGGCCACGTGGGTAGAAGAACAGGCCAGGTGGAGAGGGGTCTGTCCAGTCAGACTGCGCTGGTTCACCACCTCAGGATTGACTGCAGAAACCATGAGTGAAGGGTTCTCTTGAGAATGTGGGACACATCCTTTCGCCGACAAGATGATTCACGTCAACGATATGGATCATTCCATGTATTTGTAACTCATTTTCATTTCAGTTCCAGTGGAATGTCCAATAAGTGTACTGTAATGAGCCTTTAACGAATGATTCACAATGAAATTGGATTGGGAAAAAAAATATAGCCCTGACAACAGGGTGTGTGTTTTCAAAATATCGCTCTTCTTTCAACTTTACCGTCTAAAAAGAGATTGAGACATTCCTCTTGACCATAATAGGCGGCCTCATTTCATTGGTCGTTGTCTTGATGTACAGCAGATAGGAATGGTGACCTGTGTGACAACGCTCCCTGTGTGAATTCTATGGTGTGATGAGTCATGCACAACACAACTGCCCCCCATGCTTACAACAAGATGCTCTAAAACACCTCTTTTCTGTCAAGGTAGGTGAGGGATAATGTTGAAACACTTACAGAGGAAGTGATGGTCCGGGGTTTGCAGACGATGGGATTAACATTGCATTGTTTTCTGGTTCATAATCTGGTGGTGGACTGTTCGTATCAAAGTAGTAACTGTATTTTGTTTCACTGTTTAGTCGAACACGACGGTTTGGCTGATTCTCGACAGCAGGTTGCCTCTGGACAGCACTGGTCAGGATGCGATTTTCAGTGAGGCTGCGTTCAATAGCCAGCTGCATCAGCTCATTGTCAGATAGATCGCTGTAGAGACTGTAGTCGTTGAGGTTTGCAGTGAGGCCTGCCCGGTCCTGTATGTACATTCTGGCTACAGCCATGATGGATCTGGATTGAGCAAAATACATGTTTCACTGCTTAATACCACTTGCATGTGAAAGGTGGGATAAAAGCAAGAAATGTACACATTTTATTGACTGAACTTAAATGTTAGCAGGATAAGCCATGAGAAAATACATAGTTACGAGGTTCACAGGTTTTAGAAATACATTTTAACAGGCTTTTGTTATGATTACAATCATTTCTTTCATTTAGATCTATGTACACATTTTTACTGAACATGACTTTCAGAGGTGGAAGTACATATTTATGCATATAGCTGTTTTAACAGAGAAGTTTTAAGTCCAGGAAATGTACTCTATACAGTATATGAATACAGGATATTAATTATATGCCTCTGATTGACAGTACCCAATTGTTTACAGTGTTTAGTATGAATTTCCTTAACAATAGTACATTTAATGTTTACTTAAACAAAAGTGTTGTAATTTTGTGTCGGAAAATATTTAAAATGTATTATACTTTTAAGACATGTTCAGTATTTTGTTGGAGTAAGATTGTAACCCTTTTTAAGAGAACTTCAAAGTCCAACAGCTGCAGATTGATGCACAAGAAATCGAATATGTATTATGTACTCACATTTTCTCTTCATGTGCAGTCAAACGACCTTGGCATGAGTAGAATACAATCCTTGTATAGGTGTGAGGTAATAAAAGATTTAAAACGTCCTTGACTGTGTGTGCTCTTTCTGTTGAGTGAAGGAAGGCAGCAGTTCAACTGAACATGTCATCTTCCAAAGGGGTTTGATTTCACCTACCTAGTTTTGCTTGTGTCACACTTGGTGAAAGGAACATCGTTCGTCGGGCCTGAGATAGAAGATGCTGATCCTTCCAATTTTCCGAGTGAGAGAAAAAATGGATCTCTCGTGCCAGATGGGAGCTCCCTGTCAGCTGCTGCTCGCCGTGTTTATGTTTTTTCTGTACAGCGATGGAACAAGACTACGGGGGAAGGCAGTTGTTCATTTGTAAAACTTTTGTAAAAAGGTTTTTTGATTCGATGCCAATGTCATGGTACTTTGGAAGTACCATGTATTAGAGCACTGAAGGTATTAGAGCACTGAATTCCATGACACAAACATTACATAGTAATCATGGGTAATCACATTCCACAACACAACTCATATTACCTTTCTATCTATTTTAAGACGTATGTTTGTATCTGTTTCAATGTACAAGATGAACCCAATGTACCCTGTGATGCCAGTCTCTTGGTGGACACCTTGAGCATTTCAGTGCTGATAGGAATATGGATTGCTCCTATCTAGTGAGCAGGGAGCTAAACCTGTCAGACAAGCAGCAGTTATTGAACAGGAACTAGGCACAACTCACAACAGAACACTCAAGGTGGCTCCAAAATCTCAGTGTAAATTGCGCAACTTCGCATGTATCCACTTTTCTACCAATTGCACTGTGCCATATCATTCTAGCCAGAATGTACATACCTTTAGGCGGCACTTAGATAGCTCATGTTCTCAATTTTCACACACTTCCTCTACATATGTATGTGATGAAGTGGTTATTGGTGCCATAATTAGACTTCCAACTCTATATTTGAGCTACTGTACAACATGCAGCATTTACACAGGTAAACCAGTAGTTGACACTGAAAGTGTTTAAAAGCGTTCATGGCACAGCAGGTATTTCCTCAGGCGTCCAGGGAGAGGGAGAGTGGGGAGGTCCTTCACCCGGTGCACTCCCACCTGCTCATAGATCCGCAGCCGACACAGCTGCATCAGGGGACATGGAGGAGCTGGGACACACAAACAGGACCACAGCTTCTACATTGCAACCAATGGGGAGTCAGGTGGCTGAGCGGTTAGGGAAACGGGCTAGTAATCAGAAGGTCGCCGGTTCGATTCCGGCTGTGCTAAATTACGTTGTGTCCTTGGGCAAGGCACTTCACCCTACTTGCCTCGGGGGAATGTCCCTGTACTTACTGTAAGTCGCTTTGGATAAGAGCGTCTGCTAAACGTACTTGACGTGAATCGTTTAGTGATTCTACCAAGATTTTCATCATTTGCATGGGCTGTTTGTATGTGCCGTCTCTCTACACGCATCCACAATTGGTTTGAATATGTAGATTTGTAATGGTTAGAGAAAGAGATTGGTGTGTTATTAGGATGTCATAGTAAAATTACAGAGCTGTTTTCCTTCAAGTATGTTCAAGCACCAGAATAAATCAGCTGATTTAATGCACTGAAAATTGCAGATAATTATTGTTCAGAAATAGAGGTGGATGTATGCTCTTGGTTTTCAAAGACTGTGTAAACGATGTGTTTGGTTCACAAAGTGGTAATTCTGAATTATCACACACTCAAGCCCCACTCACTGGCTTTATCTTTTATGTGCACCCAGTGTTCATAGCTGTTCAGATGTTCAGTGAGTCTGGAGCACAGCTGGACGTTCCCTACATAGTCTAGCAGCACGTCTATGATTGGTCCTGCCCAGCGGCAGATTGAGGGACTGGAGATGATGGCACAGAACTGTGAAGAAAGTTTGTAGGCTTTGTATAATTTTGTACTGATGATCACTCATGTACTCTGATATTACACCACATCATCTTTAGTACCTGTTCATTTAGGTAAATCCGGCTTTTTTCTGGGATTATTATTAAGTGAATGGTGTCCGCCACCCAGTTGGATTGATGTTTGTCAAGAACATTGAAGCGTTCAATGGGGCACAGCATGATGTCTGAACTAAATGGCACGTTCTATACTGTACCTCTAGACAGGAGCCCATGTTCACTTGAGGCCTATACTGTGCTTCAGTATGTCCTGACACGAGCTCTGTGATGGCGGGATGTGCCCCCCCTGCCATGCTCACACTCAAAACAGGAAGTGGCATCACAGCCGTTGTCCAATAGATACTGCAGCAGGGACAGACGGCTATTGCATATCATGACTGTGACAGGGAACACGGTGGGAAAGTTGGACATGCGGACGTTGACGTTTGCCCCGTGCTCCACCAATGGGGCGACTAGCTCGGTGCATCCTCGCCTCACAGCCACCAGTAAAGGGTTAAAGGTGTCGAGGTTGGGGTCGGCGCCAGCCTCCAGGAGCATGGTGGCTGCCAGTAGAATATTCAGGCATTCTGCATGGCCGGAGTAGGCAGCTTCATGCAGTATGGTCCAACCTTCAGTGTCTGGTGTTGTCAGACATCTCTTAGGAGTCTGTAAAATAGCTTTTAAAGCAGTTGCATCACCATTCAAGACAGCTGCCAACAATGGATCCTCATCTCTACATGGAAATGTAGAAAATGGTTATAACACAATGTTCCCGTGATATTGTGGGCAGGTAAAACATGTGAAATGGTGATAGGACAGCAAGTATAGATAGTTATGTGGTAGGCGGATACAGTGAGGGATACATACATCACCAGATCCACTGAGAATAGCATGAGGCCATTTAATGGCTTTGCCATTGAATAGCTCGCTTCCCATTATTGTCCCTGCGCAGTGCAACACTGAAAGATATATAAAAATACTTCCTCTTACAATGCAGTACTTCATTGCAGGTCGTAGTGACATGTCAAATCTCATTTGTCAAATCCATGCAACCTTCAAACAGGAAAATATTTGATGTTACAGTGGGTGGGGGATGGAAGTGTATGCCATGCATTCTCAGTTGAATACCAGTGATTCAGAGAGTGGAAAACAGCCAAGCAGAAAGTATTCCCCCCCTAACCCGTAAAGCTAATCTATTCCACTTGGTGTTGCCTAACCCTAGTCCTTGTTCCAACCCTAACCCCAACCTGTACTGTGAAATGGGACTGCACAGAAAGGTATGATAAATGCAATACCTAGCAAATGGAACCACATAGATTGTGAAAGTTCCTACAGTAAAATTGGGCTGAATACTTCAGTGCTACTGCTATCAAAAATGAGACATGGTGCCATTGGATCATGTAAGGACTGTCATTTGGACTACATGTAAGGACTGTCATTTGGACTACAGAATAATTTTCCCCTTCACTGGCATGTGCTATTCAGAGGAAAGGCAGTGCGCAGAAGAAGGCTGCGTACTTCTACATACTAATACTGTGCACAAACAGCTGTCACAGGAGTCCAATGGCCTCATATGATTAAGCTTGATGTAGAATCCCACAGGGTGTCTGTTGTCAGTAAGTGTACTGTGTTTCCATGCCAGCCAAATTCCAAGTAAAAAAGAAACCATGTGATTGGCAAAGTAGGGCAAGTGTCTACTGATGGCAGCAACAAAAAGTGACCTTTAAAAACATTTATAACCTTTATAGCCTTTTTAACCTTTGGTTTTAGTACATCTTCTGTATAAATAGAAGAAAATAGAATTTCCAATGGAATATCCACTATGCATAATATATTGAAAATGTCAAAATTACAGAATAATATAATGTTCACAAATATAGGACCCATAAGGATGATGTAACAAAATGTCTCTCTCACGCAGCACTACCTGTGTGAGTAAGGGGCGTTAAATGTTGACTAGTTGGCTTGAGGGTCGACATTGTTGGGAGTGGCATGAATAATGTCGTGTGCAGGGAAACTCTGCCAGGTTGTAAGACCAGCGGATGTGGAGGCTCCCAGAATCCCAGCTCTCCGGACTTCTGCCAAACTCTCCTCTACGGCCAACTGTGTCAGGTCCTCATCTGACATATTACTGTAAGAGATGTGATCACTTTATGCCAGAATGTTCTCTGAGCTGCCAGCCATGATGTCACTGTGTTAGCCACAGTTCAATGTATTCAATACTGCTGGATATCTACTGATAAGAAGGTAAATAAAAAGAAACTGATTTGATCAGACTGCAAATTAGAAATTGGGAAGAGGGCTAGTGGGAAGAAGGTTTGAATGGATGAATCCTATTTGAAATATTAACAAAGCCTGAGGGCAGATCTTTTAGTGTAGAATTTTTTACATTACAGGAATAAAATGCTGTACATGTACTTGTCCAAACATTACACACCTCACACTGTTTTTTCGTTCTGCTATGACCTTTGATTTATAAACAGATACAGTACGTAACATTAACTTAATACCAGGGGTAAGAATACACTAGAACACATCTTAACCATCCGCCACCAATGACCCTGAAATGATCACACAGTAACACAGTAATGACATACACAAGTAACCCACAGTCAACAAATCCATCTCAAACCCACATCAATATTATGCATTTGGGAGTGTGGCGTCAATTGTTAATAATGATACTGATAAGATTTACAAATTTGATTAATTCATATATTTTGAAGTAAAGAAAATGACCTATAACCTTTTTGAGATCCCCAAAATAGTTCTGGAATTGTAATTGACAATACTTTTTACCTTGATTATCTCAAACACAGAAGTGTTTGTTGCACATTTCTGGAGGGATTCTTAGTAGCTCAAAAAATGATGACCACAGTTGTTACTCCTTTAACTTGAGATGGAAGTGAATTCAGATGAGGAGGGGTGAGGAGAGACGGTCTTCTTTTGAAGTTTCCGAGTAAGGGCTCTACAGTGTTCAACATTGTTTTTTTAATTATGTATTTGTTCCAAATAAAACGTTTTCGACATTGACCTCGAAAACCTCAAAGGGAAAGTGTTCTGGCCTGATATTTGGTTTGGAAATACATCTTTAAACTTGTCAGAGTTAAACTGTTTTTTTTAAAGTTACATTTAGTAAAATTCATTTTGTAAAGGGAAAATTAGTCCACCAGTAGAAAAAAAAGCTAAGATGTTTAATTGCCCTTTAAGTTTATGCATCAGTATTCTGTTACCCAGCAGTCACCATCAGGTGGTAGTGTTGTCAACATTAGACAAAAGATTTCAGAACACAATAGTTATGTGGCACTAATTATTAATTTCACTGTTGAAGGAGTGGGCATTCTCTTAAATGTTATTCATTTGGGCAGTATGAAAATGATTAAGATTAGGCCTAGGGCACTCAGCTGCGCAGGTGGATTTGTGTTTACCATTGATGTTTAATCTCATAACAACAGTGTTGACGTTTTGGAGGTACGGCATTGATAGGCTATTGTGAAAAACTGACTGAGCGAGTTTTTTGTATTTAGCAATTATAATAGTTATAGTAGTTACATATTTAATGGTATCTAGAAGCATTTGAAAAAGTAGTTACTAAGATTTGACAGGTAGGCCCTAGCATAAGGCGGTTTATTGTCAGGGTAATTAACTAAAGTAACTGCATGACTCTAACGTTAGATGCAAGTTGAAGAGCAGTTTTGACAGACCCCACCCGCCTAAGTGAGCAGCACCATAAGCAGGTTGTGCGGGCTACAATGCCATTCCCGTCGTTTTTTTTTCACATGATTGAAATTGTTTCACCCAACATTTAATTATTACACTTTTAATATCGGTGACGAAAAAAGGTGCATTACGTCCGTTCTTACAGCTTTCAGCTCGGCACTGCTGTAGCATGTCGTAGCCATGGAAACCTGTTTAGTTGCTGCAGTGCGTTTGCGTGGTGTATGTGCGTGTGCGTGGATTGTGTTGAAAATACAGGTTCGAGAGATTTTCAAGACAGGTTTCTCTAGCAAATGAACGTATACAATTACCTAGTCTGTATTATTTTTTAATTGGACTAGGGATATTGATTTTATATAGTTAATGGTGTTATCTTGTAGCATGCCAAAATACATAATGTGCACTCATTTCAACTCTAAGCTAGCTTTAGCAAGCTAACTTGAACCTTGCTAGCTGCTAGCTAACGTTAGCTGTCGCTTGTTAGCTGTCAAGCAAGGCTTGCCGATTCAGTTGCACTTGCTTGAATTTCGACTCTAATTTGGCTTGTGCTACCAATATCACAGTCATCTTAAAGGCAATTTTTCATCTGCTTATTTTTGAGAGGCAGTGCCATTGCCAATGAAGCACTTCAATGAAAAGGAAAGGTTTCCAACAAACAGGTCACTGGAATTATGAAGTTTTTAAAAAGGATGTTCTTCAAGATCACCCGAAGCTAGTGGAAGTTGGATACACCATCGCACTTAAAGATATTATGGCCACAGGGCTATCAACTTGGAAAGGAAGTCATGCAATTAAGTGCATCTTAACCATCAAACGACTGTAGGCGACCTTATATTCATGTTAATTTGCTGAGGCATAACTGCCTAATATATTTTTGATTTAACCAAAAAGCCCTCGAACAAGGAAGATGGTGCGCCTTTTTGGATGTGCTTGGAACTGTTCGGGATCTCATCATTGCGACCCATCTTCTAATTGCAAGGCATTGTAACATATCAAAGAAGCTTGTCTCGTGGGTGGACCAGCTTTCCCCAAATCAAAGAATTCATCTCACTCATTCACAGTTTGGAGCCATGGTCGTAACAGGGCTTTAACACTTTTGACCGCATTTCCAGTAAGGAGACTAAAAAACAGATGTTCGTCAGCAAAATGACTTTAAACCAGTCGAGTCTGTTTGGGCAGGTAGAGGATCTACAAGACTTGACATTCATCGAAAGACCGATTCGCAGGAGTCTAAAGGTATTTAAAATAAAATAAAGTTGATCTTTTTTCTATCTTCGTGATAAAGATGTTCTGTCAAGTTCATACAATCCGACTTTTTCTACCTCGAGTTTCTAATCCTGATTCTTGATGGAAATGGAGTTAGCCTACATTCTATAGCATTTACTGTGTACGATAAAACGAATGATAGACATTCCTTTTAATCTTCATCAGGTGAGTCAAAATCATGTCGCCTTGTGGGCTATTGGTTTATGGTTCATGACAGTGCTAGTCCTATGTATTATACAGCATTCAAACGCCTTTATTTGCATTGTACACTACATTCCATGGAAATTCAGTGTTTAGTGCATCTCATCTCCATTACAAATGCAAAACGCATTTGCCAAGTCATCTTAATCACGGCTGTGCTAATTTTTCTTATTTCCGTCACTATAGTTAAAGGCTACTACTTGCGTGAAATCATTAGTGGCATGAACTGAGAGCCAGACTGTACGAACGGGGGTTACCCACACTTTTTGCTTTATTGAGTGACGCAGTTTCAGTCAGCTGTCCGCATCACTGGTTCGCCCCCTCTCTCCCGCGCTCTCCCTCTCCTCCACTGCGGAGAGTCATTTGCAGAATGGTTGAGGATTTCCTCATACCCAAGAACCTTCATTTGGGTTCTTAAGCAAATGCTGCAGAAATAATTTCAGTCCTTTCAAAATCCACAGTTGTGTAGTTACTGCCCTCACTGAACAATGAACCGAATTCCATTCCCAATATGTCCTGTAGTGATAACTACTCTACTTTCTACCATGCCCTTCCTCTCTCTTTTGAAAGGATTCCAATAGTGCCAGTGTGTTGTTTTTCTGTGGCACTGGAGTCGGTAATCTATACCGGTTTGTGTATGCATGGCATGAACGGTAACAGAGGGGGCGGGAGTTTTCTGTGCCTGTTTTTTTCTTTCTGTGTCGAGGAGGATCCACAGCGAGGCATCTCGGATAATGAGAGAAGCCTTCACGTAAGCGACTACGCACACCCACACTCCCCCCGGTTCCCACGTAACACTCCCACGCAAGCGGTGAGGGGGTACAAATGAAGTCGAGTCAGTTAGTCCATTGTGATTCACTGCAACTCTCGCCACTTATTCGGCAGCTGAGTCATTCAGTAGCGACCCCTTCTGAATCCTGTCCAGGTCCCTGCTCACCTGTATCCCCCCTCACGCCTGTATCTCTGATGGAAGCCTCATGTCCGGGTGGTGATAACATGCTCAAGAGTATTGTTAGTTGTGGCCACAAGGAAGAATACTTGAGCGTGTGCTTGTGCACATTCGAGTCTGTGCATGTGTGCATATATGTGTGTGTGTGTGTTGACAGCACAGGATGCACTTTTCCAAGTGTTTTATTGAACCTAAAACCCACAAAAATGTTTTTCTCTCTCACTACTTTCAGACAGCAGAAGAGATCGACAAGTTGACCGTGGATGAAGATTTGAATGACATTGAGAGGGCGGTCTTTCTTTTAAGGTAGGAAACGGAGTGAATATCCAGTAAAGGGGTACTGGCCTGAAAAACAAGCTGCCATGAAAGGGAAATTACATAAATGGTCTGGACATCTAGGCTGCATACGTTTCCAAGGGATTCACCACTAAGTAGTTCAGTTACTGTCTACATTGGATACAGGGGGATTTCAAACAAAGCATGTATAAGATAAGTGTTCAAGGCTGCCTATGAATATTGAATGAACTTTGCATGGGGACTGACTATGTTACCTTTAACTGACCTAGAATCCTTATTTACATTGGCTTCTAAGTGACTCTAGGTTGCAAGATGACCGAATAGTCATTCAATAACATTTTTTTATAAGAAAATATGTTCAGAACAGATCCTCGGATTCTTTCCTGATAAGACTGCAGCCAAGTAACTAAGCAACCACCACCACCTGTCTGTCTGTCTCAGGAGATAGAATATACAACAACATGATTTTGACACCATATTGGCATTTTTTATGCTAACTTAAAATTAGTGCATTTCAACACCCTAAAGTTATTACTGATGGTATTTTATTGAGCCTACAGTGTTACATGGAAAATATGAAGCAACCTCAGAACGGTTAAAAGTATACTAGTCAACACGTTGGTAAACAAATGTACTGTAGAGAAACTGAAAATCAGACAACGTTTATCATTCCATGAATTAGTATTAGGCCTACTATTTTGATCCTTAGGACGCAGGCCTCAGTCACTGGCCTGTGTTTCTGGTCTAAAGTTTAGGGTCTGCCAAGTTGTGATAAAACGCTGCATCGGCGTCAGCAACAACATGTCCCACAGGGGAGAGGTGAAAGCATACTTAACTGGGATCAACCCCTCCTGGGTTTGACCTCGTTCTCTTTGGCTTCTCCCTTCCATCGCTCAGTAGAGACAGTTTACCTCAGCGCTTGGCCAAACGCCGTTCCCTCAGTCTTGTTCGAATGCCATGAATGTTGCATTCTGGGACTCTGGGGCTTTGGTTAATCCCACACGTGTCCTCCACCAGTGTCGGCCAAAAGTGTCCCGTCTCGGGAACCTGTCAGAACGTGAGGAGGCCCTGTGCCCTGTCCTCTTCTAGACACGTCAGTCACAGAACAAGATCCCCTCTGGTGCGCCCCGCCACCAGTACCTAATGGAGCTTTTGGTGGCGATCAAACTTGCATGGGCTGGCTCCGATGTCAAGGGAGATGGGGCTCGTTGAGGGTTTCATCAGATTTTCGAAGAATTATGGAAACACCATTCTGGGACCGTTAATTGATGGTCACAGTGCAAAGTCACAAGGAGGTAGCATACGATACTTTGATCCATTTGAGGTATTAGATGACCTATGGGGTATTAGAGCCACGAAGGTTAATATGTTTGTCTCTGGGTCTTTTACGCGGGATTCTTTCTTTGAGAGAGAGTATAGAGAGTGTAGAACGTACGCGTGTAGAACGTACGCTGTACGCGTGTAGAACGTACGCTAACAGAAGCTCGGTCTCATTCTTCTCCTTTACGTGCACTTCTGGAGAATGGTCTCACATCCTAACTACAGTTTGTGTTCTGAAACTCTGTTCAGCCTGCTCCTCAGGTCTACTCGCTTGGATAGGACTTCAACTCAGTTGAAGAGGTTTCAAAACACCCTAAATCTTCCTTCCCGTGTTTATTAGTTTGCAACAGTAAATCATCATCAATCTTAGCAAAGACAGGCTCGTCTTGTCCGCGGCATTGTGACTCAATATATTTACCCATGAGGATAATAAAGTCATAAACCCACCCAGTAAGTAAGCAAAACCTTATCCGAGCCAAATCGTTGTGAGGGCACAAACATGTGCCATGTCTCCTACACAGTAGGGGTAGTTGAATGCACAAGTACACAAACTAAACAGGACATTCGTTTGTTGTGGAAAAGGAATACTGCAGCGTTTACAGACTAGGCCAGGACGCAGGTCGTGTTTTTTTTTAATTCAGTGACGTGGAAACCAATCAGGATGGAGTCGTGTCCCCCCTCTTTAACCCAGAATGCAGAGAGCTGCACCATCTCTGGGCTCATCTCGATTCAGACTGGCTCTGCACTTCACGTCCCAGGGGCTGCAAACTAGTTCTTGAGAGCAATTTAATTGGCTGCTGTTGGCTTTTACACACTGGCGATGAAGCAGGATGCCGGTAGACCTCGAAACCCCAGACTGAAGGCCATGCTTCTTATGGACAGGGATATTGTGGAACACTCACAGACCAGGGGTCTGAATAACTAGTCACACAAGCACCATGTTCCAAACAGCACTTTAAATACCCAGACGTCAACCTGCCAGAATTCACTATTGTTATACTCTGGGGATTTCAATGTGCGTACAGAATACAATGAATCTCATTTAATATCTTGGTAATATAAAACATGAAAGGTAAAATAGTATCACATTATTTCTATTGTGTTCAGAGTCTTTACAACTCTGAAGTGCAGTGCAGTGTAGTCTAAATGAGCTTACTGTACCGGATGGCCTAATTGCTGTGACCCGTCAACAAGCGTAAGAAGAAACAGCATCCGAATGAGTTTGCTCTGACGTGTGCGCTGTGCACTTGCCTCCGTGCTGTAGGCCTTGTGCACAGGTTGATTGTACCCGGGGCCCCTGTTCTTTGTGAGGGAAGGAAGTGGACATGCCTCCCTGCCCGGCTATCTCAGCTGCAGCAGGGATGTCAGAGAACCCACACAGTCATCCAGGTCCTCAGGGAGCCTCTCCTGATAGAGGCAGCAGGAGCCGAGGCAGAACTGTCAGTAATGTGTAACAGACTGCCTGGAGAGAGGGGAGCTTCAGCAGGTCACATTCGGTAGCGGCTAGTGCTGCTGTAACAGGCAGTCCAACTATCTCTCTTTTCCTCAGCAGTTAAGAAATAGGCGCCGGAGCATGAAAGGAATCGAGATGATTAGTGTCGGCGTCTCACTGAATTGATAGCTAATTGGGGTGCCTCTCTGGTGTCTTGTCCATCTCTACAGTTGGTGAAGCTGCACACTTCACTCCTTGTTCGAGCCCAGCCTAAAATACTTGTCTTTGGACTGGCTAAATGTGACAAATGCCACACTATTTTGTGAAACCGGCTTGGTAACAAGTGTTGGTGTCAGGTCCAAATGAAGTTCAGAAACCCCCAAGCATACACTACTTAATTTCTTCACATCTGTCTTTCATTGCGGCCGCCCTGGTTTATTTTCAGTCGTGCTTCTTGAAGCCTATTTTTGCACTGTTTGCTGAGATCCTATTGGCCAGGGAACTGTAGCTCCCCCGTTGCTAGCGGTCTTTGGCAAGATCACAATAGGATGAGGAATGCAATTGACTCCGCTGGGGTGAAACGGGTCAGAGTCCATTTTGGCCCAGGCTTACCTCTGCAGAAGGAGCAAACTCCCACAGTCTCTCCTTCCTTCTGTCTATTATCCCTCAGCCTGTGGATTAGGCTGAGCAATGCCTATGAAAGGAAGAGTCAGGCTTTTTATCCCTGCCCAGGCTTTTAATAAAGAATGGAGTTGGCCAGTTTTATCCTCTCTGGCTCCCGCCAGCTAGCTCGACGTGCGTGCTTGACGTCAAGGACAGCTCAGCGAACGTCTGCAAAGCGCCTTTCAGCTTTGTTTTTCATCCGGATGACGCTACTCTGTGCACGCTTGCTTGTTTGTAGCCCATGCGTGTACACGTGCGCTTCGCAGCTTGTGTCGCACACAGACTCGGCACACTTCCGGAACAGCGCACGTACTGCGTCCATCCTCTAATTGTCACATTTTACAGGCGCTTTGTAAAGTGATACATGTCGTTAGCGTTAGCCTGTGAAGCAACGAGGAAACAGCAAGTCATCTCTAGCCAACCCTAGTAGCAGACGCAAAGTGTCAGTCTCCCGACACCTCGCGCAGACTCCTTCAGCCGCCTTCACCCAGCTTAGTCAGCGCGCAAGACAAACTCACACTCGCCCCTCCAGAGTTTCTTTAAACAGTCATTTGAATTTCAATTTGCTTTCAGCCCTGCTAGATTTGCACAGTTATCTAACGGGCAGGGAATTACAGGGGACAAGTCCAGCGCTCCTCTGAGACACTTTGACAGTTTAAACTCAATTTAACTTGAACCATCCATTCGATTAATGAGGAATTTCTCACAGAACTTTTCAGAAATGATGAGGCGTTGGCAAATAGAGGCAAAGTATAGGTTGAGTTCAGTTCAGTTAAATTCTTTTTGGCAGAGTTATGAAAGTGACACAAGTTGTCATGACTAAGTATGAGATACATTATAGCCATAGGATAGGTGTATTTACAAGGTTGAGAATCCTTGGGAGGATGTGTATTTCTTAAGAATAGTTTCCTCAGCGTTTGTTCTGCACTTTACTTTATGACTATTACTATCATATTCATAACATTCTTGGGCCAGGCCTCAGCATTTTCCCTTTCTTTCCAAAGCCACCAAAGTTACAGACTCCAGCAATGTGCTGTAATTGACATTCCATAATCGAAACTGTATCTGATTTGTTAGCATAGTGACTATGGTAGGCTACCTCACGACTTTATTCAAGGTAAGGAATTCTTATTGCCACTAGCCAGTTTCCTCCTCCAGAGCTTGTTTATAACAATAACCTGTAGGGATTCAATAACTACGGGTGTCAATAGAAGACAGTAAAGTGACAAAGCAAAGGACCAACTGGGATTCCGTGGTGGACGCATATCTTTGTGGATTGTTGTGGAGTTCCTGTTGCTGTAATCGAGGGAGGCAGGGTCAGGGTGTGTTGCCCACTCATTATTACTTAAGCGCAGAAGGACTTTTCTGCTTAGATAAGGGTTGTGTGTGTGTGTGAGAGAGAGGGATGGTGAGAGACAGGGAAAGTAGGAGGATATAAGGTTGGGAGGATCTGCCAAAGGAAAATTAATTGCTCTGAGGATTCTGCTGAAGTCACATTTCTGGCCTCTTCCTCAGGCTGGCTCCTAAAGCTACAGCCAATCTTTCTCCAGGAGACCAACGACAGGAGTGTCCACTACATTCGCTCCTCTGGAACCTTCTCTCTATCCATCACTCCCCCAAGCCAATCACTTCTGCTGATAGTTCTGCCAGTCACCAGGGGCTGTGGAGTTTCCTAAAAGGCTCAAACGGTGCCACACGTATCTATCCCTAGAATCAGGTGGCCAAGCACCCCTCATAGTTTGGTAAACCCAACTTTGGTTACCTCACCGTTTTCCCCAAAGTCTCATTTCGGGTCTCGCCGAAAGGGGAGCGAAAGGTTTCCTCGACAACAGTGACCATTGCAAGCCCTTTACCCTGTTTAGGGCGTGTAACCCAAGTGCATCGCCGTTCATGCGGCGGTCAAGCCTAATTACAAATGCGCCGGCGTGTGTCTTTACTTTCTGAAGGGGCCTCTGGCTGTCGGTGTGTCTTTCTTCGGCCTCCGAGCACACAGAAGGAGATTTGAACAACCGAGTTGGCTCAATAGGAGCGGGCTCTCATTACGCTGGCCATTCAACACCTGCCCTTTAATTGATGAAGTCACTCTCACCGACCCCTTGCAGCCCCTCTCATCCCTGCTTCCACCGCTCCCAGATACCATCTGGACCCGCTCTCTTAACCTCCACGTTTCCAAACAAACCTCGACCTCGTCGTCGCAGCCAAGAGTCGGAACAATGCAGCCCTGTTTCTTAAAAAGGTTCACCAGCCGTGACCACATTTTCCTCCCTTTATCAAGGAGCTGGGCCTCGACCAAAGGCTGTTTCTCCTGGTTATTAACTAACACTCTGCCAACGAATGCAACGGGGGGGGGGGGGGAGGAAACCGACCCCGAAAGAGAAATGGAATACCTGTTTACGGTCCATTATTTAGAGCAACAACACAGGGGAGGGCGACAGGGCCGAGAAAGGAACTCTCGTGCAGGATGAAAAGATGTTGGGGCTCCCCGGGGGGGAGGGGGGGGGGGGGGGTTAGACAGGCAGATGGGGACGAGCACATGCAGGGTTGTTTTGATATATTATGTTAGCTCTGTTCTACTTTTTTGTTTTAGTTTGAAGAGAAAGTTGTTCTCACCAAACCAGGAAACTGGCCAATCTACCTCGGAGTTGAGATGGCTGGCAGACGTGATCATCGTCTCTGTGGGAATCTTTCGGGTACAAACAAACACCCGGGCTACGACAATCCGTTGGTGGATGAGTGTGTTTGTTCACAGGCACCAAAAAACGATGCACCTTCCCAAGTGTCTATTAACTGTAGGAGCTTGCCTGCATACAGGCTTTGTTTCGCGTGTGCTCTGCAGTTGTAGCTGAAGCAAAGGCTTCGTTCCGAAAGCCTAGGTAGCTGAGCTCCTAGGCGTCTCCCTCGACTCCAGTGGGAAGGTTCCTCCCTCTGTATGGCACACGGCCCCACAGCTGCCGACAGACTGGTTCACGCTGGCCCAGGTTGTCAAGGCTTCACGTAGAGGTGCTGTCCATGGTCCTGAACCACATGATTGCCACTCCAATTCGCCTGATCCTTGTTCCAGGAATTGCAACATCTTCTCACATGAGTTTGTGTTTTGCAGCGTGAGAAAGCACTGTTCATGTTTGAGACTGGGGTTGAATTCATGGACGGTTTAGGCCGTTAAGCAATTCCATGGAAATGTACACATGCTCATAATAAGAGGACTGAGAATACCATAATGAGCCGTAGCGCTTTAAGAATGTAATCATTCGATTCATTCTGAAGCGTCGACCATTGTTTCTCCAGAAGCTTGAATGACTAAACTAGCTGTTGATGTCTGTAGCAAACAGGCCCCAGCCCAAAACAGATCTGGCCAACACCCCCTGTGGAGATCGACCCTCCTAAAGGGTCTCACTCCCTCCCCAGCTGGAGCAAAGATCATCCGGCTTGTCCACCAGCAAAACCAATAGTATCAGATGTCCTGGATTAGGGGTGAAAACCTCCAGGATTTTAGCTCTCCAGGAACAGCGCTGGCCAGCCCTGCCCTAATGCTGAATTGACTCTATAAATCCTAAATGACATGCAAGGGGGGGGAACAAATCATAATAATGACAAAATAACGTGATAGATGAATTTTTTTTTGAGGCCTAATTCCTACAGCTAAAAAGCCCCCGAGGGTGGGATTAGGCTGGGATAATTCACTTGTCTGGCTTACAAATGAGCCGTTCTCTCTCTCTCGCTCCCTGAGTACGAGGTGCACCAGGAGGAGGTCACGGCTCGACTGGGGAGGGAGAGCCCGCCTGCTCTCCCTCCAGCTGAACCTTCAGGTGGTGGGGGGGGGCGTCGTTTGTTAAGCCTTTCTGTCACTATTGATATGTATGTGTTGGTGAATGATGGAAACATAGCTCGGGAGCAACATTGATCATTTGAAGACAAAACACACCCACTGTACGGTCTCCTTTGTTCTGTGACCTGGTTCTGTTTCCCCCAGCTCCGGTCAGGATGTCCAGAGAGCCAGTGTTATAATCAATCTGCCAAACCTGGTTCGCCAGAACCCAGCAGAGACCTTTCGTCGGGTGGTGCCAAAAGTCCGGGTAGGCCCAAACCTCATGCTTGTTCAAAATGATACTCTACAGGCACTGAATGTCACTAATAACTCAACAACAAACAGCCGTCCAAAGGATTTTAGTTCTTGTTCCTGTGCCTGAAGTTGAGCCAAAAGACGCTTGTGTTAACATTGCTAACATTGAGTGTGACTTCATACCTATCAAACACGTCCAACCTTTCCTAAGTGTGTGCCATGCTAATGTGCTGTTATGTGTTCGTATTGCATCCATGTAATCTACATGTTTATAGGAGGCTCCGCACAAACTTTGTGAACAAACTCCCATGAAGAACCAATAATAAAGACCCTCTCTCTCCTCTCCCTCTCTCCTGACCCTCTCCCTCTCTCCCTCCCTCTCTCCTGACCCTCTCCCTCCCTCTCTCCTTCCCTCTCCCTCTCTCCTTCCCTCTCCCTCTCTCCTGACCCTCTCCCTCTCTCCTGACCCTCTCCCTCTCTCCCTCCCTCTCTCCTGGCCCTCTCCCTCTCTCCCTCCCTCTCTCCTGACCCTCTCTCCTGACCCCCTGACACAGGAGGTCCTCCACGTGGCCGGGGTGGACATGCAGCTGGCGGCGGCCGTGTCCTTCCTGACCGTGCTCCAGGACGACATCGTCCTGATCCAGACGCACACGCACTCCATCCTGCAGATTGTCCTGCTCAACCTCGACCACAGAGACGCAGGTCAGCAACGCGCCTGCTCTCCCGGCCACCCCGGGAGGGGGGGGGGTGGGGGGGGCCGTAGGATTCAAACTGTCGGGCCAAGCCGCAAGCTGGCGTCGCTGCGAGGGAGGAGACGATGTAGGCTCGCTTTTGCTTAGGTTTTAGTTTCAGGATTCTCGCTGCGCCAGCTTACAGGGGAGTCCACAAAAAAAAGACAAGTAAACGTGTTTGAGAGCTGCTTTCGCTTGGCATTAAGTGGCGCCTGCGTGCGAGCGAGGGAGGGCGTGAATGCAGCAGTTTGAATCTGGCAGCGGCGCTCTGCAGTTGTGACTTGACTGTCGTTCGTTTGGCAGCACGGTGCGTTGGCAGGGTACCATGCTCTCTGGCAGTGGGGGGGGGGGATCTCTACATTTAAGACCCCGCCTGGCTAACATTCCGTGCCGTCGGCTCTGTGTGTTTGTATTCTTCCACGTTCTGTTTTCTTCCTGCCAACAGTAGTGAGCAATGCCTGGCTCGAGACGCTGCTGTCAGCAATCGACGCTTTACCAAAGGAGACCATCAGGCAGGAGGTAACATCAAACTGATATGCTCTCAGTGCTTAACCAATGTGCTTACCTTGCAACTACAAAACCTATGATTTACTGTACGGTCCACACATTTGAAGACGGGCAGGGATGCCTGGCCATGTTTACTCCTTCCCAACACTGCCTCTCAATTAGAAGTGCACCGCTGTAGAAGGTATGAGCTGTCGAAAAAGGATCTGAAGCGTCCTGTTTCTTACTGTCCCATCCTGCAGATCCTGAGTCCGCTGGTGTCCAAAGCCCAGCTCTCCCAGTCCCTGCAGGCCCGCCTGGCCAGCTGTCGTATCCTGGGGAAGGTGGCCTGCAAATTCGAGTCCCCCATGTGAGTCTCCTCCCGAGAGTGTCTTCCCTCCCACGCGGCCACACACAACCGTCTCGATGCCAAACGACTTTTGCACACGGCGCCTGGGTTCGCCGGGATGGGGGGGTTTGCCGTTTCATGTTCTTCTTCCTTTTCGATGTGCTCAAGAGTGAAGAAAGACCTCCTGCCACTCGTGAGGTCGCTATGCCAAGACGTGGAGTACGAGGTCCGCTCCTGCATGTGTCGCCAGCTGGAGAACATCGCCAGGGGCATCGGGTAAACAAACACAACTGCGAAGACGAGAGGTGCCCTTCATCTAGGAGTGCAGGGAAAACCCCGTTTTTACAACCACAACCCTAATGAGCTGAATGGAAATAGTTGCCAGACACAGAGATGGCGTTTTAATGCCCACATTGAGTCTGTTTTCACAAAATCGAAACAAATGCCCAAATAGTTTTGTGCCTAATAGTTTTCTACAATAATTCCATAGCTAAGAGCCCATAACTGACATCCAGTTACTGTACACTGTACATTACATTTACATGTATTCATTTAGCAGACGCTTTTATCCAAAGCGACTTCCAAGAGAGAGCTTTACAAAAGAGCATAGGTCACTGATCATAAACAACGAGAACATTGCGAGTAGCCAAACATGAAGCATACATTGTGAAAAGCAAATAAGTGCCAATTGGGAGAACCATAAAAGCATGTAGCTAAACAAGTTACAAATTAAACAACATGAACCTCACCCCTACAACCATCCACCCATCCACCCAAGACAACACCGAGATGAGAACAAATATAAATCACTGAAGGAAACTCCAGTAGAAATGAGTGTTCGTGTCAGAAGCGGGCAGGGTGTCTGTATAGCAGAGTGAGTGGAGAAGAGTCAGGCTTCTGGTAATCCCACAGACTCTGTTGTCTCTCTTCCATGGACTCCAAGTCCGAGGCCCTCGAGGTCTGATAGACTGCAGTCCCTGGGAAGCACGGGCCCCAGCAAAGCCATTTGTCAAGTTCTGCCCGACTTCCCATGCAGCTCAAATGCCCCTCGACGCTTAGCCAATCAGAAAGCTGCCAGGGGAAGAGAATTGCTTACCATGGAATTGATGCTTAATGATACAGGAGATAATGGATACATATTGACTAGATACTCACAAAACTGCACACTGCTGTGTTTATCAGGCCGGGTGTACTTGAAGGATGCATGCATGTCAGTAGATCAATACTCCTTGTCTCTTTTATTTCCCCCCCCCGGGCGAGAAGAGTCTGGGAAGTGAAATAAAGTGGCTGATATGAATGCACTGCGTTTGACGTCCTCTTGAATTGATGAAATGTTGTGAGATGTAATGATGAGCTTTTCTCGGTCGGAGAACCAGGTTGGACCACACCAAGGCAGCGGTGCTACCAGAGCTGGTGGAACTAGCTCGCGATGAGGGCAGCACAGTGCGCCTGGCCGCCTTCGACACCATCATCAACCTGCTGGAGATGTTTGACAGCGGTGAGGAAGTCACTTAGACCCTTCTAGAAAACGCACAACCACATGTTGTATTTCACAGAATAACCATAGCTAACAAACTCATCATCCTACACAACCTTAAACCTCCAACCCGGCTTATGAACTTCAAACATGATTTACAAGCTACTTTCGATATTCACTTAGAGACTTGAATGAACCCTCGAAAAAGGTTCAACTTTCCAACACAGCAATTCCCACACCAAACAGCCGCATCTTCGCCAATCCGTTGCAATGAAATTCCACTGCGGGAAGCAAAGAGGGCCCGGATCAATGTTGATCTGGCTCCCTAACTTTACTCCACCCCCATGCTTCTGTGTGCGGCAAGGCTCACTGCATCCCTCCCACAGCCCACAGAGCTGTCTGCGTGGCGACCACAACGCTCTCTCTCTCTCTCTCTCCAGCCCGCAGCCCACGCCGCTTTTCTTCTTACTACACGGCTCCCACCACCAGCCCACGCCATTCCCCCGCCAGGCTGCACTCGCTCGCTGGCACAGCCGGCTCTCATTCATGCGCCAAAGGTGGACGGAGCACATTTCTAGGCTGCTCCCACCCCCCCACCCCCCCAACAAAAAAAAGAAAAGTCCCCCGCAACAGCATGACTGTTCGTGGGCGGGTTGTTTGGTGTGCAATTCATGTCCCGTAAGAGGTACGGAACGATTATTATGTCAAGCCCCTGTCGGTTGAGGACTTGAATAAAGCCAAGGAAGGTTCATTAATGTCACAAAGAGAAAGGAACGGCGTGTTGTGATAGGCAGTCGCTTCTGAAGAGATCTCTCCCACTGGTTCAGAATGTGTCAAGCCGTGAAACGCCTGATGGAGCCCGTAACATCAAGGCCTGGACTCGTCTGTGGGGGAACGCCAGCTTTTTGTATGTTTTTTTTTTTCTTTGCGACACTTTCAAGACGCCCGCGTACGCCCCCACAGAAGTACTTTGATATGCAAATACTACACTTGTCGTGATAGTTTTGCCGCTTCCTCTGACTTCGCTGTCTGTTGTACCAGCCCACAGTCTGGCATCTTTAATGAGGCCTGGGCACGCGGGCCAGGAATTCAAGGACATGAATTCTGTTCCGAAACCTGGCTCCTTTTCCATCTTCTTAGGATGACTAGCCATGGCAAGTTCTAGAAGACAGGAGAGGCGAAGCTTTTTTGAATCTTTTTTTTCTTTTCTTCCACCGTTAGTCCCCGTTATTTGTGACCTCAAGAAAACTGGACACAACACGATACTTACCGTCAAGGAAAGTGCAGCAGTGTAGAAGTGTGTGTTGTATGTTGTAGACTTTCCAAAATACAGAGTGTTTGTCAAACTGTCTCAACTCTCGCCTGCTCTCCCTTTCAGACGACAGAACCCGTGTTATCTTCCCACTGGTGAAGACCTTCTGCGAAAAGTGCTTCAAAGCCGACGAGGCAGTTCTGGCTTCTCTGTCATTTCAGTATGGCAAGCTTTGTCATGGACTTTCTGGTAGGTTCTATTTTTGTGAAGACATATCAAGCTGTTACTGGTACCAGCGATGGCACGAACAGCTCTTTGTTACATTTCTGAAATGCTCCAAAACAACTTAGTCGTCGTACACAACTCCGGACGCATGTTTCCTGTGCATGTGTTCTCAATGAGTACAAAACAATTTGTATTTGACGTTGTAACAAGAGACACAACTGTATGCATACATGGAGTTTGACGTTTATTCCAACAACAAAAAATCCATTCTAGTAGATTACACATCGAGACGTATCTCAAAGGGGAGGGCTAACCTACCTCGGCGGTTTGGCCCCGCAGCCTCTTTCACAGACGAGCAGCACCTGTGGTTCCTGGAGTTCTACAAGAAGCTGTGCGTTCTGGGCCTGCAGCACGAGAACGGCCACTCGGAGAACCAGGCGTACCCCCTGGAGCTGGAGAGCAAGTACGCGCTGGTGCGCCGCAACTGCGCCTACAACTTCCCCGTGAGTGACCCGAACCGCCAATTAAGGGGCGGCCGCGCACACGCACACAAACACTCGATGATTATTGTTATTTCCCACAAATGCGGCCCTAGCGTGAGGCCTTGGGAGACCGGCAACCTACAGTACGTGGGTTTTGAAATGTGTAGTCATGGCAAGGACCTTTCTTTTCTTTCTTTTTTTTTGCTGGTCGGGCTTGACATAGTGGCGTGATATTTTCTTTCTACTGTGTTTTTGGTTTGATTTCAACTCTCTTCCAGTAGTCTGCATCGATCAAAAAAATTGGTTGAAGTATTTCGCGCGCACATACATACTGAACTCCTTTAGATGCCTTTCGCTTACTATAGGCACTTAACAATACCTCACAGAAGGCTGCAGAGATCAAATAGAAAGAACATGGCACTCAAATCTGTTTATGTTTAGTATTACCCCCTGTAAAAATAGCCAGTTATTTATTACTATCCACAAACAAACAGATATGTGTTCCAGTGGGAACAGTTCTTCTGAGACACACGCACAAACAGACATGTGTTCCAGTGGGACAGTTCTTCTGAGACACACGCACAAACAGACATGTGTTCCAATGGGACAGTTCTTCTGAGACACACGCACAAACAGACAAACACATTCTGTCTGGACTGACCTCTGAAGTGTGGCGTCGCAACCGAGATCAAACCTGCGCTATCTGAAACTAACCTGGTCTGTTTCTGTCCAGTTATTAATAGACCCCACCCTACCTCCACGTTTGTCGGAACACACGTCGTCCAATGAGAAGTAGGAAAGGTACCGAAGCGAGGACAGTTGTTTTGATTGGCTCGTGTTTGACGCTGTGTTGTATTGCAGCTGACAGTGCTTATCTATTCTCTTGAAGTGTAAAAATACATTCAAAAAGAACTGGGGCGTTTTTTCAAAGCTTTGCGGTTGGCAGTTATTACATGTGGCCTTTTCCAGCGAGCAGGTCAACTTGCGTGCACTCGAGTGTGTGTGTGTGTGTGTGTGTGTGTGTGTGTGTGTGTGTGTGTGTGTGTGTGTGTGTGTGTGTATTTTTAGCCCGCTCCCTGACCTGGGTTGTGGTATCTTTGTCAGGCTCTGTCAGCAGTAGGGAGTTAAAAGGTTGTCCTATGGTCACACCGTCGGTCATACACACACAAACACACACACAGACTGACGCGCGCACACATTAACCGTAGGCCCTCCCGCCAACACCCACACGGTCCATGTAATGAGGTCAGGAGGATAATAGAGGGACTCACTCAGGGGAGGCGCGCGGGGGAACAAAGGGCCGGCACTAGCTCCCTCGGAGGCCCTGTCCACAGCTCCTTTGTTCCAGCAGCTCAGGGTCTCTTCCCCCTGGACCAGCTAGGTGTGCCCGGATCCCGCGCCGCCTTAATAATGGATCACCCACTTGGGTCGCAGCGGCGCCTGGATGTAAATGCACTCCGTTTCAGCCCCCGGGGCCGGTCCAAGCTCTGACAAACGTTCCTCTCTTTCAGTAGCAACCAAAAAAAAGTGATGACGGAGAGTTAGTATTATTTAAAGCACTTGTAGGGGGAAGATTCGAATGGGGTTGTGTATTTGTAAGCGGTTGCCGATGCACGTCCCCCTTTTGTGCGTGTACTTGCAAATGTAGGCAACAGTCATTTGTCTGCTGCTCAAAGCGTTCAGCGACCCAGGCGCGCGCTCTCTCTCCAAGGTTTTTCATTTGTCAAAATGTGTTTGCGGAACAGCCGGCTCGTCAGTGTTATAAGTGGTAATTGATTGCCATTTTGTGCCACTTCAGCATTTCGGCTCCCCCAGTTTGGCGAATATGTAAAATGACTATAAAAGCCCTCACGTAGTTCAGTAAAGTAGCTCCTCTACCTTCTCTGAATCCCACAGACGAGACTTGCAGTAATGACTGCAATTTCCTTACATAATTCAACCAAGCAACCGCAGGCTTTGACTGATGAAAGTTGTCCTGGCTCGAAGTATCCGAATCGCAACGCTCCAGCCAGAACATAAAAAAGTCAAGCAGTCGAGCACGTCCTCCCAGTAGCCAGACACGGTCTCACGTTTTGTCGTCGACATCACTTCCTCCCCAGGCCATGGTGTTGTTCGCGGAGCCCAACCACTTCCTGACGGAGCTGTACCCCACCTTCTCCAGCCTGTGTCACGACCCCGAGATCAGCGTGCGACGCACGGTGGCAGACGGCTTCCACGAGGTGAGACACACGGAACATTCCGGAAGCCGACCCCGTCGACCTTTGGTGGACTGAACTTGATTAGACAGCAGGGTGTCGGGTAGAAGTCACAGTCCACGGCCCATGCTGGTCCAGCTCCGTGCTGGCTGTGGGAGCCAGGCTGCTGGTTCATGTTCCCTTCCAGACTCTCCTGCCTCGCTGTTGAGTCATATATCTGATTCTTTGTAAATCTTTGAAATCTAGATCGTAAAATTTCACATTTTCTCCTCATTATTTGCGTGTGCAGGAAAAAAAGAGTTTTCATTTTCTTGCTTGTCCTCTGCTACTAATCCAACTCTCCCTGTTCCAGATTGTCAAACTGTTGGGGCCCAACGTGCATTTTATCCACAAGGAGCTGGTGGTCTTACTGCAGGATGACTCATTAGAGGTGAGAGTCCCATGAACCTGAAATGCTTCTCAAAAGCCTGGCATGACCGACACAGGCAGACAGACAGACAGACAGACAGACAGACAGGCAGACAGGCAGGCAGGTAGACAGGCAGACAGATAGACAGACTGGCAGACAAACACAGGTAGACAGACAGACAAACATGCAGACAGACAGGCAGATAGACAGACAAACATGCAGACAGACAGACAGACACACATGCAGACAGACAGGCAGAGAGACAAACATGCAGACAGACAGACAAACATGCAGATAGATAAACATGCAGACAGAGACAAACATGCAGACAGACAGACAAACATGGAGACAGACAGACAAACATGCAGACAGACAGACAGACAAGCAGACAGACAGACAGACAGACAAACATGCAGACAGACAGACAAACATGCAGACAGACAAACATGCAGACAGACAAACATACAGACAGACAGGTAGACAGACAGACAGAGCACCAGACCCAGCTGTCTCTAGTGGCATGGTGTATGCAGGCACAGTGACAGTGTTGACAGTGTAGGGTGACCCGCTCTGCTCCAGCCCCAGTCGAGGGGCTCCCCTAACTTGGATGAGGACATTCCTAACTGGTCTGGGGAAGCCCAGGATAGTGGTGGTAGGGTTACCCTGGGTGGGGGTGAGGAATTTGGGAGGCACCAGGAGGGGGGAACTGTCAGTGTGTGTGTGTGTGTGTGTGTGTATGTATGTGTGCTGGGCTAACTTCTACAAAGCACCGCAGTGTCAGCACCACAAAGATGCACCCATACTTTCAGTTCTACAGAATCCTTCCTGTTAACTAGAAGATTGCTAGAGGTTAAATACCAGCTGCAGTTTGTGTAGCTAGCTTCCCCAGAACAGTTTAGACCCCCAGATAGAACCAACTGGTCAGAGCCTTACAGTCTCCAGGGGGTCTCTGTGAGTGTGTGTGTTTGTGCCTGTGTGTGTGTGTGTATCCCGGCCTCCTGTGTGGGACAAATCTGTTATCAAATGCAGCCCCCCTGACCAGGGCTGGTGGAACTCTCCACATCGCTCGCTCTCTCCGTCTCCCCAGAGGGAGTGTGTTAGTCACACATCTGAGGGGGTGGGGGGTGGTGGGTGGTGGGGTGGTGGGGGCCGGGTGGTGGGAGGCGGGGTTAGGAACAAACCCAGCGGGCGGCTCCGCCTCCCCTCCTGCAGAGCAGCTGGGGTGGGAAGGCTGCCGTTTGATACCTGCAGCAACACGTCCCAGAGCAGCACGCCAGGCTGTCGCTTTGGCCTTGCAGATAGTGTGTCAATAGGACCACAGTCTTATGTGTCAACACTCCAGAGACGGTTCTATGGCCTCGTGTCTCCACTCCAGAGATAGTACTGTCACTGTTTCAATACTGCAGAGATACCACTGCAGTCGGACGCGTAGTACTACAAAGATGGGCGTGTTGTGTACTTGGACTTCAAAGTACTTCCACATCCAGCCGCCATACTTGATAGAAGTCAATGTGGCAACAACGGAAAAGCATGGTAGAGGTGGTATACCAGCTGCAGTTCCAGTAGTCAGCTCCCCAGGACAGTTTAGAGCCCTGCTAGAGGATGTGCTAACTGGGCATAGCCTGCGGTCTCCAGCGGGATGTTTAAATCCCATACTACCTCGCAGTACCGCCGAGAGTTTCATTCTCCCCCTGTAGTTAATGGATCAATGAACGGTATCGATTCGCCAAGAGGTCCACCAGGGAGCGCGTCAATAGTCAGCAATAGTTTGTTTTTCCTCGTGTGCACTGAAGACGAGAACAGGAGCTGTGGAACAAAAATACTCGTTGCAGTTAAATACCTAGTTCAGGCAGTTATCTGCTGATGACCGTGGTCCCTCTGTAAGTAGTGCAGTCCAACACTGAGCGGTCGGTGGTTTGTCGTGCAGGTGTTGGACGCCTTTCTGACCCACGTACAAGAGACCCTGGAGCTGGCGACGTCAAGAGGAGAGGGCGCAGGACTGGAGAGCAAGGTAAGGGCTCTTCAGCCGTGTGTGTGTGTGTGTGTGTGTGTGTGCATGGGCTCACCTCTCCCTCTACTGGTGGGGTAGGGGGCAGTGCACCTTCAGGTCCATGGCATTGCATGTTGGCTTTTTTGGGGGGATGGGGGAGTTTGGGTTGCGTGCCTTGTTTGGGTGGGTCGAGTCAGAGACAGGTTGAGTGTCTTTGGGACTGTTTTTGCTCAAGCTCTGCCTTGCTTTGTTCCCCCGTCAGTGTTTTATCCATTTCGATTCTGCCTTTGAATAGTCTGTGTCATTCCCCCTGGCAACCGGGTCTGTTATCTTGTTCTTTATCTCTTTGTGGACACTATCTCTTCTTCGCTTGACTTATTTTCATCCTAACTGTTCCCCTGCTCGTCCCTGTCTTCTCGCTCTCTCCCCCCCCCACACTCCCTCCCTATCTCCTGTATCTGTTATTTATTTATTATTTACTTCTTTCGACTTCCTTTGATGCAATCTCCGTGCCTTCTCCTCTTTCCCTTATATAACCGTCTTCTTCCTCCTCCCTGTCCCCATCTCCTTATTTCCCCCCCCTCCTTCTCCCTCTCTCCCTTCTTCTGACAACATGCACCACTCCTCCCTCTCCTCTATCTTGGGATTTCCTCTTCTCTCCTCCCTCTCTCCGGTCTTCCACCGACCCCAAACCCCTCCTTCCCCTCATGTCCCCCCCACCACCACTCCACCTCCCTCACCTCACTTCCCTCACCTCACCTCCCTCCCTCCGCGGGGGGGGGCCCTCAGCAGGTGAACGTTCCGGACCTGGTGGCGGCGCTGGCGGCGGCGGAGCAGAAGGCGGCGTCGTCCCTGCGCTGGCGCGTCCACGAGAAGCTGCTGCAGCGCTACGCCTGCCTGCCCCGCGTCGTGTCCGGGGACCAGATCTACTTCCGCTTCCTGCAGAGGATGTTCGCCATCGTCACCACCACCGTGAGGGCGGAAGCGCCGCGCACAGCACCCACACGCGCTTGCATGTTGCCATAACGTCGACCTCAAACTAACCTGTGTTCCCCATCCTTTCATATCCACCCTCAAACAAAACAAAATCTGCACCCAAGAGATCGCTTCGCGATAAACGTCGCTCGAGTTCTGAGTACATTGCGAGGGCACATTCGTAATAACGGCCGTTTGCTCTTCCACCGTGGTTCCAGAATGTTCTACCGGTCCAGAAAGAGGCGGCGAGGACGCTCTGCATGTTCCTGCGCTACAACCGCAAGCAGGAGCAGAGACAAGAGATCATCGGCAAAGTGCTGCAAGGTGACTACTCTCTCCCTCTGGAACGCACACTTAGGCAGAGATATAAACCGAAAGATCAAATAATAATAGTTTATTTTATATTAAATATTCCGGAAACATCAAAAACAAAAACCCATAACCTATCCTGACAAATAACTTCCCTGCCACTCTCCCAGATCCTTATGACAGACCGCAGTCATTGTACCTGTAAGCTTGTGACAGATAACAGAGTGCAGCCTCTTCCACACATCACCGTGTGCTGTCTAACGAAACACACACACGCGATATGCGAATGACACGAGACCACAATAGACGTAGGCAGAGTTTATGAGAGGCCGTGAGTACAGGCAGCCTCGTGTAGCACATCTGTCACACACACACACGCACACACACAATACATGGTTACATGATATGTCGAGCACCAGCTGACCTGTGTCCATAGCCAGTATTGTGTACACACAGACACGTGTACATTGTAAACGACTGAAAACAGAAACGGTTGACTACACTGAAATATAGATGTCAGTTGGAATACGGAAGATAGTGTTCCCTTTGGACCTTTAAACACTCCCATTATCTAATTGCACCCGTGCTGTATTATTCACGTTAAGTACTGTAGCTCACTAATCTCGTTGAACAGGCGTTTATTAGGCCCTAATTGAGTTTGCCCACTTCTGCCGTGCGTTCCAGAGCTGGGTCAGGGGAGAAGCTACTGGAACAGACTCCGCTACCTGGACCTCTGTGAGATCGCCATCGAGCTCTTCTCCAAATCCTACTTCTGTAAAAACTTCCTCATCCAAGCCCTGGAGCTGGTCAACGACCCTGTGGCCAACGTCAGGTACGATACTTACCTACTTACCACAGAAGAAGAAATACCATCTGACTGTGGGTCAGTTTGACTTTGTATCGCATCGGCCCATTTCTATCTGAGGCCAAACTGAGTGCTTGTGTATTTGGCCCCAGGTATTAACAGTGTGTATATTTGGCCCCATGTTTAAACTGTACTTGTGTATTTGGCCCCAGGTATAAACTGGGTGCATATTTGGCCCCAGGTATAAACTGGGTGTATATTTGGCCCCAGATATAAACTGTACTTGTGTATTTGGCCCCAGGTATAAACCGTACTTGTGTATTTGGCCCCAGGTATTTACATTTAGTCATTTTTAGCAGACGCTCTTATCCAGAGCGACTTACAGTAAGTACAGGGACATTCCCCCCGAGGCAAGTAGGGTGAAGTGCCTTGCCCAAGGACACAACGTCATTGGCACGAACCGGTAACCTTCAGATTACTAGCCCGAGTCCCTAACCGCTCAGCCACCTGACTTCCCTTCATCATAAACTGTGTAGGTATAAACTGTGCCACATGCTGCCCCGGCTGCGCTCCACCATCCGGCTGCCCGCAGACAAGCACCTCCTGCAGCAGCTGGAGTTCTGCGTCCGCAAGCTCCTCTGTCGGGAGAAGGACAAGGATGTGGTGGCCACCGTCCGCAAGGTGAGGGCGGAAGGAGCCCCAATATCCCATAGTATCTCACAGCATCACATAGTATCTCACAGCATCACATAGTATCTCACAGCATCACATAGTATCTCACAGCATCACATAGTATCTCACAGCATCACATAGTATCTCACAGCATCACATAGTATCTCTCAGCATCACATAGTATCTCACAGCATCACATAGTATCTCACAGCATCACATAGTATCTCACAGCATCACATAGTATCTCACAGCATCACATAGTATCTCACAGCATCACATAGTATCTCACAGCATCACATAGTATCTCTCAGCATCACATAGTATCTCACAGCATCACATAGTATCTCTCAGCATCACATAGTATCTCTCAGCATCACATAGTATCTCTCAGCATCACATAGTATCTCTCAGCATCACATAGTATCTCTCAGCATCACATAGTATCTCACAGCATCACATAGTATCTCTCAGCATCACATAGTGTCTCTCAGCATCACATAGTATCTCTCAGCATCACATAGTATCTCACAGCATCACATAGTATCTCTCAGCATCACATAGTATCTCTCAGCATCACATAGTATCTCTCAGCATCACATAGTATCTCTCAGCATCACATAGTATCTCTCAGCATCACATAGTATCTCACAGCATCACATAGTATCTCTCAGCATCACATAGTATCTCTCAGCATCACATAGTATCTCTCAGCATCACATAGTATCTCTCAGCATCACATAGTATCTCTCAGCATCACATAGCATCTCTCAACATCACATAGTATCTCACAGCATCGCATAGTATCTCTCAGCATCACATAGTATCTCTCAGCATCACATAGTATCTCTCAGCATCGCATAGTAGTAAGGAGATCTTTAGCGTCTGGTCTGGAATGTTCCCCTGCTTGGTTCTCTCTCCTCAACTCCTATCTTAAAGCTATCTCTTCTCCTTCTCAGCCTGTCTGAACGTATTATCTTTACACCTGACCCAGATCTTCCTTTTCACTCCCTCCCTCCCTTTCTCTGCTTTGACAGGTTTCCCTTTTTGTAGCCTTGCGTCGTTTGTTCACAAGGTGCCATGTAGAAAAGCAGTAGAATGAGTTACTGGGTCAGCTCACTCAAGCTCTGTTACATAAAGTCCTTTCTGACTCTGTGAAGACTTGGTGATGTGGGTACTTCCTGTGGCCTGGTGGAACTGCACATCCACTTTAATACCTTACAGCCATCACCCTGTTGCTGTAACGTTACGATACGATCCTGTAAACAAGTAAACGACAAGTCAACAGGCCCGGGGTCATTTCTGTTCTTGGTTTTGCTTGTCATTTTGCTTGTCTCTTGTTTTTTTTCAGACAGTGTTGGAATTGGACAAAATGGACATCACAGAACCAGTAAGAACTCTTATTCTTCATGACGCATCCCACAGCGTACACATCTAACTGTTGACACACCGGTGTCACCTGACAAAACATTGTTCACTAAATACTCAAATGATAGATACACCATTCATACATGTACCGTATGAAAGACAACATTACCAACAAACAGTAACCTGTTTATTGACCACTGTGCCCAGTTACAAACCCCCCTTTCCTACATCAAGACGATAGTCACATGGACCACACAGGCATGCTATTGCTTGTATAACATTTTTTTTTGGTGTAGTACCACAAGAGGCACGAGAGAGACCTGTTGGACCAGAAGAAGGAGAAGGAGGAGGCTCTGCTTGTCGAGATGGTGAGTTTTCTCCTCCGTAAATACGACTGTGGAGCTCGTCCTGGACTGTTGCTGTGTATGTGTGAACCCATCCAGAACGATTGTAACTCTTAAACGAAACAGAAAAAGGCCTATATCATAGCCAGCACTTCTCATATTGTTTTGCTGGCATCGCAATAAAAAAAAAAAATGGAGTGGCACGAACTTGAAGTGGCACATGCTTGAAAAACGCGTGTAGCTTTTCTTTTTTTTTTTGCCGCCCACAGTCACGCATATTTCACCATAAATTAACTATTTCAAAGAAGCTATTTTAGTCTAACTTAAGGAAAGCAGCTCGACTGTGATATTTCCAGTCGTGTAGTGTAAGTGTGCCCTCGAATCTGCTACTGCAACTTCCAGGGGTCCCAGTTTCTCAAAGTCTGGCTGTGTGTCCCACAGCTCTTTTGACAGACCATTAGAAGTCACCGGAACATCGTCAAAATTGCGACAAACGACAGCAAAGGGGCAGGGTAACTGTTAGAAACTGAAGGATGAGGAGAAGGAAAATAAAGAATCTTTTCCTGAACATAAAATCACGACGTGTTCCTTATTAAACCCATTGACGAACCCCACTCACTGTTAAAGAGTGAGGTTCCAGTCATGGGGAAGGACAACATAACAGCCAACAGTCCAGGGCAGAAATGCCTGAGTGAACACCAGCGTGGGTAGCGAGCTCCTTCAACCCTCCACCTCTCTCTCCCTCCACCTCTCCCTCCCTCCACCTCTCTCTCCCTCCACCTCTCTCTCCCTCTCTCTCTCCCTCCCTCTCTCTCTCCCTCCACCTCTCCCTCCCTCTCAGGAACAGCTGGAGCGGCAGCAGGGCGAAGCCAAGCTCACCAACGAGAAACACAACGAGAAGAAGCGTACGTGGGTTCCCCCGTCCGTCCCCCCGTCCCCCCGTCACGGCCATTCACAATAGACCACGGCATAATGTTGTTTGTGATGCAGAAACCCCCCACCGCCTTTCTACCGCCATATTTCTGGGGTGCAAAAGGGGGGGGGGGGGGCGCGTGTCTAACTGTCCTGGCGTTTTGCAGGCAGGGACAGTAAGACAGGGCTGTCGGGGACCAAGGGCATGTCAGGTTCTACATCTGGGGCTGCTCTGTCCACCTCCGCTGGTAAGAGACACAACGTGGAAATGATCTGAAACCATGGAAGAAACAGGCAGACAGACAGGGAAACAGGCAGACAGGAAAACAGGCAGACAGACAGGGAAACAGACACAGGGAAACAGGCAGACAGACAGGGAAACAGGCAGACAGGGAAACAGACACAGGGAAACAGACACAGGGAAACAGGCAGACAGGGAAACAGGCAGACAGGGAAACAGGCAGACAGGGAAACAGGCAGACAGGGAAACAGGCAGACAGGGAACCAGACAGACAGACAAGCTACAAGTGCACATTGTACTCATTGAATTTCCCTACTGTCACTGTTACAAAGCACCTCTGATTGCATGAGTGCACAAAAAGATTTCAACATTTGGCACTGTATACCTCCCGGAATGTCCTGTGGGCAAACTCATTGTCTCAGCCAGCTGTACCACCAGTAAGGTTCAGTGTGTTATGAAAGAGCCAATCACTAGAGGTGTGCCAGTGAAGTTGTTGTTGATATTGATGCTAATAGTGTCTCTTCCCCCCTCCAACCTGCAGGCAAGGAGATGAGGAAGGCCAAGCTGGCACGGAGTCGCTCTCTAAGCAGCCACCCTACTACCCCAAAGACTGTCAATTCAGACAAGAGTCTGTAAGCACGGCCCTTCCGTATCCAAAAGTCTATTTCATGTCACTTCAGCGCCGTTCATTTCGATAGTAGCAATGCACAACAATCGTGTTCTCTGACGAGTGCTTAACGAATGGACCGTTTCCCTCTTTCTTCTGTGCCTCCCCCCCCCCCAGGAAGGTGAAAGAATCTGGCAGCTGTCCCGGAACAGGGAAGAACTCCATGCTACCCATAAACGGTAATCCGTTTTTCAAACGATCCTATCAAACAGGGGAGTCAGATGGCTGAGCGGTTAGGGAATCGGGCTAGTAATCAGAAGTTGCCGGTTCGATTCCCGACCGTGCCAAATGACATTGTGTCCTTGGGCAAGGCACTTTACCCTACTTGCCTCGGGGGGCATGTCCCTGTACTCCATGTAAGTCGCTCTGGATAAGAGCGTCTGCTAAATGACCAAATGTAAATGTAAACATAGTTCCACGAGGGTTGTGTGTTTATTGAAGTCACGGCGACGCTGCCGCTTCCTCCCCGTGACGCGCGTCTCTCTCTCCCCCGTCGCCCTGCAGACGACTCCCTGCGCGGCCACCACTTCAGCGTGGCGTCCTCTTCCCTGTCCCCCACCCCGTCCTCCTCCTCCATGCCCGTGCTCATCCGCAGCAACGTCCCCAGCAGCCTGGACCACCGGAGCAGCAACACCCTGGACCTCCGGAGCAGCAGCACTCTGGACCACCGGAGCGGCTCTCTGGACCACCGCAGCAACACACTGGACCACAGGAGCAACGGCAGCAAGGACACCCAGTCCAGGAAGCTCTCCATGTGGGTTGTCACTCGCCGGCCGTGTTCCAGTTGCACCTCCAGCCCCCCCCCCACCCAGATACGGAAAGATTGGATAGGTGTTTGGAATGTGCTGGAAGCTCCGGCTAAACATGGGCTATTTTTCTTAGAGCTCTCCTTTTTAGATCTGTAGTTAGAGGTCGGTAAAAATGATAGCTATAATTGAATGTTTAGGCGTGGAAGGGGGCTGGGAAGTTCATCATGGCTCATCAAGGTCAAGCACCTACGAGTGATCCAATCTTTTCAGATCTGCCTGAAGTGTCTCAGATTTGGGGCCAGTTTGGTATTCTTACACCGCTCACTTCACATCCCCCCACTGATGTAAATAAACAAGCAGTGTGTAGGAATGACCAGGCATGATTCCAGAGTAACTCCAAACCAATTGTTCATTACCGATAAATATATTGCATTATTTAGTATACGTTAATAGCAGTTACATAGTACTTACCACTGCTAATTCTGTTTTCCAAGGCATAAAGCAAGCGCAAAGACTAAAAAGTGAGCATAAGAGTGGTAAGTACAACATAGAAGCTAACTGTACTGGCAACCAGGTAATTACATAGGCTGTTCCACTGACAGCGACTCTGATTTAAGGCGTGTGTAATAGAGAGTGTGTTCAAAACAATAAACCTCAAGTTACCCAGCAATGGATACATGAATTGCATGGTGTGTGACTTTTGAGTGATTTCCCATTGAAGTTGCATGTTCAATTTCTAACCCGCTGAGCAGAAATGGAAATGAAATATAAATGCTGAGTGGTTGTCAAACAAATGCCACTTAATAAGTGGATTGGGAAAACACTACCCTTTCATGCAGTTGGAATTACTGTTATTAAACAACTCTTCACCATTTCTCAGGCCACAAACGCGGTTATGAGCTCACTTTGGGTTGGAACATTGAAACACCGAGACATACAGCTCTGCTGCTTGTTACCCCCAAAGTTCTAAACGCTGACCCGACCTGCTCCGTGCTTGACCTCCCTTGTGTCCTCCACTTCTGTCTCTAGGCAAAGGAAGTCCAACTCTTTCGGTATGCAGTCGGGAAGGGAGTGATGCTAGCTAGAGAGGGCTGAGGAAGAGCTACCCCCTGACAAGGACCTTCCCTCAGAGGTCGAGGCCAAGTCATCACTACACCCGCCCCCCCCCTCCCCTCCCATGGGCCCTTCCATCTTTATCAAGTTGTCAAAATGCCCGTACCTCCTGCTTCAGATTCAAGAAACAAGACTGGACACATAATAACTGCTTCCCACGGGCCCTCAGGGGCCATGTCGGGAACATTGTTCTTGCGCTAAATGGATACAAACCAACATCCATCTCTGCCTTACTCACATATACTTGTAACATTACTTGTAACCTCTGATGTTCAGGAAAAAAAGAGAGCAATTCCAAACAAATATGTAACAGTATGTATTTTATTTGTATTTTATTTATTGGGCACATTTTATTTCTGTATTATAGCATGCTTTGCAAAAGTCTTTTCTTTATGTTTTATATTTTCCAAGTGGCTACAAGAAGCACTATGTATTTTTATGATTACACAATCCATCACCTTTCCTACACATGTAATTGGTTCTGGAAATTCTCCATTCCACCAATGAGATTGTGCCTGGTGCTGTGTAGCACCTGAGTGAACCGCCCACGCCAACCTTGAACACCCAATCAATAAACCTTATATTGAATATGTCTGTATTTAATGAGCGTAACTTGAAATAACATACATAGATTAATGTAGATACAGAGTAGCATTGTCAAAACAGGACTGTTTCAGTGATGATAAACTTAAAAACAAAACAAAAAAACTGTTAAAAAGCATACCTTTCATCCTTAGTTAAAATGTATACTAACACCACAATACCTCCTGATGCTTTTAGTGCCCTCAGATTTAAAAAATCATCAAAATGCATATGACAAAACAATATTAGTGAGCTGTTAATAAATTAGGCTGTTTCCAGCGGTCACTTCTTGGTGGGGTCCACCACCCTTCCCATCAGGAGGATGCTGCTGGTCTTCTCATGGTAAATGAGGAAGAGGAAGGGTCGATTGATGGTGAGGCGAGGAGGAGTGCCGGTGAACATATCCATTCCTCCGCCTGGGGCGCCGCCTGTTTCGTCCGCGGTGATGGCTACCTTATGCACAGCCTAAAAACCAAAAGGTTAGCAGGTTAAACGGGATCTCTGCCAAATAAACGATTTGTTTAACAACATGTTTACGTTACCAAGACACCCCATTGTGTCAGTGCAAAACACTCAGCTACATCAGCTGGAGGGAGAACCAAGTGGTAATGTTTCGATTCAGAACATGCTGCACTCCAACCCCATGACATTAGAAGGTGCAACACTTAGCTAATGGAACTCAAATGAGTTTGTTCCCTGGTCCATCCGGCTGTAATGAGACCAGGGGAACTTGCCTATTGTCTGTATTAGACCTCTGATGTGTTGAGGTTCTGCAGCTGAATGCCCTCTCATGCTGCCTAACGGCAGACATCACAATCTAGCTTCGAAACAACCATTGGAATATTGCCATTGACCCGAGGTTACTATTTGTGATAAACAATGGAGGACAAATATGTAAGATGGACATGGATGGATAACATATATTTTTAAATGATATGATGTGGAAGGAAAGGCATGACAGGTAAAAGAAACGAGAAGAAAGTAAAGAAGAAAATGGAAAAAGAGACTGGAGAGAATAATAACACTGCTGAAAACGGGACAAGGACGGATCACCCCCTTCCTCTTCGTCCACCTCATACGAGATCTTCTCTGCTTAGATTCCCGCTTAGATTACATTCGGGGCTACTGCCACCGCTATATTTTCATTGGAAAACAAACTGACGCAATCCTGTGTCGAGCAGACACGAGGAGATTTGGTTCCTCCTTGGCAAGACGTCTTGACAATTACCCCAAACAGTATAAAGTAACCACAGGTGGACATGCAATACGCTCTGTGAAAGAAGCCTGACAACACAGACACAGCCCACATTTCAAATGGCTCCTGCAGGGTATCTGGTCCTCTGCTTATCACTCTTCCATCTCCTCAGTCACTAACATGATTGAGAAGAGGGGGCCACGGGTCAAAAGACACGTGACACATTTTGGGGAGATGGGTACATACAGACCACATGTCTATATACGATATACAGAGATGGGAACATCTCCCATCTGAGTTATGATTATTTAAAAAATACACGAGACTTCACAGGCTCGGTCCAATTGTTCTAAGTAGGGAGCTTGTGTATTCAACCACGGCCTAGCGGTGTTGGAACATTCCAACATTATGATTCATTCCCCATACCAACTATGAATGTATCTTACTTTGTATATTTAAGGACTGCACACCCTTTTTAAAGATTCTTATATGTTTACTGTATGCACCTGCCCACCAAAGTCAATTCCTTGTTGTGTAAACTACTTGGAGATTAAACTTATTCTGATTTTAGTCATTTCCTAGTTGCTTTTTGTTGTTTGCTTGGTACTCAAGTTATTTTGCCAAAAAAGGCACAAAAATGGCATGTTCAGTCCATGTTCTTTACCTGATAAAAAAGGACAGGCAGAGACCACACACACACACACACTTGCCTCAGAGAGCATAAAGTCTTCTTGAACTCCTCCGATGGCAGACAGATTATCCGTGTCACGGATGCCCAGGGCAGGAAGGACACTCTTCAGGGAGTATGACTGCTCCAGCAGGAACTTGGGCAGCTGGACCTCAAGCCTCCTGTGAAGGACAGAAAGTGACGTGACTAGCAGTGAGCAGTTATTACTTACGGTTTCAAGTTGTGTAATGATCATATTTTAAGGGACAAAAATGAGGAATTGAATGCATAACACAACCCCTTGAAAAAAAGGTGAAAATGCTCAACAATTTGGTTTAGCCAGAGCAATGATCAAAGCCCCTCAAATTCCAATTTCAAATATCAGCCCATGGGAATATTTCACCCAGATCTGCATCCACGACAATGCTTCCACATACGTTCTCTTGAGCTTCATGACCCAGCCTTTGAAGCGGTCGGCAGAGACTTCCTCCTCTATGGCCGTGCAGTCGGTGTTCTCGTCGGGCAGCAGGACCAGCATGGCGGCGCCACCAGACATGGGCAGCTTCAGGACGCCCAGTTTGAGGGAGGGGTCGTAGGCCAGGTGGTACTTGTCGGAGCGGAACATCATGGGCACCATGGCGATGTGGTACTTGTCCACGTAGAAGCGCTCGTCCTGGGTGAGGGTTGCGTTGAAGGTGAGGGCGAAAGGAGCTGACGAAAGAGCGACCGTTTCATTTAAGTGAATCGTTGACTTCCGGATAAATCTACACTCAGAGTTATCTTCCCAAATAAGTTACATAAACAGGATTTTTATCTAACTTTTTTACGTTTTTCTTCAAATAAGATACAAGATAATAAGATATTATTTTCCTTATATAAAGTAACAGTAGGTTGTGAAAAGCCTGGTAGAGACCCTAAATGCTCATTCCCCAAACTAAACCCGAGGTGTCCTCACCTTGAAAGAAGGCTGCGGTCACGAGCATCACCTTGGTCGCAGCGTCCGGTGAGGCGCTCAGCACATCCTTCACCTGCTCACCTGTGTTGCTCTGAGCAAAAGTGTTAATGGTGGTCCTGGCAGCCTCTGGGCTGCTGAAGTCCACTCTCACGACTTTCCCACCATACTTGTTCTGCACTAGCCCGTCATAATCTTCCGCCACGGTGAACTTCTGATCGACAACTACGCCGACGGCCTGCTTTAAACCGACTTCACCATTCTGGTTTAGGCTCACCTGGAGACTCTCAAAGAGACCTACATTAGGAAAGAATAGATTTTAGGAAGACATTTTTGTAGGTTTTAACCTTTTTTTTCTTTTATGACCATTACGTTTAGAACGAATAATCAAATCGTAGCTAAATATTTGTCATGCCAATTTAAATCTAAGTAAATGATGACCCTGATTTCTGGTTTCTTAATCATAGATATAGAATTGACTTTCATCAAGAGGTCAAAGGGCAAACACCTGGAATCGTCTGGATATCCAGAGACATAAAAGTGAGGGCCTCTGCGAGCTGCTCCCGTGTGGCTCCGTCTGCGCCGCTCATCAGAGCGGCCAGGCCCAGGGACACGGTGATGGGAGACACCAGGACGTTGGTGTCCGTTCTGCTGGCGATGGCGCGATACAGACGGGTGGCAAAGTCTGCATTCCTGGTGTTGAGGTCCTGGACATCGGCAAGGCTAGCGTCCTGCGCCACCAGCTGCATGGCAAGCAGCGGGAAGCAGGCCAGGAAGAGGGGGATTTGGTTCACCATTGTGCGGCGTGTTGTCCCTGGAGAGTCAAGAGTGTACAAATCTATGAAGGGTCATCCGAACCTCAACTACAAGCAAAAATTGCAGCTTTGAAACTTGGATCTTTTGATCAAATGTACAATGCATTTCGGAGGGTTATCTATATTGGATGGACATTTCCAAATTGCTCCAGAAGTGATCACACCTTAACTAAAGCAAAATTTATAGATGATACTATGTACAAAAATGATGTCGTTTTTATGAGTAGCTATTATTACAGTGTGAATTAATGAACTGCCAATTGCAAGTTAAAACATTTTAAAACACATATGCACGTAGGCTATTTATGATTATACTAGCATTACTTACTCTTCTGTTGTCTGAATCCCAATTAATATTGATAGATGACGTCACACTGTTTAGAAATACAAAATACACTTTCAGTTGTTGGCTGCTGTGAAACCCTGTTTGTAGATTGATAGAAAGGATGAAAAATAAGCTTTGACATGTTGATGAAATATGCATAGATGTGAACTCATGCATGCAATGATCCTGTGTGTTCGTTTTTAAATTTTCATAAACTTGTTTGTCTAATGCACAGGCCCAAAAGTCTTTTATTGCATAAAAAGGTTAGGCTTTGCGCATTAGACTGGCGATGCTAATACTTAATACGACTGCTCAACATGGATGGTAGCCTACACTGACGCCATAGCCTGCGCATCCTTCATACTAAAGCTACGGCAGAATGTAAACAAAAACACCCATTCTCTACTTGAATGTCTTTTGCAGTCTCGGAATTGTAGTTTTCAGTATGTTTTGCTTTAGCATAAAGAGCAATTGATAGATAGCCTACAAATAACAACAGCGAACTGTTATCTTCTATAATAAAATGCAGACGCCCAAATGAAAAACACTCACACAAACAGTAGCCTCCGTAGCTAGCTAAACACAAAAGACGTAGACAGGCATAGTTTACTTACACTGTTTTTCAAGTATGACACTATGTCATTCCTTTAAAATGTTGATTCTAGCACTAAACTGGTTGCTGCTCAAGAAGAAGGCTGTACGTCGATTTGAGAAGGATCGATGTTGCCTTTCATTTGCGGCATTCTCGTTCAAAACAACGCTATGAGCGTAAATTTCTCAACTGTACTGCTCATTGAACACAACAGATGGCGGTAGGTTTCTTCTTGAACACATCCCACAACTACTCACAATATAACTAATGTAGCTTACACGGCACCTCATAATATGCCTATGTAGCCTACATTATTGTATCCCAATAAACTGCATTCACTTTTTTATCACGTTGTACTTTATATCACGATGTTTGGGCCTAGGTTTCTTAACCAAATGGCACTTAATTTTTTTTTGCTTACCATTCGATTTTTATTTTCCAAGTCTAATTATAACAACCACATTGGCATGCTGCAGGTGGACCACGACAGCTAACACTGATTGTAATATTGTCTAGGTTAATTCATGCATTGGTTTACAATTGCATGTTGTAGGGCGGAGTTATTGTATTGACGTTTCCTACTGCTTCTGCGGGGCCGGGGGGCAAAATCCAAATGAGTGAAATTTAAAGCAAGTTTAGGGTTCCAAGGCTACAACACGATCTCTGGAAATAATGACCATAGTAGAAGGAACAACTTGTCTTTATAACTGCAGTCTAAGGAGATAACTACGTCACGAGGTAAATTGATTTTCTCATCTGATGTTCAGTAGCCGTGTGAATTGTCTATTAATGTGCCGCACTCTTTCTCAGCAAGTCCATGGGATCAATTGTGTCCGTGATAATCCAGCAATTATATTAATTATCTTTGAAAGAGAAACTGCGCAGGATAAATATTGTTTCAGAGAAATGAATGGGCCACACAGAACAAATTAATGAATTAGGCTATTAGAATAAATATTACATAGGCTGCTGTCTATATAAGATTAACATGATTAAGTGTTAGTAAAGTTCTTGTTTCGTGATGTTCGTACGAGTTTATCCCGGAGTTCACCCACTGGGGCTAACTGATAATTAGTCGCCTAGTTTCTTTGCCAGATATGCAGTCTTTGACAGTGCAGCCCTCTGTCTCAGCCAAGCTATTCTCCAGCATGGATATGCTTTTAGTATTCTAACTAGAGCATGTTTGAATCATCTGTTTCCTTGGGATTCTTCAGGAATCCTGCCTGTTCTCAGTGGGAAGGGTAAACAGGACTTGAAGCCATAGAATGTCGACCTGCAGGGGTGTGTAAATCTATAGGCTACTATGCAGATTGAAGGCAGGGAAGTCTAGACATATCTTTGAGTCAACAGGTAGACTACCTATTATGGGGTGTTACTCTGCGTGGGAAGACTTATGCTTTATGATTTGTTTGTGTGTTAACATCAAATGATCAATATTATTATACTTTTAACTTATTTCGAAAGTTATGTTAAGTCACACAGGTCTATTACATTAGCACTATGTATTCATTATGACTATGAAAAAGGCATTCTGGAAATATTTTTCCATTATTTGGACTAACACAGCACAAAGAAAATTCAAAATGTCCCACTTATTCCCTCAGTTCCTGAATGTCCGAAGTTGACACACTGTGACTCAAGTAATCTCAAAGTGAAAAAGGGGGCTTTGCCCCATATGCTAGTCTTTCCAGTTCGGTGACATGCCATACTGTTGCTTAGTCACAGGGACGTACAAATCCATGCAACGTGAATGAGACAGCACTGCCGCTCAGGGTGTGGGGATAAAGTCCCCCAAGGGAGCTGGCCCTGTGCCATGTTTTACTCTGTAGCTTTTAATGGGCAAAGGTTAGGGTATGGGGGCCAAGTGCCAACATGGCCACCAGAGAGGGCCCAAGGTTGGCTGGCTAAATCTCAAATGAAGCAAGCTTTGTGGACATCCACTCCTTTGTTCCTTTGGAAGTCAAGTGGAGCCATACGGTGCACAGGGAGGTTTAGAACTGCAAATGAAATCAACTCCCTCTTTGGTTTGGGTCCAGATATGAATGAAAGGGTTACTAAAATGTCTTCCGTATAGCAAAGCAACAGCATGGAAGCATTCTTTGTCCTGGATCCAGGGAGGGGAATCAGAGTGAGCGTGCATATTTGATCATGTCATAATATCCATGTTCATTGGGTCTTCCATGTGTACATTGCAACTGCTTCTTACCAGTAAATGTCCACACGATTCAAACGTGTACTTATGCAACAGAAGTGAGGCGCTTGGCTTGAATCGAACGTTGTGGCCTGCTCTCCACTGAGTCACTAACTTAGGTGCACTCCCCCTCTCATTCAAGAGGACTTTCGTCCAGCTGTCCTAGTAACTGTTGGCATGGAAGTCTTTGTTGCTGGTGACTAATAGCTTGGGAGCGGGGAGGACAATGTTATCTATCACCTTATCGTCCTCCCCAGCGAAGACTTGCCTGGACAATCAGGATCTTTTAGGGATGTTACGACACCTCTAAATGAAATTGCATGTTACATTTATGAATCCATTTGATGGTTTTCGATCATGTGCATGTTAATGTGTTCTCAAGTGCAATGGACCAGAGGTTATGTCGTCGGTCAATGATACCAAAAGTACAATATGACAACAGGAAACGACAGTTCAATTCCACAAATAAGACCAGGTCGGACGTGCCCAGAACAGCTCCTCTCCTCTAATGAGATGGTTTGTGGTGGGTTCGGTTTTCTCTCCTCCCCCATTATGACAAATTCAGCCCCAAATCAGAAGGGGAGGGGCCGTATAATGGGCCGGTCAGCCCATTGTTGTGTCCCCCGTCCACAACAGCGTTCACAAAAGCATTCTTTGGGTTTAGCCGGCGACCCCCCAGCGGGGGGGTCAGGCAGCTACAGGCAATATCTCATTTTAGCTGAGAACGACACTAGGGTGAGTTTCAGATGGCGTAAATGTATTCGCAACTAATATTTGATTTTGAATAGGTTTGAAGTGGATGAATAGCTGTGTGCTTTGTTTGGGCTACTGACTTATGTGAAGTGGTTGAAACGCTGAATCTGGGATTTTGGGGGGGGAATATGGATTTGGGTTTAAAGATGGCTCAGATGCAGTTTGCTTACTCCTTGGTCTTTTGGCCCTCATTCAAACATATTGTTTTCGCTCGACTGAAGTGTCACTAAACTGTCGCCAAACGAATATGAACAACAACATGAACAGCGATCCTCTCGAGGATAACAAATGTGAAGATCTAGGGGGGGCACGACTTCACGACACTTTCAACGCGCTTGATTGGAACACATCCCTAATAACACCCCCTCTGTCTTGTCACATTCTGTCCTAGGATGCATGAGAATGCGCCCGCCCTTGTGGTCCCTCAGACGGCGTTGCCCGACAGACTCTCCCAGGATGAGATTCTGGCCCAGACCAGACAGGTGATCCAGGGCCTGGAGGCTCTAAGGCAGGAGCACCACTCCCTCCTGGAGGGCTTCCTGGGAAGCCTGAACTGCCTGGAGGAGGAGGGGGAGAAGGAGAACACTGACCCCCATCATGAGGACCGATCCCCGGCGGAGGAGAAGGCCGGAGGGATCCGGCGGTCCCTGGAGACCCTGGAGCTGGGGCTCAGTGAAGCTCAGGTTAGACACTCTGGTGTGAGAATCTCTCCAAGACCAGCACGGACCTTGGAAACACCATTTAGTGTGTGTTTCTATTGTGACCATAACTCAACACTGTGCCCGACCCTATGGCGCTTTTACTCAAACAAACAGTCCTGACCAAAACCTGAAGTTAAATGGTTAAGCTTAAGGATCCTATTTGTTGCCGTGCAGTCAAGCTATCTTTGTCTGTGAACAATTAGCATAGTGCTGTCAGAATGTACGAGGGTTAGGGTTGTCATGCAGTGATATAACTATCCAGGATGTTTTCTGAGCTTGGCTACTTCATGTTGTGGTATTTTCCAAGTTGTGCTTACTTCTTCTTCACTCCTTTTATTTTCATTTCACCTTTAGCCTGTCTGTCTGTTCCCATAGTTTCTATACCTCTCTGCAGCTTTGCCACTCCAAATGTTTATCTTGACCCTCCCCATTCCTTCTCTCTAACCCTGACTATGAGAGAACATTCTTTAGTTCATTTAAGGCCACCCAGTGACATAATTAGCCTTAACATTGTCCTTGAGGTAGTTCAATCTTGTCAACAAACAAGATTGCTGTCTCGCTGATGAATACTCAGAATGTCATTTTCAGTTCCTCATCAAGACTTGAAACAGTTACCCAAGATTGCCATCTGTTCAAAGGGTTTTTGGGACGAAAAAGAGAGAGCGTACCGTTGAGGATAAAGTCGTAAAGAAGGGGCCCGGGCAACTTCCTGCATCTCTCTCTCTCTCTCTCTCTCTCTCTCTCTCTCTCTCTCTCTCTCTCTCTCTCTCTCTCTCTCTCTCTCTCTCTCTCTCTCTCTCTCTCTCTCTCTCTCTCTCTCTCTCTCTCTCTCTCTCTCTCTCTCTCTCTCTCTCTCTCTCTCTCTCTCTCTCTCTCTCTCTCTCTCTCTCTCTCTCTCTCTCTCTCTCTCTCTCTCTCTCTCTCTCTCTCTCTCTCTCTCTCTCTCTCTCTCTCTCTCTCTCTCTCTCTGCTTGCCTTTCTCTCTCCGCCTGTTTCTGTCAACATAAACAAAGGCCCTAAAATGTATCTTAAAGCAATATAAAGTTCGTCAAGTTTAGCAGTCAAGAAAGAGTAACAATCTCTACCACACCAATCCAGGTTGCTACTGTATAAAACCTCTCCTAAAGGTGTTGCTCGCCCTGTCGGCCCACCTGAGCTCGGTGGAGGCGGAGCGCCACAAGCTCCGTGCCCAGGTGCGCCGGCTGTGCCAGGAGAACCAGTGGCTGAGGGACGAGCTGGCGGGGGCCCAGCGGAGGCTGCAGGAGAGCGAGCAGAACGTGGCGCAGCTGGAGGAGGACCGGAGGCACCTGGAGTTCATGAGCCGCCTCAGGCGCTACGACGACGACGGCGGCGGCGGCGGCGGCCTGTCGAACTCGGTGCGCCTCGCCACCTGTTCCACACATGGAGCCCTTCATGTTACATACGTCTGAATATCAATGTATTTCAAACCGTTTTGAAAACATAATGTTCTTCTTTCCCGTGGCAATAATGATTGATAGTATTGAGACTGCCCGCACTAGTACTGCAGTCACACCGAAAAAATGAATTCACACATTTCGAATGGTATTTTGCACAATACCACAAAACTATTCGAAAACACACACACGAACATAATGTAGATATTGACTTATTGGATGTTTTGGTGTTAGAAGGGAAAGCCACGGTCCAGCGGAACTGGAATAAAATGAGTTTTGAAAGTCGGTGGCAAGATGCTCAACAAGGATAGACTCGTCACAGATGGGTAGACGGAAATAGAATGTTTGAACACATTCCCAACCAAACACCTTGGTTCCCAGAACAATCTATCACGCCTCCAGACACCATCCCAACATCTCCTGGATCAGGACTCAAGGGCTCTTTTCTCGCCAAAACATTCCAGGAGCAGAGTCCAAAAACCACACTTGTCTGAAGAGTCGTGAATCCTTCCTTGGGTTTCTTCTGTTAGCAAGCCTTAAGGTCTTAGGCCAATGAATCACAAGCGCACCAAGCTTCATACTGTTCTTCATACTTCATCATGTTCAGATCGTTTCAATACTGTTCTACTTTCGATTCACCAGGGAGAAAATGACTCGAGCAAGGAGACACTGGAAGACCTCTTCCCGAATGAGGAGGAGGAGGAGCAGGGCCATGCCAGTAAGCTCTGGGTGGGATGTGGAATTAGAGACATTACATAAATGGAACCTAATCAAAAATCCTCTATGGTATTAAGATGACTTACAGTGGCTCGAAAACATTCCCATTCATAAAGCATGTTATTGCGTTACAGTAAAGCTAGAAGCTACGGCAAATCCAAATGTTGCAATCATAAAAGTAATACAATTACTCCTGCCATTGGACTCATTTGTTGATCTCAAATTGCATCAGTTTGAAGGTACACAACCGATCATCTAACCTGAGCTCAACTCATTTCCCGTTTTACGTTTTTCATTCCGTTTTTTCCCAGTTCAGCAGAGCAGCTGCAGCGCGGGCATGGCGGCCGCCCAGCAGGGGGGCTACGAGATCCCGGCTCGTCTCAGGACCCTCCACAACCTGGTGATCCAGTACGCCTCCCAGGGCCGCTACGAGGTGGCCGTGCCCCTCTGCAAGCAGGCCCTGGAGGACCTGGAGAAGACCTCCGGGCACGACCACCCCGACGTGGCCACCATGCTCAACATCCTAGCGCTCGTCTACAGGTAGGGGGGGGGGGGGGGTGCACGCGAGGTCAGCCACCCGTTCACTGATCCTCTTATTTCCATCCCCCCTCCTTCACCTTTTCAAGGCGGACCGAGCAGGAACCAGATTGACCATTTTCATAGGTTTCCCACAGAGTACAATAGGTTAGCAAGGCTAAGCTTTCAAATAGGAGGGTCTGCAAATACAGAGCGCTAATATCAGGTGTCGCATCAGAGCAGAGTTGCACGTTATAATGTAGGGCGTTTAGTCGTATTGGGAGGCCTCTCTGGGAGAAAGCCGCATGCACATGATCTAAGTGTCTTTTTCTGCACCTACCTGACAACTTAAGCCATTCCATTCACAGTAGTAAGGCTGGATAAAGCTCCTTACCGTAGGGGCAATCTGTTCATAAGCAAAATCAATCTGTGTTAATCTGAAGTAGAAAAGTAAAGCTATAGAATTTATGTAATCAAATTTCACCCATCATTGTCATATCTGCCAATGTATTCGGTAAACATAGCCTAATGATATATGCCTAATGATTTATGCCCAGAGTAAAACTATCCTTACTGGAGATGAAAAATCCCTTTAAAGCAAATGGTGGGACTCAACCTGACTTAAACCCTGAAGGACAGTGACTTTACTCCTCTGAAATAGATACCCAGTAGTTGTTTACACCGGCCATGCTCTGGCAACCCCTGAGGTTTCCCTGGGGATAGCACGGTAACCAAGCCCTCCACCCCTCTCCTTGACTTCCAGAGACCAAAACAAGTACAAGGAGGCAGCCAACCTGCTCAACGACTCGCTGTCCGTAAGGGAGAGGACACTGGGCAGGGATCACCCAGCCGTGAGTGTGTTGGGGGGGGGGGGGGGGGATGAGGGTCTGTATGTTAGTGCAGGTGAGTGTGTTTGGGGGTGGGGATGAGGGTCCGTATGTTAGTGCAGGTGAGTGTGTTGCAGGCAGTCCATGCTAACAAAACCATGTAACGTGTCCAAGTGCACCTGTGGTCCAGAAGACATTCCACTGAACAACTTAAATAGCCTTGGCAAAACGTTTTTTTATTTCAGACTGTCTGAAATCAATTGGAAAAGCTCCTTAATATACAGGCAAATAGTTTCACTTCCAAGAAAAAAATATGTCTGTATTTGGGCCTACTGATTCCAGGAATCCTAGCTCTTTGGATGATGTCACCATCGACCATGAAACCTCCTGCTGTGTTTTCTCAGCTATGTACTCAGAGTGACTGACCTGGAGGTTGTGTTTGTGTTGTTGGCCCCTCTGCTGACGCCGACGCCCCCCTCCTCTCCTCCCCTCTCCTCCCCTCTCCTCTCAGGTAGCCGCTACGCTCAACAACCTGGCTGTGCTCTACGGGAAGAGTGGCCGGTACAAGGAGGCCGAGCCTCTGTGCAAACGAGCCCTGGAGATCAGAGAGATGGTGGGGGCTCACGTTTGTGTGTGTGTGTGTGCGTGCGTGTACTGGGTAAATGTGAAAACGTACACAAGGCAGTCTGTGAAGATCCACATCCTACATTGAGAAATCTACAGCCTTACATCCAAGCCCTCTTGCCTTACCGATGTGTTCCCGTGCACCCAGATGCTGGGTAAGGAGCACCCCGATGTGGCCAAGCAGCTGAACAACCTGGCCTTGCTGTGTCAGAACCAGGGGAAGCACAGCGAGGTGGAGCAGCACTACCAACGAGCCCTGCACATCTACCAGATCCGCCTGGGCCCCGACGACCCCAACGTGGTCAAGACTAAGAACAACCTGGTGAGCGAGAGGCCCGCCGCGGCTTTCATTCTGCGAAATGGTTCCCTTCTCTGGGCGCTCGTTCACTACCCTGTAGAGGTAGTGAACGAGCCTATCAGAGGGCACATCGGCGCCGTGGGATACCGTCAGGAGACACACGAGGCCACATGGGAGACGACTGCTCCGAGGATGAGCATTTCGCTAAAGCGAGATGTTCTGAGGGATGATGTGCTGCTGTGCTTCATGTGCGATGCTTATGATATATCGATGTCATCCCCCCCCCTCAGGCGTCGTGTCACTTGAAACAGGGAAAATACAAACAAGCCGAGGCGCTGTACAAAGAGATTCTCACTCACGCTCACAAGAAGATGAACGATTCCACAAATGGTAAATGACAGTGCCTATGGACACATTCACAAACACATTTGTGCTGCTGAATGGCATTGAAACAGTATAGCTCCACGTTTGAATCATTTTTATAATAAATAACAAAGTCTCCTTACAATAAATGATTAGTTAACCCTTGTGTTATCTTCGGGTCATTCTGACCCATCAGTCATTGTGACCCACCGTCTTATTGCGATAACTTTACCGCATACAAAAACAAAGTGAGGAATTTTCTTTTAACCGTCGGGCTGTCTCAGACCCCCCACATTGCGAAGGTTAAAAGAAAATGCTATTTATTGTTTTTGTATTGGGTAAAATTGGGTAAACACAAGGATGGTTCGTTGTGAACCTTTGGGTCATGTGACCGGAAGGCAGCACAAGGGTTAAGCCGTTGCTTGTCTGACAAGACTTGATTAGTAACGTGTCTCTTTCTGTCTGTCCATCCAGGAGAGGACAAACCTATCTGGATGCAGGCGGAAGAGAGGGAGGAAAATGTTAGCACTTTGTTATAACCCTTCGCAAGTTTGTTTTTTCTTTCATTCTGGTCTCCTTTTTTGGTTGGGACAAAAATATGGTCAAAAGTCTTACAGTTCCTAGTATCAAAACCTGTGAAGTAAGTCAGTGACAATCCAAACAGTTGGGGTGTGTTCCTCTCAGGGCAAACAGAGCGACGTCCCTTCTTTAAAACACAGAGGAGTCTGGGACAGAACGGGCACCATCGACAGGTCAGTCCTCCACACCTCCATCACCACAGTTCCCAGGGCGTCTGAGAAGCAGACGATCACATTTCACACACTCCCTATCCTGTGCCCATAGTGCCGTCATGACGAGCACCCTGAGGAACTTGGGCGCCCTCTACAGGCGGCAGGGGAAACTGGAGGCAGCCTGAGACGCTGGAGGAGGCAGCCACCGTCAGCCCCAAACAAGTATGTCTGGGTTTAATGTCAGATAGGTCGTTTAGAGGTACGCTAGAGCTCTATTGATGAACACCTGCCTGCTTGTACTGTTGCACTGCAGGTTGAGACTCAACACATAAATGATATTCTACATTTGACAAATTATATGTTATTAATGGACCTGACTACAATTGTAACATACCATATTTGAATTGAATAGAAGAGTACAAAAAACGGATTGTTGTTGATGTATGTGCTTTCTTTGTGATCCCAAAGCAGGTCGAATTGTGCAGATGTGTTTACTTGCATTGATCGCATCCCAAACGCATTCAGGGGATAACTGTTTTGTCTTGCATGTGTGTGTGTGTGTGTGTGTGTGTGCTTGATTCGGACCAAAGCCCTGTGTGCCGACGCAGAAGGGAAGTGATGCGGCCCTCATGCAGAAGCAGAGCAGCAGTGAGTCTCTCAGCTCGGAGGTGATGGTGAAATATGACCTACACGGCGGAGAAGAGGTTAGCATGAGCCTGGAATGGAACGGGGTAAGGAGATCGAGTAAGAGAGCAATACCGGGCCGAGCTCCGATGTTTTAAGTCAACTTCAACTCAGTGTTTTGCCAGCACTTTTAGGACCGTAGTTTAAAAGAAATGTTTTACAATAAGTAGAACTTGTCTGATAACCATTCTCATCATCATCATTCAGTATGTGCATTTGTCTTCATCAGACTGTGTGTGTACAGTATGTGTGTGTGTGTTCACCAGACTGTGTGTACAGTATGTGTGTGTCTTCACCAGACTGTGTGTACAGTATGTGTGTGTGTCTTCACCAACTGTGTGTACAGGATGTGTGTGTGTCTTCATCAGACTGTGTGTACAGTATGTGTGTTGGTGTGTCTTCACCAGACTGTGTGTGCAGTATGTGTGTGTACAGGATGTGTGTGTGATCCCTGCTCCCTCTGCCTCAGGACGGTCTGGGCTCGTTGAAGCGCAGCGGCTCCCTCAGTAAGATCCGCGCCTCCCTGCGTCGCAGCAGCGAGAAGCTGGTGCGGAGGCTCAAGGGAGGTGGGGTCAGCCCTGGGAACGGGGCCGCACGGAAGGTTGAGCCCAAACTCCCCGAATAACTGGGCCACAAACCCACGGAAGTGTCACGAGAGAGGAATCTTTTTCTGTGGTTTTAGAGGGGAATGTGGGGATATTTTGTCCTTAAAAACAAGTCTATCCATTTGTTCTGCACAAGTGTTACCTTGGATGAGACCCGTGAGGGTTGCTTGTTTGAGTTGCCCGTCTGTATCTTCCAGCATTCATTGAGTCAGTCTGATAAATGTGAAGTGTGGGTGGCGACCCGCTGTCTTTTGAAGGGTTTAGCATTTTAACCACTGTTGGCCACGCACAGCAGTGTAGTGAGGATCCCAATGCTGACCGACAGATGGAAATTAAAGGGTTAAAGAGACTGCAGATTATTTAGACACACGACAAAATGAACAGCGCATTGCCTTTTTACCAAGTTGCCATTTTAATGTCTTGCGAAGTTGTTGTCTTTATATCAAATATATTAAGTAATATTAGTGTCGACTGAGTGGATTTATTAGTGGATGTATTTTATCTGCAGAAGGGATGAAAGTCATCCTTTTTCAATTATTTCAAATAAATATGTTGTAACCAGACAGTAATTTCTCTGGCTCTTTGTTTTTTAATCTCAAATGCTTGTCACAGCCGGAGAAAATCCTTCCCTGACTCTGGTCTAGGTTTAATGTTGCATTTGATTATTAATATCTAGCATTTGCACATTAATGAGGGAGTTCTTCAAAATATATTATTTATTTATCATGCAAACATTCTTTCGGTAGATTATGCATGATGGATGACCAGAGGAACAGGTTCAAAATCAGATAAAAGCCCAAACATTGTGACAGAACAGTAGTGCTAAAGAGGAATGATAAAAAACAACCTAAACAACAATCTATGTTTTCCCTTGTTACATGCCTAATAAACATTGACACCTGTTAGGATCCTGTGGTAAAATTTGAAAGCATCAGTCTTTGGTCGTACTACCTTGCTCACGGGCAAACTCCCTCTAGTTAACACCTTCGACCATGTTCATGACCTATATAATTCAGGATGGACAGTGAAATTGGTGGTGATCAGCATTAGAATTTGCTCACTATCAAAGAGAATCTTCTTGAATCCCCATCAAACCAATGTCTTTGAGCCAAACTTAATAGGTCACTGACCAGGGTCTGTACTTGACAGTCCTTTCACTCCTTCCTCATAGACCCCACACAGACAGCCAGCCTGGGGCAGATGGGGAGCGAACACCACCTCCAGCCTGCGGGGGGCGCTATCCTGGGTCCCTGAGCCCGTGCTGCCCTGCAGGCGTCTCAGCATCAGTCTCACCAGCACCAGGTTGGCCCAGGCCATGCCTAGAGCAGGCAGCACCTTGCTGTTGACTAGACTGGGGGACAACAGTGATTATAGGCAGGCTGGCGGGCACAAACACACACAAGCACATGACTGAAAACTGAAACTGAAAACGACACACGTTCATTGGTCTTATACGGTAACGATGCTTGTATTGATCGGGACTGGTGCTCACCCAAAATTGCAGCGTGCTTGATCAGAGTCGTCAATAACATCAGTCACCTAAGAAGAAAAAACATGTCAGTTCAATAAACAGGCCTGCACTTTGTGAACATAACTAATCAAAAGGGTATGACAATTCCCAGTCCATTATGACCAACGGTGCGAAAGATGATTTTCATGTATAAAACAACATCCACCACACTATTACATGGCAAGGCGATGCATAATTAGAGTAATGAAGAATACAAAAGGACTTTTGCTAACGTATGCTGTATACTGTTGGAATATATACGACAAGGCCCGTCTACCTGGTTGATGCACAGGACGGGCGCATTATAACTGTGACTCAACCGGTGGAGAGAGCCCGCCAGGGTCTGCATGTGGCGGGCTCTCTCTGCCGCCTCGTCCGCCTGGAACTCGCTGCGGAACAATGCGGCCACCGAGTCGACCACCACCAGCCTCACCAGGCCTCTGGAGAGCAGGACGGGCACCCGCTGAGACACGCAGACCTGCAGCGCCCCCTAGCGGGGACACAACACACGACACAGCAGTGTCAATACAGCTATTCGGTATATTACGTTTACATGAAATCATTTAGCAGACGCTCTTAACCCAGAGCGACTTACAGTAAGTACAGGGACATTCCCCCCGAGGCAAGTAGGGTGAAGTGCCTTGCCCAAGGACACAACAGTCATTTGACGTGGCCGGTAATCGAACTGGCAACCTTCAGATTACTATCCCGATTCCCTAACCGCTCAGCCACCTGACTCACACTCTTGAACACAAGGTATTTCACGCAAAGGATTTGATCATTCTGTAGAGTTGACAGTCAGACAGTAGAACAATGGTTTTAGCAGTAACCCAGAGCTCTAATTACACCAAAATGAGAAAACAAGTCTGTCAGGAATCAGGATGTTATAATGAATGTTCATCATGTATTTAAATAGTGTTTCACCTTACCAGAAAATAATAAGAATAGTCTTTCTTTGAATTGGAACACAATATGGGTAACATTGAGGGAGTTCCAACTGCTAGGTGTCGGTGAGACTGCTGCTACATTAGGGTCTTACCAAATCAGCAGCGTGCTCTATGTAAACATTGTCCGAGAAGCGGATACTGCGGATGAGGGTCTGCGGGAGCTCGGGCCTCAGCAGAGACTGCTGGGTAATGAGCTGTCGGAGTCGCTTGATGGGAAAAGAATCCTCTGTGCAGATATAGACGGCACCTACATGTGCAGAAACACAGAACATGCTATGTTCATGTAATATGATCAAATAGGTCCAATGAATCTTCAAGGTGCAATGGATCTTTCCAGCTGAATGTAGCCTGCCATAGTTTCGATAAAAAGGATTTACACACAACTTCTTAGCTTAACTTGTTTATGTAAGGTACTACAGGTGCCTTATAATAACCACGTTAAGATGGTGAATTCACCATTACACTCACCTGAACCAAGCCCCCCATACTCTTGAGGATATTGTACTGAAAGACTAAGCTGCAATCCAAACTGGGTCTTCCCGTGCCACTCTCTCCTGCAAGTTCTGTGATGCCACACAAAGGGATACCACCTCGTAGGAAGGAATCCAAAACAGGGCAGGCCAAAGTCAATCTGTGCCCGGGCTCCAAAGAAAGGCATTCACCGCGCTGTAGCTGTAAGGCTGCAAAGTTATCGATAAATATCAGCAAGTAATTCAGTGTTTATAATAATAAGTAGTCGTTTGCAGACACGTTTTAAATGGTAGCGGTTTTGCTATTTAGAACATATTTGTAATTTATACATCTCTTACCCGTTGTAGGTGGACGTCTGCGGAGAGAGGCAGCAACAGCTGCGAGCAGGTGTTTGACGTCGGACTTGGACAAGTTGGCAAGTCGCTGCAGATCAAAACCCGAATGACAGAGAATCTCTCTTGCTGATTTAAAGTTGGCTAAGTAGTGAAGACATCATCACAATTACTTTTCTACGAAACACTATGTTGGAGAATAGTTCCACCACAGTTAGTTCATCGAGCAATTGAACACGTGGAGTGGGCTATTCAGGTTGCTATTTAATTAGGCTGCAGGTCGTATTAGCAACTCCAGACAGTATAATGTACAATCAGATCATTTGCAGTCTACTGTCATGTAATTAACGAAATGATTTAGGCTAGTAAAGTAGCCTACCTTCCCAACCCAACACTGACAACACAAACATATAGGCTATGACGAGAAACAGCTTGCGTACCTTTCTTTAAACCGGATATTATTCTCGGACTGAGCTCCAGATCTTCCCAATTCATATTTCCACAAACATCACGTATTTACTGTAGAGCTACACCGCCGAGGTCTGCATAGCACTAATGAACAAATAGTCCAATTGAAACCTGCTTGCTAGCTATGAATCCCCTTTCGTTTACGTTATAGCAGTGTTTACGTAGAGTAGAAACAATAATACATTGAAACAAAATTAGTTTAGAGACAGAGGAAAAGTAGAATAGAGACCTAATGACGAATATGTTATGCTTGGACTGTCACAGAAATTCTTCAAAACACCCGCCAATGACATCATCATATCGCGCACTCTGTGTCTGGAAACAATGGTAGTAGCCACGTTAGGGGTGCACGGTAAAATAATATTTTTTAAATTGCTTTTTAACAACTATAATAATGTAATAAATCGTTTATGTCCCTTAAAAACATTTTAATCTATGATATTATCAAAATAATTGATCATTTTAATGATCTGCACATACAAATCATCAACAACAACCATTAGCACCCCTCTAACTTGTGAGTTTGTCCAGGTCTTGGAAAGTTACGTCATGTTAAGTGGACTTCTGCAAAAGTCAAAACATTGGATCAGTCTAGCATCTTGGTGGATTGTACAATTTATGACCAAATGGATATGTTACAATTAAAACACAAAGTCCATTTATTATTAACTGTTAGCTATACATAATGCAAGCCATAATGCTCCTATGCAATTAGAAACGAAGAAAACAATAACTGACTAGCTAGAGTCTCAAGCCTTTTACCTGCAAAGCTTTGGTCGTCGTCTGACGGAAACTATTCAGCCGCAGCGCCGTTGGTAAGTTGCTAAAGCTAGTTAGATAGCTACTTACATATGCAATATAAACAGCTTAGCCCATTCAAACTTTAACTAGCTATATTATTTGACATGCATTGATGCAATGAAAACTATTTCCTTACATACTGTAAGTGGGCGTGTTATAACCTATATGGGCGCGTGCTGACGTTTAACAACACCGCGTCCATGATCCAAACACCAGCTTTCGATTAAAGTCAATGAACTGTATATCCGTTTAGTTGCAAGCACAATCTATGTTAGTATAACGCTCGAAAGTATAGATACCATGGTGATTTTATACAGATTCAGATGAAGTATTAACTATGAATACATGAGGAAGTAAGTGCCTATAATAAAACATTACAAAACCTTTATGGTCTTTGAAACATGCAAATATAAACTTCCAGGCTTTATGCAGACCAGGGCACCCCTTACATGTCTGCATTGGACTTGTAAAGTTTCAAACTGACCTTGCTCTCATTTGAATTGGTTTATCACCAGACAGTCAACATGACGTCACGTGTATGCAAGAACTGTGGCTGCTCCGATATCGATCTCGACCAGGCTCGGGGCAATGCTGTTTGCACAAGCTGTGGGTCTGTCTTGGAGGACAACATCATTGTGTCTGAGGTGCAGTTTGTCGAGGGCAGCGGTGGGATATCATCGGCCGTGGGGCAGTTTGTCTCTGCAGACTGGTAAGACCTCATTGCAGGGCCTATTCAAATCGGGATACCCATACTACCATACTGTACTATTTAGTATTCCAGAAAAAGATTCACTTTAAGCATGTTGGTGTGCACACTGTAGTAGGACATCCTGGTGTCCATGGGATACTGCATTTGACACAACCCACGATGCATTGGGACATACACATATTTTTTCTGGCTTACTAGGTCAAATAGTATGGCAGTATGGGTGTTAGGATGCACCCTTAGTATGCATCCGGTCACATTTTTTGCAGTATTGTAAATTGCAGAACGTTTGACTGAACTTCCATTTTCATTATAGCACACTATGGTTGTGTCGTTTATCGAGGCTCACATAAACTGAAATAAACTGAATATTTGACCGTTTACACATTTAGTGAGACAGTAATAGAAGCAAAGTTCATACTATTATTGACGTTGTCAGCTTCTAACCAGCAGATGGAGACAAATTGTTGTATATTGCTGCTTGGAATAGAGCCTGATCTGGGCTAGTTGGGCTGGTAGCAATCTAGTACCAGCAGGTGGCAACATATGTATTTCCTTTACACTGTAAGAATACACCTCTGTGGTGGGCATTGTAAACAATAAAGTACAGTAAATCTTTGTTTATGAAAATGTTTTTAAGTAATTGACACTGACACTTAAATACAATTTGATAGACTCATCAGCGGTGTTATCATGCAAACTTTGTCATTCTTTCTTCGTACTTCTTCATGAATCTTTCAACAGTGACAGCGTCATTTTTAGTGCATGACCGCACTACAAGGCATTGACAAGAATTTGAGGAAAGAACAATGTTTTCACTGACAGGGAATCGAACCGGCAACCTTCTGATTAATAGCCCGATTCCCTAACCGCTCAGCCATCTGACTTGTGTTTGTAATTTCCTGCCGTCTCTCAGGTCCAGTCAAAGCTCCGCTCCTGGGCACCGGGTTTCACACCAGTATTGGGAAGGAGTCACGTGCCCAGACGCTGCAGAACGGTGAGTTCTTCACAGTCCAGTCCCAACTCTTACGTTCAACTGGGACTTGCTCAGTATGCCGAAGGCATCCATGCTCCTTACTGATCTTCATATCAGTTTGAAGTAATACATCAGCAATTTATCTCCCCGCTCATCTCCACTTTCACATAATCTTCGCCATCTGATTGGAAAAGTTAGGGACCGAAAGAGTGAGGAAGAGAGTGAGAGAAAAAGAGAGAGAGCGAGAGGGGAGGAGGGGAGAGAGCGAGGGGGGGGGGGAGAGAGAGCGAGGGGTGGGGGGGGGGAGAGATGAACGGATTAGATTCCATTTCTCACTGTGGTCTCCGAGCATACACCACACCTGGGTTGCCTCCACCAGATGAACACACACACGCACACAAACGTTCGCACACAAAACTCACAGTCACTTATCATTCACACTCATGCACACACAGATGGGTCCAGCTGCACAAACAGGATGCCAACCACCGCTGCTGGGACATTGGGCTGTTTCGGTTCCGTTGACCTCCGTGGTTTGTTTGCAGCAGAAAGGTTGATCTAATAAACACATTATTGCGTTATGGAAAATGAGGCAGAGATACAGTGGCTCTGTGTTTTAGAGGAGTTTACTTTTTACCCATCTGCTTCAAAAGCGTCAAAAGACTCAAAGGAGCTTGTTTTATTTTTATGGAGACACTTTAGCAGATACATTGCACAGGATTGTGTATAGTCTTGCTAATTTCGAACACTCGTACATTAATGGGTTTCTGAATTCAAGTAATATGGCTTCCATTCAGTTTTCGTTCATTTGTAATTTTTTATATAGCCTATGTATTTTTTTAAATATATATATCATTTTTAACTAGTACTATTATTATGTACTGGTTATATTGTTAAATATAATCCTAGATAACAGATTATTATTCACCACTACGCATTAATACAGGTCAGTAGAGCCATATAACTAGCATAGCAGTGAGACAGAAAACAGCAGAGAGTGTGTAGGGCAGAGATGTACAGAGACAGCCCATATTAAGTACTCCAATCTGGTTATGTAACTGTTAGTTTACCCAGACTCTGCAGCCCTCCCCCTTAATCCAGAAACACACCACAGCCGTGTAAACACTAGGATTAGAAAGGTGTGTGTGTGTGGGTGTGTTTATATCTTTGTGTCTGTCGGCATGTGTAACGATGCTGTATGTGTATGTGTTGTATGTGTTCACAACAGGTAACTAAAGTCAAATCGTGTTTTGGACTTTACGGCTAAACTGTGAATACGCTCACATGAATGTAAATATGTAGGCATGCATGAGTGCTTCCGAAACCCACCGCCTGACCATTATTACTGTATAGGTAGCATTGGACAGTAAGTCTTATATCACACAAGTATTTACACACATACGCCCCCCCCCCCCCCCCCCCACCACACACACACACACAGCGGTTTTATAATAGAGGGATTAGACTACGCTCTTAAAAGCTTTGGGGTTATTTCTAGCGCTGGCTGGTAGGCATGCCGACAGCCATCCCTCTACCACATCCTCAACAAACCTGTTCCGAACCAAGACAGAAGCCTTGTGTGCACACACATGCACCCACACGCACAGGGGATATGCTACTCCACAGAGCCACGCACATCCTGTCAATATACATCCACCATACATAGAACCCCTCCTGTGGTTCACCACCTAAAGCGCTTCAGGGAGCCAAATCAGGTTTTTGTTGTGCACCTGTATTAAGTCACACAGATGAAGTGTGCTGTTTCTTGGTCAGGTAGTAAATGGCTGTGTTCCTTTTGTCGTGTCACGCACCAAACCTGCCCAATGTGAAATGTTAGTGCGCCGACCGTGCAATTCTGGGGCATGTGTGTGTGTGTGTGTGTGTGTGTGTAAGTTCTCGCTCTGGAGGGTTTGTGTGATAGTGTGTGTGAGAGAGAGGCTGAACTGCAGATGGCTTCTCTCTGGGGAGTACGCAGCTGTCTTAAGCCCTAGGAGCACCACAGGAGCAGTGTGTCAAGGCCCATTACTACAGCCTGTCTCGCCCGCTCTCATGACATCACCGCTACTGGCAACCCAAAACACCTGCGTGTGAAGTCATGCCTTGGTGTTTTGTGCGTGAGTGTATGTGTGTGTAACGTGTGTATCTTTCTGTGTGTGTGTGTGCGCACGCGTGTGTGCGCCGCCTGCATACGCTTCAGGGCGGATTGCGTGTGCGCGGCATCTAACCCCTAACGCGTACGTGTGTTTGTCTCCAGGGAAACGACAGATTCACAACCTGGGCAGCCAGCTGCAGCTCAACCAGCACTGCCTGGACACGGCCTTCAATTTCTTCAAGATGGTGGTGAGCAAGCACCTGACGCGAGGGCGCAAGATGGCGCACATCATCGCCGCCTGCCTCTACCTGGTCTGTCGGACGGAGGGCACGCCTCGTATCCTTTGTGACGAGGGGTTGCACAACCTCGATGAGTGACGCAGCCTTCCGCGCAACAACGGCTCACTGTGTGGTACGCGTGTGTCGGCCGGCGGGGCCTGAGCCAAATCTCTTTTGTTTTCGTAACGTGCTGAATCATCACCGCTCACCTCCTCCGCTCGTCTCGGGTTTCTCACCGGACGCCGTCGAAAGCCCCCCGCACTCGACTCCCATGTTTTTTTTCTTCTTCTTTTCAATTTCCCCGCTGGAAATGGAACGAGAGAGACACAAAGTGAACAATTATCTCTAAGTGATTCCGGCGGCTAGCCTCCATCTCCGCTCATCTTCCCTCCCCGGCTCTGGCACTGTACACGGTGCCACGTCTCCAGCCGTGTCAGGTTCACAGGAAACCGATATCCCCGAGCCCTCCGTTTGTCATAGTCATGACTCACGGAGATAACCCTGTCACCCGGGCTCAATGTCACGGTGCACTTGGGCGGGGACGGCGTGTCGGGCGCAATGTGCCGTGACATTTCTACCACAATTTGGATGTTTTTCTTCTGTCGGCGACACATCGTTCGGCATAACCGTCAGACTGCAGACCGGTGTACGTGGGGTTTGAACTCTTAACCTCTGAGGTGGTTAGTTAGATTTGCGAAAACCCACATGGAGACTCTTCTTCTTCTGTTTGGGGTGTGCCAACGTTTGATTTTCTTTGTTTGTTTTGAAGACAGCATGCTTTCTATACAGTGACATTAGTCCTCTGGTTATTGGGCCATCGTAGACCGTACACGCAGATAACAGGGTGTGTAACAAGAGTACATGTGTCGTGCCGTTGCTAGGAGAGGATAGGTACACATGCAAGGGGTGTGGGAGCCCCTAGGGATGGGGCTGGGCTGGGAGCAGGATGAACACATGGGAGTGAGGGAGAAAAGAGATCCAGGATCCTGGGGCCTTCACACGCAACCCCCACGCCCTCTGTCCTCTCACCACAAAAGGCGCGCGCAACCGCCAGAGGCAGCGAGTAGCTACGGCGCAACGGTTTGCCTTCGTCCGTTCAGACTCTTCTTCGCGGCTTTGTCGAACCACCTCGAATGTTCTCGCGCAGATCCCAAACTCGAGCGGGTTTTACACGGGTTTTGTCGAATGTTTCTCGGGAGGGGGTAAGACAAATGCCTCCATCTTGTATGGTTGCGCTTATCAGAGCCGTCGCATGAATATGGGACATTCACCTGATTCGCCAACTCGGGCAGAGATGATTGAGAAGATGAACTGGGTGATAGTGGGAATGCAGTCCCACAAATTGCCTGATAGCAGCACCTGACCTACTATTCGAAAATCACCCTCTCTCTATCTTCCCATCTTGTTCCAAAAGTTCAGTGAACAACCTGAGGGTTTTTATCCATCAACCCAAAGGAGTACCAGCCCACAGGTAAACCCACTTGCACTGCGCCCCGAACCCGACCTCCTTGAAAGGGAGCCAAGGGCACCAGTGCCTGGTGAGCCCCTCCACGTGCCCCCAGGAGACCCTGTGGCTCCGCAGGGTTAGCTTATCATTTCATTAAGATGCTCAGAGTGATTGTCCTTGCCAAACATCCACCGTAGGCCTTATCTCTCGATGCCTGCGAAGGATAATCCCTTTCCCCTTCCGTGGCGCTAATCTCACCCCTCGTCGGGATTAATGGGCCGCTTGTGAGGCGATGTGAGTGTGTGTGTGTGTGTGTGTGTGTAGGTGTAGATGTAGAAGTGAGAGTCTATGTTGGCAAGGCAGAGCACTTTTAATGTGTTCAGTTTGCGGCTTTGTGAATGTGTTCTGGCGTGTGTGTGCTTGTGTGTGTGCTTGTGTGTGTGCTTGTGTGTGTGCCCAGTGATCCCAAGTCAGGTCAGGAGAGTAAGTTATTCTCAGCCTATTAAATTGAGTGATAACCTACAGTCAGAAGCAGTCTGTCTCTAGGTGACCTCAACTGCAGTTTGTCAAGGTGTGTCTGTGTGTGTGTGTGTGTGTGTGCGCGCACGCACTCGTGTGGCACTGCAGGCCCTGTGCTATATTTAGCAGTGCCAGCCGAAGGGGCGAAGCAACCATCAGGGACTTTGAATCAGCGACGCTTGACTGCAGAGAGACCCTGGCATCAGCATATGCATCGCCTCACTCATATCACCGAGACCCACATGACAACGCCCAGTCGACCCTCCCTGTGCCACAGACAGTATTTGACCGTATTAACCCAGCCTTAGGAGGGAGCTTTAATGCCGCCTGGACTTTGGAGTTTCATGTCTAGAAATAGGCTTTCCACATTTTCTGAGATACCATTGGAGTTGTAAGGAATCAAACCAACCGCTTTACATGATCAACTTTTAAAGTCAAAAGGTGAAAGAGAATCCCGGTCTGCCCCATTTGGACACATTTTACAGACAGGGTTTCGTAGGAATATTTGAAATAATACATTGATCCCAAACCAGAATCTGTCACGTTCCATAAACATAGTTCGGGTTTGATTTGACAGGTCCTTCATGCAGGAGACTCCGTAATACGTAATAAACACCTTATTGATCATACAAACATTCGTCTTGGCATGTATGGTTCTCCTCACACCGGATCTCCGCCCAACCAAACGGAGACACCGTCTCGACATCCGTGGCAGAGAGCTACGATGCACGTTCCCCCTTAGGTAGAGGGTCCGCACAACCAAGGGTGGAGGCCGGGGTGGTGGAGGCAGCAGGAAGAACATACAGACCATCCTGTGTTGCACTGAGCAATGACGGGGAGTGTGGGCAAGTTCCTGGTCTTAAAAGGGGGAGGGTCTGCCTGTGATTGGACGGAGGTGCTGATTGACGGGCTCGTAGGCCTCGGGAGTCTCCTCCATGAGCCAGCTCCGCCCGAGTCCCGGAGAGGTCGGCCTCCCCCGTGTAGATGAGGCTTTGCGTTTCAGTTGTGTTCTAACTGTCATTTGATGTACTCATTGTCATCACATGAATCACGGCGCATTTGGTCGATAGCAGTCATTTCCTGTGTTTCGAGTTGAATCCATGTAAATGGAGCCTCCGTTACGCCCATGCATTTCCTCAACTCCCTCGTGTGTAGACATGCTACTGGACCTCAGTGATCTACTACAGGTAGGATTTACATGTTGTTTTGTGTGTTGGTTTTACTCACTGGTCTATTGTTCCAGCTCTCTATGAAGCAGCACGATCTCTTCCTTTCTAGAGATTGGTTTCAGTATGTGTTTCTGGATCAAATGACAGTTACATTTCCCACTATAGTGTCTAATGTGGATAGACTACAAATGGCTGATGACGTCACCCTGTTAATGTGGCAGTCAAAGCAAATGTTCAACGTTGTGACTTGACTTTTTTTCTTCTTCTAGCGAAACAATAAAAGCTGTCTGAGTGCTATCAGATTAATGGCGCATTAGCTTATAGCTCACGATTCCATTTTTTTTTTTTTTTTTTGCTGTGTGGTTATTGGGCAAAGTAAATGACTGTCATGTATGCATGATATGCTATTGGGAGTTTGATGATGAATCAGTCATGGTTTTTAATGCGAGTCATTCCCAGTGGGAGGCATTTCAGTAGGACACAGCTGGTTCCTTGCTTATTTTAACCCCCCAGCTGTCATAGATCCCCATTGGAGGCTTGTTGTCAGGTCTAGAAATATGCTACCAATCCCGAGAATTCTCAGGCACTAAGATGGGTGCATTCCTGATTCCAGAGAAAAGTATTCCACACTCTAGCCTAGCTTCAGATATCTTCATCTTGACCCATGGACAGAACATCACTAAACAGACCCAGAGCAGACTGAGTACATCACTGCCCTCTGAAGACAGACTTGTTGGCTCGTAAACCAACAGCTACTCGACCAAACAGGCCCTTTTATCCGTCAGTACCTTATAACCGTTCATGTTTGGATTCACGTATAAACATTTACGTATAAATCTACAGGTTGAATTTGTTCATAGGATCAGTTATCTTTCTAATTAAGGTGTTAAAATGCCAGTTGGAACATCCTTAACATCCCTTTCTGTCGACAGGTGAATGTATACATCCTTGGGAAGACCTTTCTCATGCTAGCCCGGGAGCTCTGCATCAACTCTCCAGCCATAGGTAATGACCAAGCCCTGCTTATATCTGACTACAGTCAGCAGCAATACTGATCTCAATGGATTGAAATGTGATGATGCAATTGGTATCCGTGTCAGCTTTGCATGAATTGGCTTGTAGATTTGTAGAAGCTTGTAGAAGTTTCTGAAATCTATCGGTCCCCCGCTCTACTTGATAATCACAACGGTTTGTGTATCCATGAATTGAGTTTTCCTGAAAATGCCAATTGTAGGACACTTTTGGCTTCAGTGAGCCCAGTATCTTTGTAAATACACTCTTCCCTCATTAAAACGTAAGTCCCGTTTAATCGATTCGAAAATAAACACCTCCCGTGTTTTTTTTCTAAGCACATTCTAATGAAGTCATGCGAGAAATAGAGAGCAAACAAGGGGGTAAATATCATCTGGAACACAGCGGTTCTCCACCTGACGTTAATGGCCTTGACTGCATAATCCCATCAAGTGGACTTATTAGCAGGTCCTTTTCCCATGGCAACGCCTGCCAAGCTGGCAGGACGTAAGCTGCCATTTTCATTACTTTACCTAGCATAGGAGTTAGTAGATCTGTCTAAGTGGATTGAGGCTTGAGCAATGCTTGTTTGGTTGAACCGAGTTGAACTTGAACAACGCGTGAGAATCGTTCGAGTTGTCTGTGCCTTCGCCGCATGTAAGTGGCGTTCTGATTGCACAGTGGTGTTTCAAAGTGGAGTCACGGCAATAACTTTACCAATCCATAAAGCCGGCACTTTCTCTTGGTTTCGTAGGGTCGATAATGCTTGCAAGCTGGTCGTTAATGATAAAACACAAGAAGAAATACATCTAAAATGATGGCATGTCAACAGTGAATGGAATACGTGTTTCCTTAAAAGCAGCACTGATACAGCATGGACAGTGACAGGTATCACCTACTCCGCAGAATAATGACGGGATGTCTTTAAATAGGCCTCAAACTGTCGCACCTCATTAACAGGTGTTTGTTAAGAAGATGAAGCACTGACGATGAAGCACTGTACACAACCCTTTGTTTCCGAGCAGAGTACAGACTTCATCCATTGTCTCCGACCACACAGGCACATTATTCGAGTGGGTGCAGTGAAAGAATAAGTGTCTCAACCATGAGAGTTTCAGTCACAAAAAAACTTTATGTTCAGCAGTTCCATAAAGCTGCGCAACTAATACAAGATACATGTCATTTGTCAGCCAGCCTCAAGCTGTAAACAAGCTTGCCTCAATGTATGTACAAAACACAACACACAAATTGAAGTGGACCAGTAGAAGTGCAATACAACTATCTTGTATATATACAGTACAAGCGAGGCTGCACATATCGCAGCAACAACAGTTAAATCATAGGACTTTTATATATTCAATAAATAGAACTGAAGAGCATTCCGTCCCTCAAAACATGTCGAAGGTCTTAGAGGCCTTCTGTGTTTACGTCATATCCCATTGCTACATTGTCGAAGAAGGCAAGAACTTGTTTCGGACCCTCCAGCTCCCCTCCCAGTAGGTCAAATCCAGTGGCGAAATGCACTTCTGCGTGGATGTCGGTGAAGTGGAACTATGGCTCATGCATAGAAGACAAGTTCGGGGATCTGGCCCCCTTGCACTCCCGTGCCATTGGTGCTGTCTGAGGAGCACTGGAACTGGAAGGTCACCTTCCCACACTGCACCTCCGTCATGCCTTCCTGTCCAAAGTAGCTCAGCTCGTTCCCATCCAGCACGGCGCTGACCGTGTAGAAGGCGTCCTGCTCCACTTGGACGGGGTGCTCGAACCACACCGAGAACGTGCTGCTGGAGCCGTCCGACACGAACGTGGTCAGGTTCTGCGCCAGGGTGGTCCCCTGGCGCTTCAGTTCGATCTTGACGCTGTACTCGGCCTTGCCGCCGCTCGAGCCGTACAGGCCCAGCCCGGCGATGAAGATGCGCTTGTCCACCGCAAACTGGATGCTGTCGCAGCGGCCCCGGTAGCGCCACTGGTTGCTCCGGTAGGCGGACGACTGGAAGCGGTGGCACCTCTGCGGGGTCAGGCCCGCCCTCTGCGCCAGGGGGAAGTCCAGCTTGGGCTTGTTGGCGGCCGTGTACCACAGGAAGACGTTGTGCGTCTCCTCCAGCGTCAGGACGTCCGACTGGGCCGCCCCGTCGGCAAACTCCTCCAGCGTCATGGTGGGGATGCGCACCATGTACAGCGCCTTGCCCAGCACGGCGCGCTTGTTGCGCGCCGTGGCCCCCAGCCCCTGCCGCCGGCACTCGGCCACGGCCCAGTCCAGCACGGCCTGGAAGACGACGGCCTCGCGCGTGTTGAGGGTCTCCCGGCGCAGGATGATCTCCAGGGTCTGCAGGTCGATCTCGCAGAAGCCGTCGGAGCGCAGCGCCAGCTCGGCCTGGGCGTCGATCACCTCCCAGCAGCGCTGCGTCAGGTCGGGCTCCTCGAAGAGGCGGCTCTGGGAGAGCAGCACGCAGGCGTTCTTGGCCTCCAGGCTGGTCTCCAGGAAGGTGACGCAGGCCTTGGCCAGGGCAGGCACGATGTACTTCTTGGCGGCGTACAGGGTGGCCAGCACCGTGTCCGCCTCCAGTTCAATCTCGTCGCTGTACATATACCTGTGGATTACATGAGGAATTGTAAATAGTCATGGATAAAACTAAGTTTTTTTTGGGGTGGTGGTGGGGGGGGGGGGGGATTTATGAACAATAACATTTGTGCTCCTGTCATAGGAAACTGTATGTTACAGAGCAATAATGAAGGGTTTTATCGCTTAGTATGTCCTTTGCTTGCAATAATAGGAACATGCATAATGCATCACCATAAACTTGTTATTGCAAAAATAAAGATTAGATAAGAGACTGCTTTATTAATCCCTAAAGAGAATTGTGATTTGAATAAGCCGATCACGGTCGCCACAAAATATTTTTTCAAAAGGCTAGTCTGTATGGAGATGAGGTGTGGATCTGAGATTGACATTTACTTACTTTAAGAGAATTAAGAAAGCAGCAGGCTCCACATCTGGAATATGAATCTCAGACTCCCCTTCCGCTAGGTCGCCATAAAACATGGCACCAAAAACGGAGCTTCCCACAGCCAATACATACTGTAATCATAGAAATGGAACATGTTAGTCTTTGTCCTATGTGGAAAAACTAAAGGCTTAGTGTCACAGGTTTCAATGCCGTTCAAATGTCCAGTTACAACTTGTTGAGTTGTACTGGGAAGGCATGGCAACATGTGAATTACAGTATGACCTAAGAGGCCATGAGCTCAACAAGGGTAAGGTGTGTGGAAAAAATCGATTCAGCTCAAATTTGCCTCAGATTCTTGATGACAAAATATGCTTGGCTGTAGATGTGTACAGGTTGAAGGCATGCTAACCTTGTGAGCTGGAACTTTCTGTGATTCACCAGGAGGACCCACAATGAAATGTACATCTGCCATGTGTTCGTTATTGAACATCAAGGCATTCCTGAAAGAGGAAGATTATCTTTATTCAACAGCATCATGCATAAAGAATATAGGGCATGACATTGTATACTCACTAGACAGCAGCTTATGATTATGCAACGCCCTATCATATCGCATTAAAAAAACAATTTAAAATCAGCTCACACCTTTCTCGCAATGTCGGGTGAGTTGACTGCCAGCTGCTAGTCTCAACGTTGTTGTTGTTGATATTCTGCTGGGTAGCAGTCGTAGTCGGTACGGTCACCGTTTGGGTGACCTGGACGATGCTTTTTTTGCTGGCAGCAGTCACTGCGGCGTCGTTGCTGTTCGGGAGGTTGGTGTTGATGCTGGCAGGGTACAGTTCTGCAGCCATCTTCTTCTTCAAGGACAAAGTCACAATTTCATAGCATACTGGCAACTTGCCGGACTGCTTCCCACCCTTTTTGGTCCTTTTCAAGGTTTCTGGAAGCAAAAGGAAAAATGTCAAAAACTTCATGATCCGGCCATAAAGGCAATCCGGGGATGCTGGCATCAGCGAGCCAATCCACCTGGCAACCGATTCACAAGTTGATGTAGACTACATAAAAATTGCTCGCAATAGATTTAAACAATTATTCCCACAGTGCCTTACGGTAGTAGTGTAATTAGTGTGATGAACTAGTGGGTCGTAAATCAAACTCCTACACACCCTGAAAATATTTGCACAGCAACATCAAAGTATCCGTCCGATTGAATAATTCCAAAGCAGTTACAATCTCCTCTTTTCCATCGCATCCTGGATGTATTCGAAAATTCACTTGACTCCCATATCCGTGTAATAAACTACCTCAGTTAAAAAGTGTTACAATAGCCTCCACAATAGCTACAATGTCTCATATGTTATTTCCAAAGGCAAAGGAACGTGGAATTAAATTGTCATTCACGATGTAGGCTATCCCATTCGTACTCCTGGAGTAGCTTGGAAGATTTTTAACCATATAATTGTACATGCAGGAGTTTTGTCTACCAAAAGCTAACGCCCAGTTCCATATTGACAAATCAGAGTCATTTGGGCTTTGCACGTCAGTAGCCCTGAGGCACCTCCCACAGCTGATCTCTATTCCCTCTACAAAATTCATGGAGACGGATACGGGCTGCCTTTAACCCTTGCAGAATTGTTGACAACCGTAAACGTCATTACTCCTAATTGCCCCCAAATAGCACGCACAATGTTAATAATTAACAGTAGGCCATGCATACATGCTAATCAGATCTGTGTTATTTGCACGAATGTGTTAGAAATGTTGAGAAATAGGGGGTTTGTATACATAGGTCGGAAAGCCAGAAAGCCCACTGGCGAAGTTACTTGAAACTACAATGTAGTACTAATACTTACAGCATAATTAACAGGAGTATGAACTCCATGTATAGGAAACGACACCAAACATCTTATTTTCTAGCGATACTTTGTTTTCTATTTACAAAGAGTATTACGGCTCGCCAAATAGATGCAGTGCCGTGTACATCTGCAACGAAGTAGCCTACACACGTTCATGCGAATTGAATAAAGACATTACCCAGGCAATTCTGGCTTTCGTGTTGCTGCAGTTATGTTAAATTTGCGCAAGACTATGCTTTCCAATGAATTTAGAGAAAGATGAAACAGCCAATAGACCATAGTAAAAATACGCTGACTTCCGAATCGTAGGCTACAGGCTGTTCATTCGAAGTGGTGTCAACATAGCGTCAGGATCTTAAGCATTTAGATCCATCGGAAAACACAGCACAACATTGTTTACAAACATTACCTTAAACCAAAGCGGGACGGCCGATTGACAGAGAAAAAAACATTCAGGTTTGGTTACTGGACGCTTGAACGCAGCCAGAAGCCATGTTAAATCCGTAGGACTGGAGAACCAGAAGGGGGGTTGGGCTTACTGTGTCCTGCATAACCTACGTTCTCAGACCGGTTTCCCGGCTTTCCAACAGAGGGCCGTGCCACTACAAAATGGAATCATTTTGGATGGGTTAAAAAACTGATGGTCTGAAATAAGCGGCTTAAACCCCATACAATATCATACAATGGTGTCTTGCCTGGCACATTTAGCAGTAAGTGGTTTTTCGTAGTTATGAAGTACAAAATACATGGATATATAAAACTTGCATGGTCAAACTTATGTCTTACTCAATTCTGACAGATACATAGAGAAACCCCAAATGAACACTGATGCATTATGCTGTTCCTTTTTATATCCTTTGATGTGTTTGTCACGCAAACCCATGAATCAATCAAAATAAACAAAAAAGTATTGCTCTGACAAGTGTCTTCCAATCTGTAGCATTTATTAATACTTTCTTCTGATAATCGATCTACTATCTCTTTTTCCATCCATAATTGAACATCTGTGAAGGTCAGTGGGAATACAGTATAGGTCACGGGTAGAAAGCTAGAAAATTAGGACAACTCCAGACTGAGCGGTGCATCCTTGGTCGGACATGGCAACCCATGGAGAACTGTCCCCTTAGAGCAGCCCTGCTCCACAAAACGGACCCAGATTCTCCCTGAACTCAATAAGGACTTTAAACCCCTGTGCCTCTCGGGCCCTTTGAGTTGAGGACATCAGTGAAAGGCGGCAGATGAAAACCAATGTCCTCTGCTCAATGGTTCATGGCTATGAGCTCACCAGATTGAGTTTCCATTCAGTAGCCCAGCTTCGGGAGTCGTACTGTACTTCAAAAAGAGGCCCCCAGTGGGATCCTATTTCCAACTTCAACTCCACAGTATCGAGGGGCCTTGAGCGAACGTCAGACTCACCTGGTCCTTTGAACCTTGAACAGTTACAGTGGTCTTAATGTGAGCCAAGTCAAATTGGCAAGAGTAAATCCATTTTTGTTCAGTCCAATGTGTTTGGTTAGGAATGCAGAAAAAATGCTTTATCAAGACATTTACATTACATTTAGTCATTTAGCAGACGCTCTTATCCAGAGCGACTTACAGTAAGTACAGGGACATTCCCCCCGAAGCAAGTAGGGTGAAGTGCCTTGCCCAAGGACACAACATCATTTTTTGGCACAGTTGGGAATCGAACTAGCAACCTTCAGATTACTAGCCCGACTCCCTCACCGCTCAGCCATCTGACTCCCCTATCAAGAGCAGTCAAATCTATCCATATTGCCTACGGTGGTCTCGCTCTATATAAGCATCTTAACGGAGACACGCGAATAATGCGTGCAGTAGATGACAATGCTATCTGTCACCTGTACATTACCAAAGAAACGTAGACTAATGGGCCGCCTGATGATGAATCGAGTGGATTCTCTAACGACAGATATGGCCTTCTTTGTTCCAGACCCATGTCTGTACATTCCCCGTTTTGCCCACATGCTGGAGTTTGGAGAGAAGACCCACGAGGTGTCCATGACAGCCCTGCGGCTGCTGCAGAGGATGAAGAGGGATTGGATGCACACGGGCCGCAGGCCCTCGGGGCTCTGCGGAGCAGGTACGGGGAACATGTCACCATAGCGATGACCCATTGTTCGGTGGGGGTCATTTGAAATGGACCTCGCCATCTTTAGTTCGCGACGAGGTCCCCGCTTGAAAAGTGAGGACAGCTAAGAGCCGACACGCAGCTCCTTTTGAACACTCAAAGTAATTCCCCACTTCCTGGAGGATCCATTCCGAAAAGAAAAAAAAGACGCACGATTTACAGTTTTGCTCGCCTATTCCCTGATATGTTACTTATCCAGCCATGCAAGGTCAGAGACTTCTTTAATGGAACAGAGAAAATAAGATGCATTTCTGGATGATTTAACCAGAGTGCTGGAACACTCTGTTCCATATCAGCTATAGATGCACACAGCCTCGGTTCTAAAGTGACACATTTAAGCCAGGGCACTGTGCAGTCAGCAAGATCCCTGAGCTCCTCACAAATAGCACAAACAACTTCCTCCCTGCGTATACATTCGCCTCTAAGTTTCAACCCACCAATATTTGTTCCTACGATATCTGAATAATTAATCATTTATCATGAATCATTGATGGTACTTCTCTAAAAGAATCCTCGATTGAAGGATTCGAAGTTTGGAAGAGGGCATTCTGGTTTCACTGTCACTGGGAGATTCAGGTATAAACAGACAATCAGTGCCATAGAGTTCACAATAAAATATTGAAATAGCTCATCCATTGTATCAAAGAGTGAAAGGCTGGTGCTAGAAAGAATAGAAGTAGCTTCATATTTCTGCAAAACATCACCACACAGCCCCATTCCTCTCTGAGAATTGCATACATATGAACACTGAATGTTGCTCCTGGTTCGGTACGGCGGGTGAAGTAAGAATGGAACTCCAGCTTCTAAAACTCCAGGTGGTGAACGTTTTCACGTGACCATGAGAGCAGATCTCTAAACTTCTCCTCTCCGCTCCCCAAGCTCTGCTGGTGGCTGCCCGGATGCACGAGTTCCACCGCACGGTCAAGGACGTCATCGGAGTGGTCAAGGTGTGCCAGGCCACTCTGAGAAAGAGGTGAGCGCTGGAAATAGCTACTTCCATCACCCTCTCCATGCCTCTTTTCGAAAGTGCCTCAGGAACCGTATTCAACCTCATTTTGCGGCGCGAGTGACCAAAACGGTGCCTCCTCTCTCTCGTCCAGATTGACCGAGTTTGAAGACACCCCAACCAGCCAGCTGACCATCGACGAGTTCATGCGGGTGGATCTGGAGCAGGAGTGCGACCCGCCCTCCTTTACCGCGGGCCAGCGGAAAGTTCGGATGCGCCAGGTGTTTGTCTTGGCACCGCCTTTATTTACTACACTGTCCATAGTTACTGTAGCGATGAGCACACCGTAAGTGTGTCTATTGCTGATCATTGTTCGGACGGCAGACTATATTTAGCCTGACAGTTTGCCGGATACAGGTCAAGCTAAATCTCTGTCTAATGTTATACTTTCAATCAAGAACCTATCAACCCCATACAGTGTTATCCATCTCATTTAATATGACTTAATGACTTTTTTTTCTTCTTTTTTTTCTTTTTTAGCTTGAGCACGAATTAGCCAAGAAGTTGGACGAGGTTCAAGGTAGGCTTTTCCCTGCACCCAGCTGACATGCATCTACGCATGCAGGGATGAACATACGGATCAAATATGACAGCTGTCGTCATGCAGCGTAACAATCGGCTCTCTACTCCCAGGGGAAATCTGCACCTATCGAGACGAGATCGAGACGGAGCTGGAGAACAGCAGGCCGAAGCTCCGAGGGATGTATGCTTGCTACGCCAAAGAAACAGGTGTGTTCCTGCATGCCTCTCCACCCTTTATCACCTCTGTGTCTCCACATTGAACTCGGACTGACCAGAACAAGACACATTTCAAAGGACGTCGAGGTTCCATGGGGGGGGGGGGGGGGGGGTTCAGTAATGTGTTCTCGATGCCATTCCCAATTCGAATGCCCCCTCATATTCACATCTGCTCCTCCAGACCCCCTGGAAGAAGGGCTTTCCCAGGAGTCCGACCAACCCAGCCCCGAGGAACCAGATCGCCACGACGACGAGCTGGAAGCGGCCGCCCAGCACCTCGAGCAGGACTTCATCTGCCAGGTGCTCCAGGAGGAGCAGGGGCTTGGCGAGCCGGGTGCGGCGGACGACGCGGAGGATGTCGGCCGAGTCGAAGAGGCCCCTGCCCTCAAGCACCCCTCTCTAGCCTCCATCCTGGGCTCCCTGCCCAGCGCTGCAAGCCTGGGCCTGGGCCTCTGCGATTCCATCCAGGAGTGTATCGCCGGGGACAAGGATAGCGGTGAGTGTATATATAACTCAAACCTAGCTCCAGTCTTATCGCTTAAGAAGCCGAACGTGTTCGATTTCGGATGCTTCTTCGTTAGAACTCGGCTTCAACCTGATGGTGATGAATGTGGAGGTGAGGGTCTTCCTAAGCTCCCTGCTTGGGAGAGATGCTGCTCAGTCGTTTTTTTGGGGGGGGGAGCATTCACTCAAACACACCTCAACAGCCTAGCTTTCCTGCCGGTTTCAGCGTCACCAATCACGTATTCCTTCATTATGCATGAGCTCGGTGCTTTATTTTGCTCGCAGTATCATAAGATGACAGACGCCTACTTCAGCGAAAGGGCTCTGATAGCGGTATTAGAAGGAGCTAATCCCGCAGCCTCACTCAGTAATCAATATGGCGCTTCTTGGTTTCAGTGGCCAGGGAGATAGCCTGGCTGATAGCCCCGAGCAGCAGTTGTTCTGGATAAGATCCCGATAAATCTTCATTAATCTTCACGCCAGCCCAAACAGAGCCGTATAAAGGTCAGGTTGGAGACGGTCCACGTTGTGGCCATATGCTGGGAGTTTGTGGAGAGGACACTACGTCCATAAGAAGCAGTTGTCTTTCAGATCATTTGAAGCCACCGTGGTATGGTAGTCGCATTGAAGCATAGCCAACATCAGCAAAACTCCCCCAATGTTTGCAGTGATTCCCCCCCCCCCCCCCCCCCCCCCCATTCTTTTTGGTTGATATATTGTACCTAGGCTCTAAATGTAACCTTTTCTTTGTTTGTTTTTACCACAAAACGACCACAAGACTTTTGAAGCATGGGGCCATTATACCCACTTAGCATCTCACAGATAAGTGAATTGTTTTGGTGCTTCAATCAGTGTTCTTTTGTGAAGAGATTTGGTGGGGGTGGGAGGATTACATTTCGGAAACCTTGACAAAACGTTCAGCCCTAATGAGCCTGTGCCCTGGAATTAACCCATTGTTAGCTCAAATAAGCCGACTAGTTGTTTTCTGGAACGGATCTCAGTGTAGGTGCAAAAGAATGTGGGGTAAATTCTGACTTCCCAGAGCAGCAAGGTGTTTCTTAGTGGCATATGCATGACCATATATACACACATAATAACATATTCTTATTTTAGAGACCTGCAAACGCCTGGCAAATGCATGAGGGGATCAAAGCCCATACTTATATCCTCTGGGGCTTAATTAGCGAGCTCAATCAACCGTTTTCCACCAGCAATTAGTGTCAGCGCGTAGGTAGGTGGAAATAAAATACACATATATGTATACCATGGGCATCGGATGGCCAGAATAAAATTTGTGATCCACTGCTGCCCCTTGGTCGATAATATTATCATGGCCGATAGTACCCTTAGTTTGCTAGTTATGTACCCTTAGTATAGTTAGTCCTCATATTTACATTTTAGATTCCTATATGTTTAATGTTTGCACCTTCCTGCCAAAGCAAATTCCTTGTCTGTGCAAACTTTCATGGCGAATAAAACCCATTCTGATTCTGATATCAGTTATATATACGTGATTTATGTGACTAGGTGTTGGTCTAGGGCGATCGCCTGCATGGTAAATGACACCAGCTGAAACGGAAGCATAAGCCTGAGTACAGTCTGTGCTTCCAATGCAACCACTCAGGATCAATGAGGAGCTCATAAAAGATAGCATTAATGAACTCATATTCATGGGAGCAAACAAAGCCCTTGGATGGCGTTCAGCCGGCCTTGGATGGCCATTTGGAGTGCTTTCTACGAAGCCTGTGGTCTGATCAATGAGCGATCTGGAACATTCTATGTGGGTCACTCCATGTACAGCCAGCCTGATCCATCTCTTTCTATACTGTACACTGTGTACTGTATGTCTTTGAGCTTTTTGGGGGGAGATTTATATTAAGATCTTTTCTTTGTCATTGTTTGACTGGTGCGGTTTGGGCAAACCAGGACATATTTCCAAATATTTCCGAAAGAAATGAAGGAAAACGACGTAATTCCGAAGTTTTTGTTTTATTTTCTCACAACACAACATTGTATTTTATTTCTCCATAGAACCTGTCCATATCAAGATCTTTAGAGTAGGTATGAAGCTTGCAGGTTTGGCAAGCACATTGCAACATCCACACCTGCTGTGTTTGAAGTATGGACATGACCGCTTGGCCCCGACCCTGTGACCCCTTGCTGACCTCCCATTTCCGTAGCCACTCTCACTGAGCCAGTAAAGCAACTGTGCTCGACAGTCAAACAAGGCTTCAACAGTATTTTTCGGTTCCAAGTGCTTAAATGTGTGCTCAAGTAGCCTGGTGCTGCTACTTGAAACCAGCAAATATCCAACATGGAAGGGTTGCTGGATAGCCTGGAGGTGACATCTTAATCTGTATTACCGGGTGGTGGTAAGGAATTTGATAGGAAGGAATTTAATAGTACCTCTGTGGTTTGTTTCTTTTTGCTGCCTTGCAATGCCTCTAAACCCCCCCTCAGTTTTGTCTTTCCCAGTGGAGTCTAAAAGAAAATGTCTGCTGCTCTCTCCTATTGAACCCCCCCCCCCCCCCTCCCCCCAAAAAAGAAGAAAACTGACAGGATAAAATGCAGTTATGCATTGATGTTTATGGTCGGCAGGCTAGCTGTATGTAGCGAGAGATATTATACCCTGTCATCATTGTCCTTGCGAGCGTGAAGCTGATGACTCAGGACAGACAGCGGCTGGAGAGAGGCAGCCTCTTTGGCGACGTTAGGCCCGAGGACTCGTAAACAAGGATTTACTGGCCGTGCCAACACTGGGGGATAAATCTCTTTCTCCCACCCACACAGCAATATGGGCATGAGCTCAGCATCTTGTTCACTTTAGGCCCCTGTGTGTGTGTGTGTGTGTGTGTATGTGTGTGTGTGTGTCAGCAGTTGTGTTTCTTAGCTTGTCTCTTTCAACTGCCTGTGTGTTTTGTTCATGTGTATATGCACATATGTGTTTCTTATATACTAGTGTTAATAATTGGACCAATACGCTGTTCCTATTGGTCCAGAAGACGTTCTCAAAAGTTAATACATCCGTTTATATACCTCCTGAAAGTTCGCAGAGGTAAATAAAAGTTTTTACGGACCTAGCAACAAGCGGTTGCCATGGAGATGTAGCCATTGACCTTAACAACGTGGCATCTGCTCGGCAACAAAGTAGCCTAAATTGCCAACAAAAAAACTAAACAACCAATATGGTTTTTGCACAGGTCCGCAAACGCCCCGCAATCGCTTCCTGTTTTAAAGAAGTATCTGAAGCAGACAGAAGACCTTGGAGATGTAGTGACGTCACCAGTGCAAGTGCAGCTGATTGCTCTGACAACATGGCGTCTGCTCCAGATTCAACGTGTTTGATTTGTGATCTTCCCACGTATTGTTGTAGTATATAAGAAACCAAATGTTTACTCCTTCGACAGGTCAGCAAATGCTTTGTCGCCTCGATTTGTTAAATCGTTTCGACCTACGATCTCGGTTTACAAAGGCGTTTGCAGACCTGTCGAGGAGTAACCATTTGCAGTATGTCTACCCCTGTCTGTATTGGCTGTATATCTGTTGGTGTGTGTGTGTGTGTGTGTGTGTGGCAGCGACGTCCCACGTGCTCCTCCGAGTTGACAGTCCGGGGCCGTCTCTCTGCAGGCTGTCCGGGTCACAGCGGCTCTGCGGTTATTTGCAGTCCCGATTCTCCCTCAGCAACCTGGCACCGCTAAGTGCAACTGCCCTTCTCTGACACTCCGGAATGAGCCAAAATGTCCAACGCGACGACCTCGTTCGAACCCGACAAACCTATTTAAAGCAGACCCATTTCCCAAGGAGAGAGGACACTTTGAAGTCTTTTAAGAAGATGTCTCCCCCCCCCTCCCTTCTCCTACAAAGTTCTAACTAGTTCATGCTGATGTCATCCAAATGTCTTTTCAAGCACCTGGAGCGGAGGAGACGAGGCCCGCATTAACACGATGAGGATGAATCATCTCCCGTCTTCGTTGGATGTCAACTGTCACTCATGCCGTCGCTCATTTCTCATTGGAGGGATGCATTTGTAGGCGTGTTCAATCCCTCCCCCATCACGCCCATATAGCCCACACAGAGGCTAGGCAGTGTCCAAGAGGACTAAGACATGTGGATCATCATCCACCCAGTAAGACTTGAGCATACTGGTGGATGATCTGAGCCAACCTGGGGATCTTTGGATCTTCTATTTCAGGAGTTGTAATGAACTTTATGCGAACCCTATCATTTTTGGAGCGAAATCAGAGCTGACACGCTGTGAGGACAGCGTTGAGCTTTTCTTCCCATGAACTACTGTATTTAAAGGGCTGACTGGCTGGCTCTGTTTGGAAAATTACAACCCTTGCTCATCAAGAGACAGCTTCATGATTCGGTTGGGAGTCGAAAGTGACAGTGTCAGGCAGCTGTTGTCGTACAGGGAGAGTCAGTGGCAGTTGTACAGGTCCCATTTTAGAGATCCACAATGTCAGTTCAAAGGAGCATTTCTAAATAGTCAATAAAGACCTTGTAATAGGGTTCAATTAAATGAATAATACAGTTATTAACTAAGCTTAATTCGATATTTTCCCAAAGCATATTTAAGTTATATTGTAATCGAAACTATTCTGTTTGTTCTTGTTTTCCCATGACTACACTACAATAATACAAATGGATAAAAGCCATTAGCTTTCAGTGCTTCAGATTAGCATAACAGATATTAGCATCACATACAGATATACGTTAGCATTACGTACAGATCACATTAGCATAGTTCACACAGAAAACCCCGAGTGAGAATGCGGTGAATGCTGCTGTGGACTCACTGCCACTCTCCCCTCCATTGTCCTCTACCAGAGTGGCAAGGTGTGTTGACGGGAAAGGGCGTCTGGCCCCCTCCTGACCCCTGCCGTGATGCAATTAGACAGCTGCTCGACCGCCCGGCCCCACCCTGCTGCCCGTGACATCACAGCTGCCACTGCCTTCAGCCTGCAACCTGCCCTTGGTCTTAAAGGGGAAGGCAGGGCTTGGCCCGCTTGCATGCCACGTTTTTTGAGGCATGTGGCTCGTCAATATTAACGTCCATAGTAACTCACAGACCACCCTAACCACACACACGCACAGTTTACACTTAAATAATGTGCCCAAACAGAGATGCTTTGTGTGTAACATCAAGCTCATTGATTCAGACTGGAATCATGTTTTGAACTTATGCCTCTCCTGAGCCCATTGATGACTCACTCATCCTCCCTCAGAAATAGACCTGGCCGTGCATGTCACTGTGTACATACGTCCTTGTTTATTAGAACAGTCCCACTTGTTTTTGGCGTATTGAGAGCGTGTTTACGCAGTCTGGCCTTTCTGCGCGGGTCTGACAGCTTTACGATCGAGTCGATTTCAAAGGAAGAGGGAGAGACAAGCCCTGCCTCCTACCACTCCTGGTCCTAACAATACAGAGGGTCTGAACACAGAACCCCGGTGTCCAGAGGAACATACGCAATACTTGAGTGATACTGTAAGGATAGCGTCACCGTATTATTACGTAATAGGCTAGGTTAATCGGACATGTGAACATGACGCGTTGCCAATAGCCTCTGCTGAATTTGTGTTACAGCGTTTAGCAAAAATGTCCCATACACTAGGAGTCCAGGAAGTCGGCTGTGAAAAAGTCTAAATTTAATGGGTGAGATAACAACACACATAAAAATACTAATTGCCCTTAGCACTGTTCTCATTTCTGTGTACACTCTGTTTATTAGGCAGTGTTCTGCACTCAATGTTCTAGGTTGCCAAACCAGAGAATGGCATAGTTCTATTTTGTTTTGTTTGTGTGCTATTCCTCCTCACCGACGCCCCCCCCCCCCCCCCCCCCATCACATGTTCCAAAGAGCGTTTGACCTCAAATGCCTACAAACTCCGCCCACATACATGCACACACACACACACCCTTTTTCATTAGTGGCATATCTCGCTGCATGCGCAGAAGAAGCTTTCTTACTGCCCGCGACCCTTGACTTTACCCACGCACGTGAGATCATTGCTAATTTAGACGGTGATCGACTCTCGCCTTCCCCTTTCCCCCAACTCTGCAGTCCCATCACGTCGATTCATTAACTTGTTCACACGGACGCCCCTCACCCGCAGCCTCGACACGAGTGCCAGACTTATTGTTGATAAACGCATCATTATTTACATAATTGCTTACGTAATTGGGATTATGATCAGTTAAGTGCACAGCCATAGCAGGAAACTGGCTGTGCCTGGGAATGTGCTGACTGCTGTGGATGCTGCCTCGGGGCAGCGAGATGCCGGCTCGCCTCTCGCCTTGGTCTCCAACTGCTCTGAAGTGAGCTCACGTAACCAGCGCACCCCGACCCCCACCCCCCATGCTTATTGTATCTTCTCATAGGCCACAGTGCTTAGCGTCTGTTTGATTTACATTGCAAATGTGTTGCGGGGCTTAAGTCTGGACTATGGGAATGGGTTGTGTTTTGTTTGCGCAACATGTATGGGAACACGAGAAGCTTACCGCACATTCCAAGCGGTCTAGATGGAGGAATGCGCTGGAAGTACGGAAGACTTTCAAAATACACCCAGCTTCCTGTGCTCTGCTCACTTGCCACCTATCGCGTATGAGGGTCGAGCTAGGGAGTCCTACGTCGTCAGCATGTTTACAGCAATTCTTCATGTTGTCAGTCCATGCTTTTGAACATCTCTGTTCCGCATGGAGTCTCCATGCTGAGCCTGTTGTCTCCTTTATATTCAGAAATCGTCCTCGCTGACTACACAGTCTATGCACACCCACACGGGGACACGCAGACACGCACACACAGTCCTGTGGGAAGTCCATACATCCTAGCTGCCTGTCTACTTCGTCACACCATCTAATGACCCCAGGGTGACCCTTCAGCTATTAGGGAGGTGGTGTGTTGGATATGGAAGTTGCTGGCAGCCCTAGCCCCAACAGCAGGCAGGTATGGATAGTGGTGTCCCTGGCCAAGATCTTGAGAATATGTGAAAAAGGGCGGCGGTTCCACCTGCTCTGGGAGACAAGCGTCCCCAATTTGATTTTGGAACATCTGCTCTACTTAAGTATCCTACATAAAAGTTGACTTGATTCTCTTGCCTCAGATGTGTGTACAAAAAAAGAAGAAAGACAAATATTTCACAAATGCATTGCGTTTTCTGAAGGCACTGAGAAGGAAACTATGGCCAAATGAATTTGACCTGTTACGATATCTCCAAAGAACAGGACAGATTCACTGATGCACCTGCCCACCAAAGTCAATTCCTTGTTTGTGTGCACTTACTTGGCGATTCAACTTGATTCGGATTTGGATTCGGATGCTGCATTCGGACCTGAATTCACTGCGACGCTCATCTGAATAATCCTCCAGAATGAGCACCCCCATCCCCCACTTCACCCTGACTGCTATTTCCATCCCAGAAAGACTGCTGTATTAGGAACTAAAGTGTCCTGCACCCTCATCACACACTCACACACACACATGACAGCATAAGGAAGACTTAAGATGGCTGACAGATTGTGACCCATATCTTCCCCTCATCACAGATTTTCCCCAACCCCATTCTCACGTGGTCCCTTGATCTGAGTCAACGTTGGCACTTTAAAGCGTGTCTTGTTTGGTTTTTTTCACGCGTGCCATTTTTCATTTGCCTTTTCTGACTCCAATAATCCAACGCTTTACAATAAGTACGCGTTGGTGCTTCTTCTCGAAAGTTCTATATATACTTGATGGACTGATGTTCGGTTCCTTCTCGTTCTTGTTTGACCGTCCTAAATCAAAGCTTGCGTGACATTTCAATCTTTAAAGCTGCAATAGGTTTCAAAAGATTCCTGTATGTGAGGAGCTGTAAAGTCCTATGTGTCTAGGTGACGTTACAAAATGACGCTCTAAAATGAGAAACAGCGCAGTGCAGTTCTTGTTTAAACTTCTCGCTTTACTCCAGCTCAAGTTTGATTGACCTGAATTTGTTGACAGTGATTTCACAAAATAAGCCAAGGTGGAAGGCCCGCCACACTAAAGGCGACTGGTTGGAAAAGGATTGGCTGGACCAGGATAGGCTGGAACATGGATTGCTGGAAAGTAGCAGGACACTCCAGAAGTTTGAAATTCCACTGGCACTGAGCTGTCTGTGTTGCTAAACAACTCTCAGACGGCCTCATTATCTTACACGACAAAAGCCTTTTTTACTGTAAAAAGTCCTACCTATTGCACCTTTTAAGTGTTTTAACAATGTTGTATTTCTTAAATAAATGTGACCCTAATTCATACACTACACGAAGGCTACACCAGATGTACATTGGAGGGAATTTATCAATGGACTCCCCCCATCGGTTACGAAATGTGGCAAGGGATTACTGATTTAGTTGGCAAAACAGTTGGCAAAACAGTTGAAAAGAATACTACTAAAGGCGTTTGCAGTATCCCCACGTAGTAAGAAACTCCACAAAGATTCCTTGAGAAGAAACCGGGCCACTCAAATATCGCCATCCTGCATCGTGCCGTCGTTTTCATAGCGGGTAATTATCAGGGAAGCTTGTCTCTATCAAACAAAGGAAGTCTTTTGAAGTCCTGTTCTCAGAAGAGGAGACTAAAGATGTTGGATGAATGCCAGGGCTGAATGCTTCTTGAAATGGAAGCGCTGGCCTGTTTCCGAGGCGTCTGAGACGATGTGCTTAAAGTTACTTTACTTGCGTCGCTGTGGTGTGAAATGTGTCTCAGCGTCTGGGACAATATAGTGTTTTGATGAAAGAAGATACATGATTAATTTGCCTTTGAAAGGCTTGTTCTTGTTTGGAGACATTTGCGTTCCAGTTGATGCTGCACAGTGCAGAAGTTGTCAATGTTGTCTGTGGAAACACGGAGGCATGGAACATGAAGACGTTAGCTCCAGCTGTTGGAACGCGCTCCATTGAAAGAGACAGTGACACCTCGTCTGCAGTGTGTTGGGGAAAGTGTAATTGAATCAAGAGGGTTAGTGCTGGACTAGTGCAAGACCTTCCCACCTAGTGTCACCAGGAGCAGGTGTGGTCCTAATGGGCGAAGAAGGAATCTGCCAGGGGGGAAAGTTTGTGACCTCTTTTGACCCTAATGTCTGCTCCCAGTGGTCACTACGCTTCCAGGAGAATCAATCGTTGTCAAACACTTTCCCCTTTATGTGGTTCCTTGACCATCAGTTATTAGGCCGGCGATTATGAGAAAATACAGTTATGTACTATTTTTGACTAAAATATCCCCATCCAATAAATTGCCTTGTCGGACAGAGATAGTGAAGAGTGAGGGGAAAACATTGGGGAGAGAGAAAGCAGGAAGGACATGCAGGAAAGGGCCTGTGCTGGATTCAGGCCTATGGGGTAGGCACACACCGGGGCAACTTTAGTTACAGGATGTAAATCTAAGACCAATTAACAATTTATGGTGTGATTTCATGAATGAGAATGGCTCCTTCATCACATGCTTTTTAACAATTTACCGAGCATAAAACACGTACAGCCAGTTTCCCAGACATGGATTAAGCCTAGTCAAAACTTAGAAAGTACTATTGTATTTTTTGTACTATCTGTATTTTTAGATTGTAAATTATGGCTACTTTATATTTTATTTAAATATTAAATCCCCTTAGTATTAGCTAGACTTTGTTCCTTTTGTATAGTTAGACCACATATTTAAGCTTTAAGATTCCTATATGTTTAATGTATGCACTTTCCTGCCAAAGTAAATTCCTTGTTTGTGCAAACTTTCATGGCGATTACAACCCTTTCTGATTCTGATTTCTGATTCTGAAAGAAAATCTCCATTGGAAAACGTTTTTAGTCTGTGACGGCTAAATTCATGTCTGGGAAATGGGCCTTAATGTCCGTTATAATACCGGTAATTTAAAAATATAAAAATGACGGCATAACAATATCAAACGTTGTTCTTTTTACCATCTTGTCAAGTTCACGTAGTTGGTGTGCTCTTGAATAAACATGTGTTACAATGAGTACCAAGGCATTTATCCCAAAACTCAAATTTTCCTAATGTCTCCAAAACGAAATCCTTTTAGCTCACAGCTAAGTCCATTAAGCCATTCAAGCAGCTTCTGCATTATTGATGCTACTACAGCAAATAGTGTGGCAAGTCATTGTCTTGCAAAACTCGACTCCACTCAAGCAGAGAGATAATCTTCTTGTTTGATATGAAAATGGCCTCTCTGGCGAATTACCTTTCTGTGCCATAAAAGCACAATTGCACAACAGGGCTCACTAGATTCCGAGAAGGGCACAACCATGTGTCGTTTCCCACTACCCGTCCCTATGTACTGTGTGGCCTATAAAAATAAGTTTTGTCACTTTAAGACTTCAATAGAACACCAATGTAGAGCTACCTTATAAAACATAAAGCAAGGATGTTGTTAGAGGACGATAGTGATTTCTACTATTGTGTGGCCCTTTGACAGATGAAAAGTCAGAGAGTGGAGAGCTGGACCTGGATGGGATTGACGATAAGGAGATTGACAAGGTAGGCTACACGTTTCACAGATGAGTTTAAAATAAGAATTTAGTCAATTATAATCTCCCCCCCCCCTATACTCAATTAATCTACCGAAGTCCCCGCTTGCAGTTCATAAACGATTTGGGAATATTAAAAGTTGAAGAAGATTTGAGAAGATAATGACCCCAGTATCTAATCCACATAATCCATCATGCAGCTCAAATTTCTCTCAGCTCTCTAATACCTTTCCTCCCTCCCTTCCTCTCCTTCCCTCCCTCCCTCCCTTCCTCCCTCCCTTCCTCTCCTTCCCTCCCTTCCTCTCCTTCCCTCCCTCCCTTCCTCCCTCCCTTCCTCTCCTTCCCTCCTTCCCTCCCTCCCTTCCTCTCCTTCCCTCCTTCCTCCTTCCTTCCCTCCTCCTTCCTTCCTCTCCTTCCTTCCTACCTCTGTCCCTCCCTTCCTCTCCTTCCTTCCTTCCTTCCTTACCACAGTACATCCTCAACGATAAAGAAGTGAGGACTAAGACGCAGCTCTGGATGAAGCAGAACGAAGAATATCTGAAGGAACAGAAAGGTAAACCCAATGCCCTCTTGTAAGAATATCAATATTCCTGCTGCTTGCGGCCTTGTTAAGTCCACCAGCAGGCTCATGCAGTATGCATCTGCCAGCTCATAGGGTCGAACACACCGAGCTTTGTGGAAACTAACCGGCCACTTTCTTGTGGAACTGCACTGTTAGACCTCAGTAATTTAGAGCTCAGTACATGAAAGTTATCTTCGAAATGTATGTAGCCCATGTAGATTTACTAGAACAATTAATGAGATGTATTTAGTTACCTTTCCCTAAGTGGCTGAATGGACAGTTGCCAAGGAATGAGTCATTTTCAAATACTTGTCTCCGAGCGGAGGAACGTCACTTTTCAATTCACTCGTTATCCCAATGAACAGCATCTTTTTGTACGGTGCTTTTCTTGCAGAGAAGGAGGAGAGGATAGCCAAGGAGAAGCAGCAAGGCACCTACAAGGAGAAGGTAAGCACAGCCCGTCAGTGCGCCATGTTTGTTGGTGCGCCTGTACGCGTCCGGAGAAAGGAACCCCGAGCGCACCGCGGCAGGCGCTCGTAGAGGAGCACGTCTGCGGTGCCGTGGTGCCGTGCCGTGCACTGGGCCTGGCCCAAGCAGACACAGAGCAGCTGTGTCTACGCCGGCGCATATTTTCCACTTGAGCCGAGTCAGGACCGGGCTTCTCTTGTTACACTGCACCGCTCTCCAGAGACCCGGCCTGTTAGCGGTAGCCGCGGCCCAGCGCTAACCTGTCTGGCCTGACATCCTAGCTGCAGCTTCTAACCAATGGGGGGGGGGGAGGGGGGGGGGGGGCTGCGTGAGCCACACAGCAGCAGATGCCTAATGAAGTGAGGAAAGGGCCTGATACCTATTCCAGAACCTTCAGGCTTCAAGGTTGTGGTCCAAAAGCAGGAAGTACATTTCCCCCATGCTAAGACATCGTAGCATATAACTAACCACGGCCTTTGGAGATGGCGGGTGAGGAGTGACAGCAGCAGGGAAATCTTTCAGCGGCCTGATAATAAGCCTGTCATCTCGCTGATGAGAGACTTGCCTGACTTCATGCTTCCCAACCCCCGAGGAAAAGAACGCGTTTTTATTGGACTAATAAGACACTTGACAAGCCACTGTTGTTGCTGCTGTTTCACTGACAGTGAAGAGCACCTGGAAGAATGGAAGCCCATTGTGCATTTAGATTGTTTGTTGTCACATGTACTGGCATACATGTATGCACAAACATCCGTACAATGCAAGTATACACTCAAGGATAATTATCTGAAAAAGATGTGCTGTATACAACTATGTGAGTGACAGTATTCCTCTGCTTAGCTAACAGTCCATAAGCCTAAATCTGTTGGAGAAAAAATAATTTTTTTCCCAGATAACTGGGCTGCATTAACCAAAGCACAAACCTTTTGAAACGGAAAGTAATATCTGCCTCACTTCTCCAAATATTTCCTGGAAATAGTACCCAAATATGACTTCGATTTACTAGAACTGCTCATGGGTTTATCTATACATTTTCTTTTTCATAAAATGTTTGTCATTATGTCTGCATAAAAAAAATAATAAAATAAACGGTACAGCTTCTTACCTCTGCTCCCCTTTCCAACAGCCTAAAAAGTCCAAGAAGCGAGAGCCCATCCGCGCCAGCACGGCTGGCGAGGCCATCGAGAAAATGCTGGAGCAGAAGAAGATCTCCTCCAAGATCAACTACGAGGTGCTGCGCGACCTCAACAGCAAGGGCAGCGGCAACAGCAGCCCCACCAGATCCACGGCAGAAGGCCCTGCCAGCGGAGCGGCCCGCAAGAAGCTGACCCGGAGGAAGAAACAGCCCAACAAGACCAACGTCGGCCTGGCCGCCACGACAAGCATCATGGGGAAAAGGTAGGAAACCCCACAAAGTGACCGGAACTGTCCGGAACCTTCGTACGGTCAGAATACGCAGGTTTGTTTCGGGTCCACAACGCAGCCCTATTGCTGATGGAGGCGTGAGATTCAAGCATTGGTTTTTATGGAATGCTGTTGTCTTGTTTGGTTGGTACGGTTTGACAGAAGATGTGTTTAGATGAGAAGGGGGATTTGGTAGCAAATGACTACCTAGCTCCCATCTTAAGAAGGGTTAGGGATTAGGGTGACATTAGAACAAAGGAACATTTTCGAAAATCTCAGGTAGGCTACTTAGTTGAAAGCAAGGTTAAAGCAAGAGATTGTTTTGTGTGCCTGTATCTAACTTTAAGATCAGGCAAACTAATAAGCTAATAAGCTCCCTGCTTATTTCAAAATAAGCAGGGAGAATCTGGTAATGGGGCACAGTTGGGGCGTAAAGATTCTCCATAGCCTCTGGAACACACTTCTCAAACACCCACGGTCAATTTCCTCGGCGTGGATCACCCGGGCAAAGGTTAAAGAGAGTCTCGGGCCTGCCCACGCCAGTGTCAGTTCTGAGGTGTCAGTCTCTGGTCACCTCAGCATCCCCCCAGTGCATGCTGGGCTACCGTCTCGCCATCCAATTAATCCTTCTGAGCAAAACTCCGGCCACCCTCATGAGGAATATAATGAACAGGAAGCAGTCAGAACTCCGAGATCATGACTTTCTGCTCCTGAGATGATGGGGTTTTTTTTCTTCTTTTTTTTGTTCGCCATCGCGGTCCTGGCCCTTACATTAATGATAATTACCTTCGGAGGTTAATGAATTCTGAATGGGTGATGAAAATGAGACGCGAGTCGCGGCTGGAGAGGGTTGATGAGAGACGGCTGATAAAATTGCATGAACCCACCACCACCACCTCCCCTCCCTCCTGCCTCCCAGCCCTCCCTCCTGCCTCCCAGCCCTCCTCACCACGGTCTCAGGTGTCGACGCATCTCTCCTATTCGGCTCCCCTCCCCTACATAGATACAGAGTCTCATGTCCTCATTCAGAGCGCACGCTGAGTTCTAATTCAATTTCTCTCTCCGAGCGACGGACCAGATGCTGGAACCTCATGTACATGATAATTAGGATGATAAATGACATGTAATAGACTTATTTTATTCCACGGCTACCGAATGCATGATTTTGGGGGGGGGTACGTGGTCCTCATGATTGTGCATGGCCCCTGTGTCACACACACAGATTGCACAGACATGCAAACAGCCCACAGGCCAACAGATGGGCTCGGTGCTACAAGTCTGACCATGATTGCCTCATTAAAGTTCAATTGGTGAATATTTAAAAGGAAAGATGGTCTGACTTGATATGTGGTACAGGAATGACTAGTATGTCAGATTATGTAGGCGAGGTGGAATCTCTTTTCTCTAAATGCAGTTTTTAATGATTTTACTGGACAGATTTATTTATTTAAATGTGCCAGGCTACAGTAGTAGATTAGGCTTAGGCTAAAGCAATGCAAATAACTGCGGTCTAATGCTTCAACTCTTGGATTAGGGAGTTTGGAGATGTGAATTTGCTTGTCAGACTCAGTATTTCAGTCAGTTTCATCAGTTTCTTCTTGCGCTCAAGTCTGTGTTTACTTAAATGACGTGGCTTGTTGTGTAAACCACGTGAGGCAACTGTGAGGAATAGCTTTGGTTCGATGCAGGATGATGTCATGTTTTTTCCTATTCAGTATTGGACCGCGTCCGGGTAACAAGCAAATCCCCCCCCTAAAGTAGTCCTCTAAATGCAAGTCACCAGCAACGCATTCAAGTCAGCGTCACACAAACTCTCTCAGCCCAGCTCCTCGTGGCGTTTCGTCTCTCTGTTTGTCAGAGGCAATTCAGTGCTCTCCTTAAATGCTTTCTCACCATTTGAGTGGGGGAAGAGGACGATTCAGGAGGATCAGCCTGCTCTCAAATCCGGCCTGCTGGCCCCGGCTATCTCTGAGCTTGCGGTGTGTTTTAAAAGCCCCCAGGAGGAGTCGGCTCAAGTGGAGGCGAAGGGGAGCCTGACAGCAAATCCATTGTCTTGTCTGATTCAGTTGGCTAGTGCACACCCGTGCCAATGCCCCTCCCTGACGATAATACACACCTTCACCCCTCCCCCTCCTTTCTCCTGGGATCCCTTTCACTTTGCATGGCTCCTATTTTTCCAGATCTTTCCCTCACATCTGTGTTGGATTGTATTTTGTCACCAAATTCAAAGGCATTTCTCGGCATGCGAAGCTTGAGCTGCCTGTCGGTCTGAGCCGTTGCACTACCTCACACGGGTGAGTGACGTGAGGAAATACTCGAGCAGCAGGAAACCTTATCTACATGAAAGCAACAGAGAGAAGCACAAAGTACCTCACGTTTCTCCTCACACCTACGCTAAAAGCTGCTCCACTCGCTGTCGTGACTTTGAGCTATCCGGTCCCTCACTGCCTCACTTTGAGTTCTCTCGGTGAGACAGCGAGTGTGTTCGTCCAAGTACATGCTCCCAGTGCTTTTCCCACAGCCACAGTCATGTGGAAATCTCCTCTCCCCTCCTCCCCTCCACTCCTCTCCAAGTCCTCTACCAGCTGTCAGACTAAGCCCCCTCTGCGCCCACCAAAACTAACAAAGATGGAAAAGCACTCTTCCAGAGAAGGGCAAAGCTAATTGCCCCTATTGGTCTTTGTTCCTCAACAGCTCAACCCCCCCCCCCCCCCCCATCTCCTCTCCTCATGATCTTTCTTATTTATAAAAATAAAAAAAACTACTCTTTGGTCAATTGTCTGGAGACAGGTTTTATGTGTGAATCATAACCAACTTTGGCAGCGGAGTCTCTGTGAAGTTCTCTTTTCACGGAGCCCCAAAAAGAGCACCTTTCCAGCCGCATACTCCCCCGCGACCTTGACCCGATCTCCGTTTTCCCCCGGAACCCGGCGGCGTTCTTAAATCAGCGCCTCGGCGGGACGCCTCAGCAGACAACGCAGGGAGCTTTCGCCTCCGGTTGCCTGGTTCTCCTGACGCGCTCTCACCACCAGGCTAGACTGCGACGGACACGGGGGTCACTGTGTTTTGTGGGCATCTTCATCAACCCTTTTCCATCTCGTCTCTTTTAGCCTCCTAGGAATAGCATGGATTGACGATCCAGGGGCAAACCCTGATGGCTTTAGCAGGCTTAGTAAGAAGTTGCTCCTCACCCACCTCATCCCTCTTACTCAAATGTCCACTTGAAGTACAGTTGGCTGCAGTCCTTGTGCGCAAGCTGGGAAGACCCAGCACAGGCCAAACTAGCTCAGGGTGGACTCTGAGTTATGGCAGGCCCCCATCGCATACCCGTCCAGTTGATGTGGCAAACATGCTGCAAAGTGTGGGGGTGGACGGGGGGGGACAACGTAGCGTGTACTGTGGATAATAGAAGCAGCCAGCCCGAAAATGCTCTGTGTGTGAACGACGCTCCATCCAGCCAGACCCCCTGCCGGCACCCCCTTCTCTCTGCCCAGCGCCCCCCCCTTCCTTCCTCCCTCCATCCCTCCCTCCCTCCATGCCCTCCAGCACAGCCGAACAGCCGACAGATTGATTCGTCAGCTCTCCTATCAGCTTGCCCACCACACGGGGCCACGGTGTAGCTGCCCCCGTCCCCCTGGTAAACATGGAGCTGCTGACAGAAGAAGTCCCCAGACAGCAGGATCTGTCCTTCCAATGTCCCTAACCCCCCCACACAACCCCCCCCCCAAATCCACGCTCATCCCCACCCCCACCCCCCGAGTCATTCCTGGGGCGATAGGGAAGCGATCACGGGAACCCCCGATGTGAAGCCGGGCCTCAGGGATCTGGTGACCAGCGGAAGATCCGTCGGACAGAATGGAAACTGCCTTTCTTTCTTTCTTTTTTCACTACCCCCGACACCACCACCCCCCCCCCCTCCCCACCCAGGAGATTCTACAGATACAATGGCTGACTGAGAGAAATAAGCCGTCTGTACAATGCACCAGAGGGCTCCTTTCTCCCAGATTCCTTTTCCTGAATGTCTCACATTCTTCGCTGCTGTCAACGAGTCCAAAGGGAGAGCTCCAGCCTGCCCGAGCGTTTCATATGTCGGTTATAACTCACCGGCTCTCACCCACTGCTGTTCCTGTCAAACGCAGGCACTTATGAGGTGGACAAATCCTATTTGTTTTGGTAGTAGTTTAGAATCTACCACTGTCTGGAACCAAACTGTTTTAAACGTAGCAGTTCATGGTTTGTGCTCGTGTTTTTTTGCACTTTACCTGTCTTGAATATGAGCAAAAACATGAGCCTAGGGAAGCACAACCGTCGAGTCGACATTTTCATCGGTATCCAGTTCCATTTCCTGCCACGTCACCGTGGCCTGGCTATGCTCACTAGCCATGTTGTGGCCGCTAACGACATGGACGCATTCCTGTTTAATGCCTCGCTTAGCTACTGTGCGGGCTAACACGGTAGCATGCTACCTCGTAGCGACGGACGGGACACAAAGATGAAGCCTCGTCGAGCTGCGCGGGCTCTCCGTGCCACCTCGCTCTCCTTCCATCTGCTTCTCCGTGTCGAGGGAGGGCAGGCGCAGACGTTTCTCGCCTCGCAAGCTGTTGCCGAGGGAACTCCATCCTACTCACCAGGCCACGACGGCAGCTTCGAATCCAGAGCCCTGCTAGAAGGGCATGCCGGTCCGTGGGGGGACAGGAAAGGCGGCCTGAGGGGGGTCGTCACCTGTTGCTCTTGGTCGCCGGGGGGGGGGGGGGGGGGAACAGGCGACTGCATCTTCATGGTGAAACCACTGGACACTACCCGCGTGGGTATTGATACGAATGAAAAACATTTCATGGATTGTGTTGACGTGTAAACCTGAAATGCAGAGAGGTTTGATTCAAACGATGAAGCAATTTGCATACTGCCACAAAACAGGATGCAGCCTTGTATGTTTCCCCATGCTACGTGATAACAGCAGATGATACTAAAATATGGTGCTATCTCTCTCCCGGCTTCAAATTGGCCATGCTTATGAGAGGGAGATGACAATCGCCATGCCAAGCCGTGTCCCACATAACTATCATAAAAGCAGTCCCGTAATCAATATTTCGCCGGCGAACGCCTGAAAAGGGGGGCAGCCCAAAGTGACCCCGACCACTTAAAATGGTTTGTTTACGGTCATCCATCCGTCTATTTACAGCGTGTATGAGACAGTGTAAAGGGCATACGCTCTCAACCCCCCCCCTCTCCCTCCCCAGCCAACCACAGGCAGTCCCATTTGCAGTCGAAGAATACCAGCTGCGAAAAACTGCAGGCGTGAGGAGAGCACGGCCACAACGGCAGGGCCCCAAGCCCAGGAGCGGATGGGGGTAGGTGTGTGTGTGTGTGCGGAGGGGGGAGGCGTTCCATTATCCCCCCCCCCCCCTCGCCACCCCCCCACTGACCTTCTCTGTGGGATTGTGGGATAATAACTCCTTTCTTCTTTCCCCCCGTTCTGAGGATTCCCCCTTGCTCCTCAGACCCTCCCCATCCCCCTCCACCATCCCCCCTCCCTCTCCCGAGAGGGCGGTCTGCTGGAAGTGTGATAAGACCTCACGGTCAGCTTGGGGGGCTTGGACTATGTGCTGGCTCCTCGCCTGCTTTTAACCCGGGGCCGTTGTCGGATCTCATCAGTATTCTTTCCCGGTAGACCTGTATCAGCCTCTCGGATCTTAGATCTCGATGCTGAATCCGTAATGGGTTTGTCCTCTAGGAAGGGAATGCTGGGTGCCTCTCCTCGGCTTCCGGAAAAGCCTACAGGTATAAATGCATTTTAATGAAACCATTATGCACAGCGTGAATTTGTCCTCGACATGTGATTTCTGATGTGATTTCCAGCGATCCACAGCATGTATCCATTTTTGGAAGCTGAAGGTTGGCAATACAGCGATGATTTCACTTGAGGGGATTTCACATACACACCTTTGTCTGACAGTGTAGGTAACTGGTGGCATTTTATCGAGTTGTTTCCCAGGTTAGCATTAGCTCCCCAGCACCTGTGCCGGGACGACGTCTGGGGTTGTACCAGAGTGGGCGGCCGTGGCGCGAAAGGCCCCGCGAGCTGCCCCGGCCGACACAGCACTTCCGCTCCTCTCACACCGAGTGGCGGTTTGAGCTGGCGCCTCTCTCTAATTGGCTCTGACGGCTGCACCGTGAGACCGTTTTTCCGGCCATTCTGACTCGCAGCGGTGGATCTCACCGGAGGCTACGCTAGCTTTGCCCGGACCACTGACCGCAGGTGGACCTTCAGCGACCTCAAAGCAGGGGGGGGGGGGCTATCAGGTCTGGCCATCCCCTGTATCCCTTTCTGCATCGTCCCCGAGGCAGCTGACCCTGACAGGAGAGTCAGGGCGTGGCCCGTTTGGCTGCCTCCGGTGCCCACACCAGCTGGGGAGCAGGAGCCGTGCTCCGGCATCGCAGGGTCAGCCTGGTGGCAGATGAAGGAGCGGTGAAGCCACGCTCGTCCAGGTCCCCCGCTGAACCGCGGCCCCCGTTGTGGCACGCGTCAGCTCTCTCTTTCATATATATTTATACCCACACATCTGCTGTTTGATATTGGCTCCAAACGAAATAGGACTCAAAACCCCACCGCCACCATGGCCCACCCCTCCTCCCCTCCCCCCCAACTGTCACATTGCGTCGACATGCATTATTGACGCGTTGACATATGGGCCTGCCGGTAAAAAGCTCTCTCTTCAAGGCAATGGAGCGGGGCTATTTTAATGGTCCAATGGCTGTCTTTTTAAGTGCCACTTCCCCCTTCTGCAATACCCTCGAATATGTTCAACGACTGACGCGTGGTTTTAACATGCGATTGGCATATCAGTGTTTGGTTAAGGCCGTCTTGAAAAGCCCTTCATGAAATCCTATCTTTTGAGGACACTAAAAGGACACGATGTAATGTTTAATAGAGACCATTAGTATTTCTGCCAGTGCTTGGTTCATTAGTCCGACCATTCCAGCCGGTCAGCCTGGATGTGTACGGTGTGTGGAAGGTATAATGTATGTGAGATGGACAACATATAAGCCTAGGCGTACGTATAGCTCAGTGGTGGAGGATTTGACCGCAGATCAAGAAGTTCCACCCTGTACGGTTTGTCGCTTTGGATCAAAGCATTCGCTAAATGAATACATTATGGCTGTCGTTATTACAACGCCGGCATTTGGAGTCCTCAGAGAAGCACGGCAAATTATTGATGAGAGAGGCACAGGGGGGGGATTGATCATTAGCCGGCAGATTTGTCTTGGGTGTGTTCGCTTCATTAGACCTCACATTGGCCATCTGGCCACAGGCTGCCAGCGGCTCAGGGATGGCATTTGGGCACATTTGGTGGTAGCGCCCCCGGGGCCAGCCAGCCAATCCGTCTCATCCGTGAGACCCTCCGACTGGCCCTCTTCTGCCCTTTTTGGCGACCCTCGTGACACACTGGTCGTGACCAATTTGCATGAGTGGCCCGCGCTACTTTACTGTCACGATCAGACAAACACTCGAGTGGTGTTGCTTGTTCAAAATAGGATCCGACAGAACAACAGGTGCATTGTTTTTCCAACAGGACCGGGATTCATTTATTCAGGGAGCTTTTGTGTTCATTTAGCTTGTGTTGTCCTCTTCACTTAGTAAGCACCTACCTTCAGTCATTCAGAGATTATTCCCCTGAGAAGCCCGTCTTTTTTGTGCTGAGATAACATCCATAACATTTGTGCTAATCTGTCCTAAAGCCTTAATAATCCTCTCTCATGGCTAATGTTGATCAATGGTAGACAGTAAAAGAACTGAACTAGCCAGACGTCGCTGGACCCCAGTCCTAGACTAGACATAGATAATGCTGAAATGGAACAACAGTCTTGATTTTGCCTATAAGCAGGCCCTTGCTAAAATGCAAGGAATCTCTGTGTGTCTGTCTGTCTGTGTGGTTTTATAGTGGGAGTTCAGGCCAACGAGTGTCCGACGATCTCGAGAACCGGGGCACTGTGCAGAGTTGGGATTGAGCAGTTGTTTTCCAGGAATCTCTCTGTGTGACACCGAATCAACTAAGCGACTCGATGTAACTTGCCGATTTCGGCCCTTCTGTCTGTAATTCCAGGAATCTGTGTGTGTCACCTACTGCATCACAGGCACTGTGCACTAGTACATTTAAAGAGGAGGATGCACTCAGTGGTTTCACTGTAAGAGAGAGCAAACAATTGATTCATCAGCAACCCAGCCAAATTTCAGGTTTCAGTGAAACAGAGGGATCAAACCAGAGAAGGACTCCAAGCACAGTATTGTGTGTCTATGTAAAACCCAATAGCACTACAACAGAACTGTGGTGGATTAGTGCCTGGGTTGAGTGGCATTCCGGTGGTCGGACATGAATATTATTAGAGAGTGAAATTCTCCAAACGCTATTCCTGATTAGGCTGGAATGTGAATGGGATTGACCCCAAACCCTGGTGTCAGAGGTTCGACCCCCACACCTACTTGCCCTTTTTCCAAGTGTGTCTGTGTATGTCGGGTGGTTGTGACAGCTGTGTGTCTTTTCTTTGACCTACGGTACACGGCTGTGCCGGTAGGTTCCGGAGCAGATTAGGGACGAGTGTCTTCTACAGTCCTTCCATACCTCAGCTACCTTCAGCTCATGTCACATGTGTCATCGTCAATAACCAGCGTGGGGCTAAAATAGTCAAGTACTTAAATAGTCAATAAGAAGCACCCCCACTCACAAGCAGTGGGTACCCATTCTCTGATCAAACACACAGTGTACAGATTGGTAGATTGGTAGCCCGATTCCCTAACCGCTCAGCCATCTGACCCCCAATTACAGTAAGCGTGGCTCACACTTCTCCCCACACATCCTGATGTAGCGCCTCAGGAGTGTCACTGGCACCCCAGACACATTATATAAACCCCTGGCCGTCAGGACCGCCTTGAGCGTACACTCCAACCACACACACGTACACACACACACCAACCACCCTTTACACTGTAACCTCATCTCACACACGCACCCTCACTGATTCCTTTTTCCCTCTCTCGCACTCACACACTCAGCTCAACGTCCTTGCACTTTAGCGACATCTCAGCTAGTCTCTCTCACACGCACGCAAGCAGCCCTTAAACTGTCTTGCAACCCAGCATATTGGCTCCATAGTCTTGCACACACACACACACACACACACGTCTGCACCAGGCATCCAGGCTCTGAGGGCTTCTTTTGACACGGCAGCCGTAGTAGCGCCACCTCACCGTGTTGCCCTGGTCACATGTCAACACCCCGCGGAGCCGCTGTCACTCGGCATGGGGCTGGCTGGCGTGAGCTGCCACCGCGGGGCTCAGGAACCGGTACAGAGCTCGGACGAGACTGTCCCCAACAAGGAAGGGGGGGAAAAAAAACGCCAGCGAGGTAAAACCGGGGACACCAGGGGCCAAAGTTCAACAGGCGTATTTATAGTTTGCCCTGAGACAGCAGCTCGAGTCTAGACTGTTTTATTACCCTCAGCAGTAGAACCTTTGGATCTGACTGCGGTCTTTGACTGGGGGGCATTCACAGGGTGGATGGCTGAATCAGCAATGATTATACATTAAATAGACCTTATTTCATTCTGCCGTAGCTTCTTATTTTGTCAGGATGTTTTTTAGTTTTTTGTGGGTGTGTTCAATATCATCATATCAAGGCAATATGATACTATTAAATAACTAATCACACATTATGCTGTAAATTGAGTCTGGAGAAGAGAAAGGCTTTATTGTCAATAAGCGTGTGTGTGTGTGTGTAAGAGATAGAGAGAGAAAAATAGTGCTTAGTTGTCTGCGTTTCTTTAAATGGCGTTATTGCATTGGGAAACTCGTTCTTGGGTTGGGGGTTGGGGGTGGGGTGGGGGGTTGGGGGGGGTGGATGTGGTTGGAGGCAATCGTGGAGAATTGAATTGTGAAAAACCATATAAATAACCCTGATCAAAACCTTATTGGATCGGGCAGATGCTTGGCTGGGGTGCACTTGACCCGTCAAGACAGCGGAACGGTTCCAAGTGCGCGTGGCTGTCGGATGGCGATCGATGCCATCATTGCCCCGTCCCTCTGGAGACGGAGGGCCAAGGGTACCTGTCGCGATGACAACAACCGCATCCCGCCGTAACGACGCGTGACCTCTCGACCTTTCCGTGTTTCCCATCCCTCCGTGTGCTCCAGCACCTCTCCGGCCAAAACGCTCCCAACACGATTAGCGGTGAGCGTCCTTCACGCCGCACGGTTCCCGTTTCACACGAGCGTCCGCTGGTCATAGCACAGCATGGACTCGTCGTGAACTGCCCGTGGCGGAATTATACACGTTGACTATATTTAACTGCATTGGAAGCATAGAAATCTTGGACCCCAGCTTAGGGCTAACACTGCCACTACCCATCCCTGGCTTTAAGTGTGTTAGTCACAGTTGGGTAAAGAGGAGAGCTTTTTCTCTATCCACTAGTTCTCTCTCTCTCTCTCTCTCTCTCTCTCTCTCTCTCTCTCTCTCTCTCTCTCTCTCTCGTCTCTCTCCCATCCTCTCCCTCCCTCTCTCTTTCTCTCTCTCCCTCCATCTCTCTCTTTCTCTCTCTCCCTCCATCTCTCTCTTTCTCTCTCTCTCTTCTCTTTATCTCTCTGTCTCTCTCAGTGAGGCGGGGTCCCCATCATCCACCCTTAGGGATGCTTGTATTCTCCAGAAAATGTGCTCGGTAATCCTAATGATAGCATGGCATCCTCCCCTCGCCGACACAAGAGCCCAGGGATGCGGGTTGTGGGCGCGAGGGCCTAGAAGTGGGAGGGACACGGCCGTGATTTCGTTTGCCAGCTTTTGAACTGTGACCGAAGACAGGGAATCAACTTTCAACTCGATTCCAATCGGGGTCCGATTAGTTCCGCTGTTGTGGAGCTGAAGGCGAGGGTGGGCCGGCTCCTTCACTTCTGCCCTGTCTCCTGAAGAGAAACACAGAACGCAGGGTTCGTGCGAAAGGCTTACGGCCGAGGCGACGTTCCCGAAGAAAGCTCCAGGTCGCGCTTCCAAGATGGCAGCCTGACCGTACAAGAGGGAGACCCGGTAATTGTTTTGCAGCGGGGACCGCTCCTACCCCTGTGCTCAGTGTGAACGGCTAGCGGACTGGGCAGATGGCTAATGCTGCCTGAGACTGTTAATGAACCACGACAAAAGGCAGACAGAGAGAGATGCCAAGGAGAGACCCCCCCCCCCCCCCCCCCCCGGCTCAGCAAGTGACTATCCTTCCTTCACTTCTCTCCCCCCTCCCCCCCCCCCTTTTTTTTCTTCACCCTAAGCAGATTAATTAGCGGCACTTTCCCTTATCAGAAAGGAGAGCACTTACGCCGAGTCCTGAGGGAGACTCTCCCTCACAGCAAGGGAGAGAGAAGGAGCTAGAAGAGACGCGACGAGAGCTCCCACATGTGCTGTACGGAACACTGTAAACACCGAGCGGCACGCTGCACCCTCTCCTTCACCGAGAGGCGGCACGACCTCAGGCTCATGTTTCCATCCAGTTCCCGTGAAGTTTCAGACAGCGGTGCCACGTCTCTTTCCTGGCCCACAAGGGCAGTTTCAAGGTTGCACTCGATGCACCTTTCCAGAAATTCATTTCTCCTTTCCCCCACAAGACGAATGATTTTTTTTTTCTTTTCTTTTTTTAATATAATCCTTAAATAGCATTCAATCTAAATCACACGTTTTGATGTTAAAAGCTGATTTCCAGCCATTTGAGACCCACCATTTTGTCAATGCCAGAAAGGGTTTCTTGAAGCATTAACTCTGAAGGTCTTGTAGGAATCCAATTTCAGATATTAATCTGAAGGAGACCTAATGGAGAATAGGTTTATTAGTTAGTAGGGCTCATCTCAATAATATATATATATTTATATATGCAGTATATGCACTGTATAAATCTGTGTTCCAGACTAACTGGTACTATAGTACTGGTTGTAACAATCTCTGTACTGTCTACTATCAACAAATGATGCTGCTACATTTTTGCAATTTTGAGAACTTTGTGAAGCCTGTTTGTGAGTGGGTGGCACTCACAACAAGTGTTGAAAATAAGTCATTCTTACCGCTAAGAAAATCTTTGTTAATATTACTCAAATAATATTTAATAATAGAGAGTTAAGACAGTGACTGAAGTCAAACAAGTGAACTCATTGAAAAGCTGCAAATTCGACATATACATATATTTAGTCAATTGTACAGTGTTAAGTTATGATCATTAAGGAGCCACATGTTGAACCAAAAACGATGCTCACAGACTCCATCAAGGTATACCATGTATCAACTGAGAACGGTTTTTGCACTGTTCATATTAGTCACAAATACGGTTTTATTGTCATCTGGAACCTTGTGTAGTCCTCCAGTGAAACAGTATGTAAGAGACTACAGACAGAAGTAATTAATGTGCTTCAGGCTTTTTATACTGACTTGTGTGATGATTATTGTACATTAAACATTTATTTCCACATTGTCTACCACAGTGGTTCTCAACCCTGGTCCTCAAGTACCCCCTGTCCTGCATGTTTTAGATATTTCCCTGTTCCAACACACCTGATTCAAATGAATGGTCGTTAGCAGGCTTCTGTATAACTACATAACGACCCATTCATTTGAATCAGGTGTGTCGGAGCAGGGAAACATCTAAAACGTGCAGGACAGGGGGTACTTGAGGACCAGGGTTGAGAACCACTGGTCTACCATACTACTGCATGTTAAAGCTTTTGTTCACCCAGTTTACACTTCCTGTCGCAGTGATGATAGCCCCTCCTTCCTGTTGTCTTGCAGACTCCGTCCACTAATATCATCCACACCAAAGAAGAAGAGGGCCATGTCACAGGTGAGCCCTAACCGGGGTCTGTTTTATCTCCAGTTGAAAAACTGGAGACCAACCTTCATTTGTTGAACACACAGGCTTAAGCATGTGGCAGTGTAAGCTTGTTTTCTGTACAGGTGCCTTTGGTCAACCCTGAGTTATTGGTCAGCTTAGTGTAACCTCCCTGGCTAACAATAGGTCAACTTTGGGTTATTCATTAAGAAGAGAGGCATCAAACTAACTGCTGATTGGTTCTAAGGAGTGGGACTATTCCTAGTCTTCTCTCTGCTTATAGACATCCATAGGGGGCTTCCTGGTCCACCAATCAGAAGTGGGAAAAAGCCTCACACTAAAGCCTCACAGGGGGGTCAGGTGCCTGTTGCTAGGCAACCCATGACCACCTTCTGGGAGTAATAAAACATATTCTTTTGTGATTGGTTGGATTTTACAGCTCAACGGGAAGTCTTCTATGAGTCATGGATTCAGGGTGAAAGGGGGAGAGGTGGATGGGTAGTGTGGAAGAGAATTCATAGAATTCCATCTTGTTGAAGGGATTAAGTGGTGTTTGCGTGCGTGTGTGTGCATGTGAAGGTATTTTTTATGTTTTGTACGAGTGGCAGACGTTGCTCTCTGCGCATCATTACCTTTAAGTACCACCATAGCAACCCTATGCTCCCCACAGGGCGGGGAAACTGTTAGCACATCTATGACTTTACAACATCCCAGTCATATTACTGCTCCTCACTGGTCAGTCCTGTCAACGGTTATCTCTCATCACGTACCCTCTCTAGTTGTTTTGTTTTGTTTCAAAGTGAAACATCAACAACCAAAAACAGTACCCTGGTTACTGCCCAACAGTGTTCATATTAGCTAGCCAGTGCAGAAACCGAGCTTGATGTCCCAGAGCACCCTTCCTTCCTCCCTGACTGACTGGTCTCCCTCCCTCTCATTTGCCCCTCATTTGGTCCTGGCCTGAGGGGGAAGAAAAGAGGCAGTGATTGAATGAGAAAGAGAGAGAGAATAGAGAGGAGATGGGTAGGGGCGAGCAGATGGAGAAAGGGAGATCGAGAGACGGGGTGAAGGCAAATCTTTGATTGGTTCCGAGGTCCTTCTCTTTCCAGTACATGATGATTTACTAGGCCCCTCGCACCTCCATGCAGGGCTTCCTCATCTTCATCTCAAATGCCTGCTGGGTAATGCGGTCCTAACTGTTGAATTTGGAATCAAAGCTCTTGTTCCTCTCTGTTCTTTTTCCTTGTGCAACCCCATGTATCAGTTTATTCTGTACGTTTTCCTCTATACATTCCGCTCTTCCATTGTCTCCTGTGTGACCGAGACCTTATTAAACAGGTATGGCAGTAAAATGACAACACAGCAATTTGGCATTCGAGACATTAGGAATAATACAGGGATTCCGAAATCATGACAAATGACTTCTAGACAATAGCCAAATGTCTGCTGCGGGGATTCCTTCAGGACTTCATGAAACACTTCTTCCTGACTTGCTTCCGTTTAATGGGAGAAAACGCGGGTGTCAGAGCACAGTGGATGGATGACTGGATGCCGGCTGTCTTCCAGGTAACTCCCAACGTGAGCACAGCGGCCCTGCCAGCGCGCCCCACCCTGTCCGCCCCCCCGGCCCTGCCCTGCGACCCCCCGACCCCCTCCCCGGAGGGTGCCGCCCTGGAGCCCGGTGAGGCGGAGGGGGAGGGGGAGGAAGAGGGGGAGGAGCCTTGCGTCAGCGCTCTGCAGCTCCTGGGAGGAGACGGTGAGCAAAGCCGGAGCGTGCTCCTGCTGGAACAGCAGGCCACGACAGTGCCGCCTTCACTCACCCGCTCACGCAAAGCCTTGCATGTACTGTCTGTGGATATTCAACACACACACACACACACAGAGACACACACACACACATAGGTGAGTCTCAACATAGGCTTGACACATTTTTCCTAGGGCGCTATTGTTACCCAACAGTTCCCTCATTATGATGTTGATGTTTCCCAACAACTACAGTACAGAGTAAATACTTCATGCCTCCGATCCCAGAACTGTCATCCGTCATGTCGGTTTGCACACACATCCAGCCTGAGCTGTCCTGAAGCTGTAAACACGATGTACCGCTTTCAGCAAAATGCCCAAACCACGTGACTTTTTTTTTCTTACATAAATCTTTTTTTCTTTTCCCTTTTCCTTTTTCAGAGTATGGATGTGAAGCAGAAACCGAGGAAGTGTTTTAGCCCTTCGCTCATGTCTACAGATTTTCCCTCTCTGCCTCCATCGGGCGGACACGAGAGTTGCGTGGAATGAAAGGACGAGAAGCTCCGGGGGGGTCGACCACTGTTCAGATGCACTGTAGAGGGGACAGGGCTGGGCCCCATGCTTTGGAAACACAAGGGGGGTGGGTTGTTTGTGTGGGAGGGGGGGGGGGGGGGGGGTGGGCATTATGCAGAGAGGCGTGTGGGGCAGTGAGGAAGAGGCAGAACTCAGTGTGCCAGTGTGCAGATAGCTCTGTGATCAGTAACTATGAGTGGGCCGCTTAGCTCGAGTGTTTCTAACTAAGCACCAGCCTTTTATCTGTTTTCCTCCAAGCCAGGAATGTTCGTATATTTTTTTGTACAGACAAACAACATCTATATTTGATTCATTTTCTTTGTGTGTGTATATATATATATATATATAAAAGAAAAAAAAGTGTTGCGTAGATCAAAAATGTAGCTTGCTCTCTTTCAAAGCTTCTCAACGCATGATATGGGGTGGGCCAGGGCACAGTTTTGTGAAGAGGGGGGGGGGCGGGGGGGGGTGGACTGGGAAATTGGGACGCAGCATCAAGCCCTCCGTTCACACAATGGCAGATTAGAGGGTGGCCAGGCAGTGGGTGCAGAATGATCCACCCTCCCATAGCTGCACTGGGGTTAGTATGGAGGCAGAGAGCACACAGGAGCGTGCCGTTTCAACCCAGCTTGGTAGTTCTGTCATTGTAATAATGGCCACTGAGTGGATTGCATACATTTTTACCTCACATGGCCTGCTGTTACCAGCATTTAGGCAGTTCTAGTAGCACAATGGGCCCAGGTCCCCGATTGCATTAGGTTCTTTAAAAAACTATACTTTGAATTCCGTCCGGTTCCCTTCATTTTACAACCTTTTATCGTCTCAGCAGAAAATTAAAAATTAATTTTGGTCCACTTTCAGGTTTTCTAATGTTAGTCCTTTTAGATTTTGTAGACTGTTCTCTGATGACCCTGGTTTCAGTACAGACAGCAGAAGTTCATAACTGAGAATGTATTTGTTGAAATACTCAAACGCAGTTTTATAAAATGTGGGTCCACATTTTTTGGTAGAAACTGGATACAGTTCATTTTTTAACTTTCCATTTCACATCAACACATGATTCTAAATTCATTCAAATATAGTAATATGTTTTGAACTATGTCTCACGACATTTTATAGGAGGCACTGTTTTTTTTTGTCCAAATTGTGTTTTGTATGTGTCTACTGACACCAAGCTTTGTAAAATACAATGGCAGCTTTCAGTTAGTACTCTACTGGACAGTATATATAAGATGTTAGGCTCATCAGAGGTCAACTAAATTTGAGCATATAAATTAAAAAATACCTATATAGTTTGTTGTGGTGTTGCTGTATTTCAATGTTTCTATGTTTTGTACATTTAAAAAGAATGCAATATTGCACTATATATGCAATTATGTATATGTTTAGGTTGTTCTTCTACAGTCAGTTTGTGTTTTGTAGTGTGAGATAATTCTACTTTGTGTATTGTGTATTTTGTATATGATTCATCTGCTTTAAACAGTATCTGCTAGTTAATAATACATTGATTTGTATAGTTGTAAAGATTTGATTGTAGAAGATGAGAATCCTGTACATATTGGCTGTACAACTCCAACCTGATGTGGATGGGAATATTTTTTGTACATTTTCTGTCAGTTGTGTCTGGTCTGCTTGATTTTGTATTGTTTGTTTGCTTGTGGGAGGGACACCTTTGAAAGCTCCCAATAATGCAAACAATTTGGCATGAGAGGGTGACAAAATCAAACACACTGTACACAAATTGACAGTTAAGATAATCAGGGCCTTTTGTTGACACCAGTGTGATTCTAACAGCAACCGCTTTTATTCCAAGACCTTTTATAACTTGCAAATTGTTTGTAGATCAGTAAAGAAACTGTGGTTCACATCTCCCAACATTCCATTTATATTGGCGAATAAACTCACAATATAAACGTGTTGTCTAGTCTTTTTTTTAAATAATAATAATAATTATTGTTCATATCTCATGGATCACTGTTCACCACAACAGCTCAAGTCACATTTTAGGCACACAGCAGTTTACTTTTATATTATATCCTAAAATGGACACGTATTTGACTTGGGTTTGATTGAAGTGGGGTTTCAACCAGAACCAGAAAGGTCAGTCTACGGGTCACATGGCCGTCTTCAGTTCCAGCTTCATTGATATATGATAGGAGATGACAAGCTGCACTTGACCCTCCTACCCTCTTAAGAATAGAACCTCCACAAGATTTGATGGAGTGATAAAGGGAGATGGATGGATGAGGTTTGAAAGGGAAAAACACTAGAAGTTCCAGTAAGAGAAAAAGGTCAGAGGAGACACACACTTTTCTTTTTTCTTGATGACTCGACAAATCATTCCATCAGTTTAAGCTGGTTAAACTGCCTCACATTTCCCCGGGCCTGTTGACCATTTTTTCCAAATTGTATTTTCTCAAATTGAATGGAAAATTTTTTCCTTTTAGAATGCTCATTTGTCATTCATGAAAAATGTGCCTGAATTACTGTTTTAGATGTTGGGCAGCGTTTTATCCTTTGGTTCTTGCCCAGCATCTGAACAAATTCGTATCCAGAATGACTTAACAGCAGGTGTGTCAGTTCGTTTGCTGAAACAAAAAGCCGTCTCTGCAGCATCACAGCAGGATAGCCCTGGCTTTGAACACATTCAACACACAGCCATGCTTTCTGACAACAGGCTGAATCTCTCATATTCTGGTGTTGTAAAGCTTGTGTACAAAGTCCCAGAAACGACTCAGGGGTAAAAACGTTTCTGCCATTGTCTGTTCTTTGGAATCCCATGACTGAGCGATGAGAACTAGCGTAGCATCTTACTTTGGGATGACTCAATGGATTTACAGTTTTAGTTGGTTAACAGAGTACTTCCCCATATATAAAGCTGCTATTCCAAACGATAGAAATCTATATTTAAAAGTATAAGGTTGTGTAAGGAACACTCAGACATAGAAACATCCTGGCATGATGTAACTTGCAGCTAAATGCAGCTGAAAACCTCCAACGAGAATGTATGCTTCCTAATGGAATGTTTATACATTTATCTTGACCTCGTCTGTCCATCTGCAGAGTTTTGCATCCGTAAAGAATACACATAAATAATAACATAATTAAAAATATATATATATGTAATTATCTATACATAACTTTTTTTTTATTTGACTGATTTTCTTATATATACAACTGAGTTGTTGTCATGACTCTTCTTTGGCACTCACCACAGTTCTGCAGTTAGAATATTGTGCATTTCCAGTCCTTCTCTGTTTTCTGCACTTACTATTTGTGCTTTTAGACGTCGCTTTATATAAAAGTTTCGGCTTGTGGAACAAAAGTATTGACCTTAGTTTTGTTCAACTTTTCAGCCAACCTACCACTGTCTGCTAGCTAAAGGGTTTTTGCAGATATAATTAAGTTTACAGTGATCAATGAAAGAACCGCCATTCTCTGAACCTTGTGAGCAGACCGGTAACTTGACACTGCAGTCATACGGTTCCTAAACCGAGTTACCACCACTTCTGCCTGATTTGATCCTCTCTCTCTCTTTTCTTCTTTTGATTGTGCTTGTAAGTGATCCTGGTGCTTGTGGTGCACCCAGGTCGTTTGCGGCATCTTAAAACCCTTCAAAGTGATACCCCACTTCTCCTAAGGTTAGTATTCTCATTTATTGCAGACAGACTGGATGTATTGGCAATGGTAACCACCTGGGGCTATAGGGTAAGTGTTAAACAATAACTGTCAGTGACCTTATATTGTTTTATTCTCTTTAATGAAAAACATCTTCAGACGTGGTCTATTTACACACAGACGCACAAATAGCTCAAATATTGATAACAATTAATGTTGCAAAGGCATTTCGTTTACATTCATCAAGACTGTCATGCATTCGTTTTTCTGTCCATAAAAGTGCACGGTTCTCTTCTGTTTCTGTCTCTTCTGAAGAAATGAAAGAACGCAGAACAAATGAGAACTTCAAGGATTTTGTGCCAATCAATATCCAGGATTGAACTCTGGGCCCTTACATGTTCGCTACACCCCCCTCTAATTCGCAATCAGCGTGCTGATTCAAGAGAAGAAGGTGCATTTCTTTCACATGTCCTTTGAAACGGGTGCCCAATTTGCTCACGTTTGACAGCTATTAAGTCGTCTCCAGCAAACGACGGGACTAATGAAGGGACTCGCACACATATACTAAGATGAAGGCTGAAAGCAGCTGATTTCGACTGTGCTCTTATTCAAACTGCAGCACGACTGGCAGACAGTGTGAGCCTGAAGGGGTCGATTCCCCCCACCCCCACCCCGATCGCCTTGTTCTGTTAGTCAGGGAAGATAGGAAGGATAGAGGCCCCAAACTTGGATGAGAGGAGGAAAGATGGGGAGCAGGAGACAGAGACAGAGACACAGTCAGCGAGAAGCCAAGAGGAGGAGTGCTGAGGTGATTGTCGAAACCGAGAGGAAAAGAGATATCGAGGTGGAGACGCAAAATCGAGAGGGATGGGTTCCGGAAAGGACCGTGGAAGGGTGAATTGAATGGGAAAAGTTGTCGGAGTGGAAAAGGAAGGAGGAATGAGAGGTGCAGTGACGGAGAAAATAGATGGAGTTGGGGAGAGGCCAAGCGAGACTCGAAAGAAAAGAAAGAGGCTGGAATCTACTCTTCCCGACTCTCCTCTGCGCACCAGAGGGAAGCTGTCTGATTTGGTCTCATTTAGGAGTGCTAAAGTGAGAACGGGTTGGCGTGTCTCTGCATGCGCACGTGCGCATGTGTGCGTGGATGTGCTCACACCCAGCTAATAAACGGTATGCGGAGGAAGCATTTGGACAAGCCTGCTAAAATGTCCATGTGTGCACTTTGTTATCTCTGTGTGTGTGTGTGTGCTCACAACAGTGTGTGAGCTACCAGGTTCCGCTGACCGACTCCCGCCTTCTCTTACCACTAAGTGCAGTAGCTGAACGCCTGCCATCAGCTCATGCAACAAACGCTTCCCATTATGTAAGCAGCTCAGGCTGACTGGGGTCAGCACTGTTGCTCTCTCACACACACACACACACACACACACACACACACACACACACACACACACACACACACTGTGGGGGCAGAGAAGGCGTCAGGTTCACGGAGGCTAGTGTCCGTACTCATCGTAAGAATCGCAAGGATGTTTACTATATGCTTTTGTTCTGATATAATCCAAACACATTGCACTTAAACAAATCAAGGAGGATTTCTACTGCTACACTTGGACGTACGTTGTGTCTGCTCTGTGCAAATGATTGTTTGGCTCGCCAACTGCCTACCTTGAGGGCATACACACCTCGCTTCTTCACGGTTACAAACAGTTTTTTGTTGTTGCTCTGGCTGATTGGGGTTTGTCCATCTCTACACCAGAACAAAAACAAAAACGTGGGCTTGTGCTGTACAATAACTAAAGAGTTCCATACATCATCCATGCAAGAGTGAAGGTGAGCCTTCATCTCACCCTGAGTGGGCTCAGTCGATGGAAAGAAAAACAATGGAAACTTTCACAACCCTGTTTTTTTCCTTGCTACGTTTAGAACGTGATGAATGAACCGAATTGGAAGCGTTCGGAATCGTACACTCTGTCCTAGGCTTTCTATGGGGTTAACAATGAATAGTGGGGTCAGATCACATGCAATGGATCTTCTGTCAGTTCACAATACAGCCCGCCATTCTATACACAGACTGATGCTGACACACACACACACACACACACTACGAGAGATAAGCTGACACTAGATACAAGTGACTAGATAAACGTCCTGGTTGACATCCTGAACGTGAGCATAAGTGGAGATGGCTGCCTGTTTCCTGGGGACAGGAAACTGACTTCAAAGAGGTCAAATGTCATTGGCTGCCACTTCCTAATAAGACCCCACCCCTGACTTCCTGATCAAATCAGCCCACCCCTCAACCCCATCTCCTTCCCCATGAATGAACACCCTGGACAATACCTTTTGGGTAGGAACAGTTTGTATCAATCTTTGTTTCAGGTCCCACAAACCTCCTCAAAGCTACGGTTAGATGGACTGTGTGTTTACGGAACATTAGGGCATGGGCATTAGTGCCCATGGGTGGCGAACGTGGGCATATTTAATTCTCACGACATCCATTGCTCCATCTCGAATGGCAGTTCAACATGGCGTTGAACTTGGTTAGGCTATACTGTCATGAACCGCTCATCCAAACAACATCACTGTCGGCACTGCGTGTCACTGCGTGTCACTGCGTGTCACTGCGTGTCACTGCGTGTCACTGCGTGTCACTGCGTGTCACTGCGTGTCACTGCGTGTCCTGAGCAGTACACCTGTCAAATGTTTGCTTCTCAAGATAATCAAGCCACTGTTGTTCAGTTGTCTGCCTTTCTGGTTACGGTAGACGCCGCCTATGAACAATGACACAGTAGAAGTAAAAAATAATACCTTGATAGGCTAATCTTTTTCAATATAGTGTGCAACTCCAAAAAGTGAGAAGCGCAAATCAAGTTGGTGTCTGGAAACAAGAGTGTTTTAAATCTCAATCCTCATGTTCTTCTGCCAACATGCTCAACCTCAGCGTCACACAAACACACACACACACACACACAGCCCGAATCTGTGCACCCAAAATGATCATTCTCTGCCAAACAATCCAATTGAGTTTAAAATAGCTTTGTCCACTGTCAGTTGACAACAACAAAAAATGTCCACACCTAGCTATTTGTTATCTTTTTTCACCGTGTGTTTTTCTTTTTGTCGACAGGAACAAAACAGGTGCGGTTGACGAGCCAAAACCAATGACAACAAAAGTGGAAAACTGTCAGAGCAGAAACATCTCGCAATACAGTGCAGTCAAAACACAGCAGGGGAAATATACCCGTTATATAAAGCTACACGTTGGACTGCACAGCAAAACCATAACGCTTCGACCCACACACCATCCCGTCTGTGTGCACGCACAGAAACAGCGCAAGCAGAAAGCAGTCGATTGTGTTTCATGGGCGTAGATGAATCGGGCAATATCCATCAAACCAATCGCAGCCGGGCTTCACCACGATGTGAACGCTTGGCACCGCAGAGCCTTGTCCCGCAGGAGTTCACGGTTGTCCTGATCATTTGTTACCCGTCGGATGGCTAAACACTGCCATTAGTGATGTCAATCCCCCCCCCACCCCCCTGAACCTTCCCTAGAGCCAACGCATCAGTATAATTAATAGGAGGAGGGACGTAGGGGTCTTTTTTGAGGGGGGGGAGGGGAGGGGAGGGAGGGGGGGGGGGGTCTGCGTTTAGAGCCCCTTCCGAGAAGATGAGGATGATGAGTGAAGCTCAGCTGGGGGAGCTTCGGTGTAGGACTAATCAGGATTAGTGAGTTTTTTTTTTTGGGGGGGGGATATTAGAGGGGGTCATCTTATTGGCCCGTGGGTACATTTGAAAGCAAACTGTGCAGCCAGATGTACTATGCTCATGCAAACGCGCGTGTCGTGAGAGGACGTTGTGGCATCGTATCAAAGTGTTTTAACACGTACACGCGAGCAAAAATCATTCATTCTTTCACAGCCATCCCTCGCAAACTTCTTTGCAGAGGTTTCCTATACTGTGTCTGAAAAGGGCCTATTGTCTCAGCCAACCGATGGACTAATACAAGGTCAATGGATTCAGACATGGCAACAAAAAAACACATACACACACACCAACACCCCCCCCCCCCTCCAACCCACCCACCCAGAAACCCTCAAATCCTGATAAATGGATGTAACCACAGGCCAGAAGGGGCCTATTTTTCTCCACCAGCGTGGCTTCCTTAAACGTGATTACACTTGATTAATACCTGTCCCCAGTACGGCTATTCATTACCGCCCCACTCAGTCCCAACGGACGCCCCATCACACACTGGAAAAATCACTCTGGGCCATTTCTGTCATTTTGAATTTGACATGCTATCAGACATCCAATGCTCGTTTTTTTTCTTTTCGCCTCTTGTGTCTGTTTGTGTCTGCGCCGTGTATAAAATTGGCGTGATGAGCGCAAATGGACATCCGTTGGCATAAAGCTGGTATCGCCGGCAAGCTGTCACCAGCCAACCTTCAATTGAGCTCAATTTTAATCTTTTCCACAGTGTAGCTGTGCTGAATTAGTGGAATTGATATGGGAGATACGGAAGGCTTTGACCACGAACTGTCGTTTTCGAGAGGACGTGTTTTTCGCTAACGACACCATTGCTTCGAATAAATGACTTCCAGGATCTATTGGGGTCAGGAAAAGGTCTGAGAACGCTGTGTGTGACATGACTTGTCGTCCATGTTGTGAGACGCTACACACCATTCAAAGCTTGGCTTTTCACAGGGTTGAGCATGATGTTCAATGTCACCGTTTTTCTTTCGTGAAAATGATGGGGGACAGAACATCCATTTATGGATGTTTATTATGTAAATAGTAAAAGGTGGCTGAGCGGTTAGGGAGTCGGGCTATTAATCAGAAGGTTGTTGGTTCGATTCCGGCCTGCAAAATGACATTGTGTCCTTGGGCAAGGCACTTCACCCTACTTGCCTCGGGGAGAATGCCCCTGTACTTACTGTAAGTCGCTCTGGATAAGAGCGTCTGCTAAATGACTAAATGTAAAAGGCAGGAGAATACTGTTTGGCACACATAAACATCAATACCGGTTAGATTATGCAAAAAAGAAACCATAAACAAACTACACTTTAACTTCCCACAACTTGTGCTTCTGAGGCACACAGTACTTAGTGACACTGGCTGCTAATATCATCCAGGCCTCTATCACCTCTTCACTTCAGGAGATAATGTTCTATTGACGAAACCTGGTAACTATTAGCATAATGAATGACTGGTTTGATCTATCCCACACAGAGTCAACGCCAGATGCCCGATAGGGTTTCAAATGAGGATGATAAGAGCTCTCTTAGCCGGGGAAAGAGGAGCAGGTTACAGGCACAACTGGTGAGCAGGACGGGGGTGTTTTAAGGAACGGAGATTGCCCTGGCAGATGGATGGAGGGAGGCGTGGGAGGAGAGCCAGGTGAGAGCGGCAACTCGTTCTTTCTGGTCTCTCCATCACCCAGCGGGGTGGAGGTGTTAAACACCGCTCGTGCATCACTCCCACTGCTGGGGCTGTCAGCACATACTGTAACCCCCCCTAGCTGTCCGGCCTTGGATAAGGAATGTATATGTGTGTGTGTGTGTGTGTGTGTGTGTTTGAGTGTGTGGTTGTTCAATTCTGAGGAAAAGGTGGTAGAAATGTAATGGAGGGTCACCAACAACTACCCGTCTCCACTAACTATCTCTGTGGACTGACTCGAGATTGTATAGCCCATTCTGTATTTGTTCTTCACTGTGCTTTTAATAATAGAGACAGAGACCAGGTCTAGGGCACGTGTCATTAGACAAAACCAAGCCAAGCATGCTTAGCTCAATCTAGCTATATCAGTTAATGTGGTTGGAGTGCGAATACTCCAACCCAGAAACAGTATTACTAGAAAAAGTCGTTATTTTGTTTTTGAGGTCCTATCAGTTTAAGTGTAAATGTTCAAGGGAGGGATGAGGTATTTTGGAATCGTTAGAATCCCCTGGGTGTGTAGGCACTGAGGTAAGGTTAGTTAACAGGGAGATGTGTAGCCCGTGGTCTTCAGACTTCCATGGCTAGCATTTAGCATCCTAGCTTCCCTGAAGGATTAAACCTCCATAAGTCAGCTCTTCTCTGGGGGTCGACGGGGATTTAGACTCATGCAGCATCAGCATAGTCTGTCTCCAGGTTTGTTATTCTTCGGATGCTGTTGGGTTAAGAAAGGTATTTCAGTCAGATAAGATAGTCAATCTATCAGATAGGAATGCTTAAATGCTGACATGTGTCCTTTGAATGTATTCATTCATCCAATAAAAGAAATGCTATTATTTCCTTTATGATTTAAATCACGTGTTTTAGTCGCATTGTCTCCTAGCCAGCCAAAAGGCCCTCATCTAAAAAACAGTGAATTGATAAATCACTGAAGACATAAGGGATTAAGGTTCGGTGTTTGTGCGTCTCTTCTCTCTCTCTCTCTCTCTCTCTCTCTCTCTCTCTCTCTCTCTCTCTCTCTCACCCACACACATATAAGCCCACAAAGGAGAAAAAGACACCCACTCTCACACCCCCACATACAGCACAAGCATTCTCCAGTGTCAGTTATCCGCCTCTCTCTGCTCTGACCATACCGGACCATACCAAGGAGGTTGTGTATGACCGAGGACTGTGATCCTATAGGAACTAACAATAGCATTCTCATTATAATGCTCACGTGTTTGCGGGAGCTGACAAATTCCTCCCAATTATCGCAAAAATCCAGGAAATACTATTTGTAGGTTGACAATACTCCATGGCGTTGCAATGTTAAATGAGATAACAACGGCACCGACCATCCTTAACACTTGTATCTACACACCTTTAACCTTCAAGCCTCCTAGCAGTTGTTGACCTGCTTCGTACACCATGGCAACACGCCCAGACACTCGCTTGAGCACGCTTTGGAAGCCAGAGGTGAGAGAACCTTGACCCGAGGGGCTCGCGCTCACATGTTAGGCAGCTCCAAACATCAGGTTCCCGCTCTCATTACGCTTAGGTGCCGAGACCAACTGTCAGAAAGCAAGATTGATGAGCTGTGGAGTGAGCTGGTTCAATGAGGCAGGTGACCCCGCTTTCCTTTGGTTTGGTCCCATTGGTTCCTGGCATTGACATTACACTGTAGCGTACGGGAGCGTGTCCTCGAATCGCCACTGCACAAACACACGCACCCTCGTGGAGGGAAATAAAAGCCACTCGCACGCACGCTGCAACCTTTTTCTGGTGAAGGGTTTTCAGTGAGCAACAGTGAAAAGAGTGTGTGGATCACCTAGTGTGAGAGCCGAACAACTGCCAGTTCATTAAGTCTGTCCCCGGGTTATGGGTTTGCTACAATGCTCCGCACGCGCTGTTGACATCCACTCTATTGTCACCGCAGCTGCGCCATGTGTTTACTCTGAGGGAACACAAAGGTCACGGCTTTTGACCCATGACCTTTTCATGCGGACAAAGCCCCTGAGATGGAAGAGGCAAACCTGGCCGCCATCTCCAGCGAGACTAAGTCTGCCCAATGATTATTGGAACTCCATACTGAGCAGACCATGCTATGTTTATAGCAACATTAAGATGAACGGTTCATTTCATATTGGATGTGAACGTTTCGGCTCTCTGTGTGCCATGCCAGTTCAATCGATAGTCTTAAGGCAATTAGCTGAGATGAAATGTAATATTCAGGATGTCTAAAAGGAAAAGGAGTCGCCCGGTTGTAACAGGAGCTTGTCATAATATACGGGAAGAGAGAATAATCATAACGATGCAGGATATAGTTAGAGAGGAACACGTTATACGTCCAGGCTTCTGTAAAACGATCTTAGCAGGCAGGTGTATGTGGGGAGTGGCACTGAGTGCATTCCTCTCCCCTACCAAGATCCCATTGTACTCTGATTACTATGTTTTCCTGTTGTGAGAGGTTAGTAATGCTGTGCACGGACAGGTTGATTCACTTAGCAGGTGAAACATTCTCAAAGGCTATCTACGTAGTTCTGCGCAATATTCTTCCCATAAATGACGGTGAACCATTAAATATCCATACAAAGCATGCAGAACACCATCAAGATAGATGTTTTTCCTCATGTCTGGTTCCATAACAGGGCTTTACAAAGGGACTAAAACAAGACAGGTAGATGATCCAATCTACCTACAATCGTTTACACCAACAAACCTGCTTCTTGGATATTTCGCATCATCCCCCATCTGAAGGGCTTCTTTCAAAGATAAAGAAAACGTGTATCCAGACTGTAGAGTTCTGCCATGGGTCCATATCTGGACCCAAGCACACAAGTCCTCTGTCAGCAGTGAAAACCGATTCTGTATTTTGGGTGTTTATTTATTTTTATATAGAATGCAAATGAATGACTTAGATAGTAGATAGACGTAGATAGTAAATATGTCAACCAATCATAAATTAAGGCTGTTCATCTGTGGGTCCTTCAGCAGCGAATGAGGGAGGGTGCTCTCATTGAATGTTTACAGTGTGGTTGTGAATATTAACTATGGTGTGTGTGTGTACTCACATTTGTTGTGTATTTGTTTGTGGTAAACATGGTGGCTGTTAATGGTGTGTGTACCAGAAGATCCAGACAGTAATGTGTTTTACTACTGAAAATATGCAGGGTCTCAAAAAAAGGATAGCAGGCTGTCATTACCAAAAAAGCACTGAAAAGTTCTCCCTACTAAATAAACACAACCCCAAAAAAACACCCAACTTTGGAAGACCACATGTTTATTCATGCAGTTAATGTTCTGCTCGTGTTAGCAAACATTGCAATAGAAATATTGGTGATGTTCCATCCTCACGGCAAGTTACCGAAATCCTTTCATGTCTAAACACTCAAGCTATTCCACACAGCAGACTTGTGTCGTGACCGTTCCAACCGACGACAGGAGAGCCGGGGACGATGCGAGCGGACGCAACAAGGCACACGTGACACAGGAGAGGAGAGAGTGCGTGGAGGTGGTCGGGAGATATAGACAGTATATGTTTTCATATGCATGATCAAAAGTATAAACCTTTATCCTATGTGTGCCAAACCCTTTATACCATACCGTACCATACCATCTGTGTCCTTTGCAAATGAAAAAAGACAAGCAAATAGTGGGTGAGCAAATAATCAGAAGTTACAAGCAATAATGCCAAGTCACATGGATGCTTGTGTTTCATGTTATTTGAATTGTCCCTGCCAATAACACAGAAAGCTGTGTGTAGGTATTTAAAACCTTCTGTTTGGACTGTATTATTGAAATACTAATGACACTAGTATCACCCAAGTGCTACACATGTGACTGTGTGCGTGTGTGTATCTCTACAGCACATAAAGAGGTACATGTATGTGTGTGTTGGGTAAACCATTTTTTGTTCTGCACCACAACACAAGCTACATTTCAGTAATGTACTGTACACAGGCGCACTGACAGCTAATTTCAGTGAAAATATGAATCCACCAGTTAGTCACAGGGGCCAGAGCTATTTAACATGAATCTCACCCTAGCCGACCTCCTGTGGCTCCTTATTGAGATGTTAATACCCTAACTGCACTAGAAACGCATAAAGGCCTGGGCTAATTAAGAAGAAACTAATAGCACCCATATTAGCATTCTCCTAAGGTTAGGTTAGGTTAACACTGCAAGCTTCCTCAATAAACACATTGGAATTGGGGGGGGAGGTTGCCGAATTGGAGATAGCAAGATGGATGGGTGGGGTGGGGTGCGAGGCAGCAGATGGTGTCGTAGCATAGCAAGGTTAACAGTTAGCGTGCTCGGCTCTGCCAAGGTCTCCAAGCGCCTTCTGCCAATCTGGGCGATGTGTGTGGTTGGATGAAATATATTGCGGGCCCTTTGAGAGAGGGTGGAGGGAAAGGAGAGAGAGGGCAGAGTGCTGAATGAAGCCATCGTGTTTGAACATTTGGGGTTAGGTACTGGTGTGGTGTGGAGTTGAGAGTCTTGACAGCCCTGCAGCGAGGGGGGGGGGTGTGGCCACCTACAGTTGTTCCGTGCAAGCTTCTAGAAGATTCTGAAATTCAGTGGGTGTGGGCGTGGGAGGTGTTGCACAGCACTTTCTCTGTGAATCACCACTGTATTTTGCTATTATTTCTTTGCTACAGTCCCTTCCCCATAAGGAAACGTCCTCTTGTGTGGGGTTTGTTTGTGTGCGTGCGCACAAACACTATTTAGACAGTTCATTATAATTCCTGGCATTAATGGAGACATCTGTCTGTTTTGTTAGAAGGGAGTTGATTCGCTTGTCACCGTCTGCCATGCGCCCTCCTTGCCAGTCTGCACATGTATGGCACAGGGTGCCCAGCCCCTGAGCTCTACAAACAGCCTGTCTTTCTGATTTCAGTGACGCCACAGGGCCTTTTTTCTGTATCTTCTCCCCTGCCCCCTGTTGGTAGATAAAATAACCCTTTTATTTCAAAGAGCCACATTAGAAGAAATCTTTTCATTTATTTGTATAAGGAGTACCAAGAACAGACCAGACACAAGAAAACAGTCATACATCACACTTGATGTTTGTACTTGCTAATGTATTCAGAGTGTGGGCCTCTATCGAATATCCTCAGAGATGGAAAAGACCAAAAGATCTGGTAGAGACTTAACCAAAGTTTACTAAAGATTTTCAGTCAGCCTGAAAAAAATATAATAATTGAACGATTAAACACATAACCAACACTGGAGGCCAGAAATAATTTTACAATTGTAAAATCACACATGGTGAACCTTCATGCTAAACATAACATTTTGCAGTAACCAGCAGTGAGCTGGTAAGATGTGTCCTTCTAAATATTCAGTTACTAAGAGAAGAGGTGAGAAAAACTGAAGCGTTGCGGTTTAGGATTCTGATGTAATTCATTCTGTTTATTTTCCTCTCTATGGAAGACACTTTCCTCTCTATCAAGCACTTTCGAGACGTTAAACACGACCCAGACAGTGCTGGGGTTCCAGAGAATCATGTTTAATCCTATTCTCTTCCTGTGAATGTAAACAAGTTGATATTTCAAATAACTACTGGAGATTGCAAGATTTTAACTGTTTCTTTGTGTGTATGTGTATGCGTACCAGTGTGTGTGTTTTGACCAAACATAAGCCATTTTTTGTGTCCACTTGGTGTTTTTTCCAAAGGAATCTGTCTATGATTAGTTTTACTGCCCATCCTCTGCCCTTTCAGACCCAAATAATCCTTAAACGTCAAACTAGGCTGAAGAGGTTATGGGAAGATTAAACTGGAATCTGCTTACACACCAGACCAGCACTTAGTTTGTCAATGTTTTTCTTAATTGATCTTATAGAGCATGAGCAATTTGCAGTTGCTACACAAGATAATTAAATAATCTGTCATTAATAAATATACATAACATTCAAAAAGGAAGTTATTCAACAAGTACAAGACATGTATGTTGTGTGCACGCATGATAACACAAGTAAAAGTGCACAATTGTTAACTAACTAAAATGTACTAAACTGTATGACTACATCAACTTCCAATGAGCCTGTGTGATCCCTAGAAGGATTTCCTGAGATTGCCAAGGATTGTTGTTACATGTTTTGGGTCGAATTGACAAGAAATCCCGTTTAAAGCCACGCTGCAGTCGAATTTGGGTCGGGATTCCGATGTGATAAGATTCGATCACATATTTCATTTAAACGTACCACGGTGTTGTTGTGGTGAATCGGAGTGAGATCCACAGTGATGTTGACCCAGAGGAACCTCTATCTGCTGACTGTCTCCAGTGGCAACCTGTACTGATATACAGTCTCCTTCTGTCCTCCACACAACCTGTCTTCCAGAGCCAATCAAAGCATTCCCCTTCAGCCCTGAGCTTCCTGGTAGGATTAAAGTGCCAGGTAGCAGTATTGACTGCGTCGACGATGCGAGATTAGATAGTCGTGGACCCGGCACAGGGTGGAGAGGTCAGTACAGCAGGAACCCAGGCATTAAGGAGACGGGCCATGAGGCTCTTGTGAGAGATGGACAGAGACTCTCTGGGGAGACGCAGGGAGCTCCTTCCACCGCTGAGGTGTCCAATCAGAGAAGATCCTCGACCGAGATGGACAAATGCTGCGCTCTCACGGGGACGGCGCGAGGTATACCTCCACATACCTCACATACTGGTTCATATAATAACCCACATTCACTTAACAGCTTGTATTCAGAGCGTGGTACAAAGTGGGATTCAAATCTGCCAGCTCTTGATCTGCAGTCAAATGCTCGACCACTGAGCCACACCAGCTCCTTTAGGAAGCGAGAGCTCTGAGTGATGCATTGAGCCTTACTTGCTGCAGATGGAGTGGATGTTACGTCATGTAGCTGAGCAACAAGTTCCTGAATCTGATGGGAGAAGCAGACACCAGGTAAGGAGGAGAGGAGGACACGAGACAATGGAGGTAGCTTGAACAGAGGTTCATGAAACGATTTACTGTAGAAGCACCTTTCGAACATTAATGGAGAGATAGTCGCCTACCACAGTTCTGTGACCGATTTCTTTCTCGAAATGGCTTACAATGCATATACACATATTTTTACATTTCATAAAATGTGTATCTTATTGATTCACAACCCTAACACACATCACCTTAACATAGTTACCAATACTTTGATACATATTGCTGTAACACTGTATTGATTTTATTTAATTGTAAAATGAATGAGAGTCTGCTATAGATTTTTTTCTACACACTGCAGTCATAAACCTGTACTGTACAGTATATTTCAAGGTCTTTACCTGATGAATGGACGACCTTCAACAAAAATTTACACTTTGCTACACTTTTGGTTAACATTTGGTGCAGTTATAGTACACGTGGAACCCAATATACTAGATATTTAATGTATATATAAAATAGTAATTACAATTGCAATGGAATATTCCGAAATGATTCCTTCTCTTTCTGTCTCCCTTTAATCACTGTTCACATTCACTTCACGACTCTCTCAATTCATTCTTTCACCTCTTCGCTCCCCCGCTTGCTTTGCCTCCCTGTCCACTCTCTCTAATTCATTCTCTCCATCGTCACTTTCACATCTCATTTCCCTCTTCCCATTCTTCCTATCTCCCTTACACTCACGCTCCACTCACACACACACACACACACACACACACACACACACACACACACACACACACACACACACGCACAGGGTTAAAACCCCTCTCTGCCGATTACATGACAATGGTGTGAATAGAAGACAGCCAATTGTTTCCCTCTGTCTCACTGCTCTCTTCCATCCTTCACTCTGGGGTACCTGGAGGAAGGCTACACTCAGTGGTGGAGCATGTTACCGCACATCAAGAGGTTGCCAGTTCAAATCCTCCCTGTGTGCTGTATTGGATGATTTGGATGAAAGCATCTGCTAAATGAATACTTAACATTATTATAAAAACTGTGGCCCCTCTCTTTGTATCTTTGGAGCTGATCACAGATAGCAATTTACTCAAGTGAGGGTAAGAGCCAGGCTTTGGAGGAGTGGAGGATGCGTGTATGTGTGTTCTTCGCTTTGTTTAAATGTCATTTACAAGATTCAAACCAATTCTCCTTTCCTCTCACTTCCCTTGTCTTTGCTGTATCTCCTGCATCGCTCTTGGCCTCTCCGTTCTTATCTGCACTCGGATCTGACACCGCCTCTTCCCTCTCCCCTTGCATCTCGACTTCCCTCCCCTCCTTTCCCTTCGTCTCCTCTGTTCTCTCCCTCACAGTGATGGCTCCCCGCGAGGACAGACAAAGGCGGTTCAAGTGAAGAACTAAAGGCGGGTGACTCTTAATTAAAGCTTGTCTTCCCCTTCGTTCTTATAGCGAGAGGGCTCCGAACCACAAAAACAACAACAACAACAACATGTTGTTGACGTTAGCGCAGCGAAAACGGAGAGCGGCGCTTTCCAAACAGGCGTCGTCCCCAACTGACAGGAAACTGAAGCAGAGAGAGGGGTTCTTCTTGACAAAGCAGAAGCAAGCCAGAAGGATGTGTACTGCATGCATGTGTCACCATGTGGAACTCACTCCTCAAGCTTCATTGTGTCACATGCGATGCAATGGCAAATCAATTGGGGTCGTTTACCTGGATCCTCACTTGGGCTCTGCTCGACCAGGTGGGGGCCGGGTCGAGTGAGTTCAGGGGGGGTGAGTGTAACCAAGTCGTTGGTTGAACTCACCCCTGAAGTATAAAAAGACTTACTGGTCCCTTACAGTCAGATGACCCTAGTTCACACACCAGTGTGGGCAAGAAAGGGAGGAAGATATACTGGCAAGCGACACACTAACATCTGTTATACACACACAGAAACACAGTACCATTTGAACAACTATACCTTCAAGTGATATAGGGGTGGTATACCTCAGTCAACACACAGAGCTGGAATGCATTCAACATAAATGCAGAGTAAGTCAAAACTAAGATTTCACCCCAAAGTGTAAAATATGTCAATAAGTCAGTCTGTTGATATCCTATTTACTCTAGTCCATTTTCTCAAAGGGTAAAATATTTGTTTACCACTTAAATCTTTATCTATGCCAAGCAGGTTGAACATCTTAGAGCTGGGACACGGACACAGCGAGGGATGATCAGCCCTCATCAAGATCAAAAACAAGGTCAGTTCTTTTTTTCCAGCCCTGCTTCACTGTCAGCTCTGATATTATAACCATGAGGTAAGGGAGATAGGAAAGACAGAAAAAGAGGCAGAAATACTGGAGGTATAAACCAAAGTAGGGTGATTGGAGAGAGGGAAGACAGAGGATGTGAGAAAAAGAGAAATGTAAAAAAAGAAGGAAGAATTATAGAGCAGTTGAAGCGAGGGGGGGGGGGGGGGATAGTAAGGGGAAGATGAGTAGCATGTGAGCAGAAGAGAGGAACAAATATTCTAATGGAAAGAGAGCTGAGCTGTCACTAAGAAGGGAATGTGCTTGCTGTCACATACACTCGGGCTTGAAAGAAATGTGAATGAGAATGATAGACTCCCACTGTGTGTGTGTGTGTGTGTGTGTGTGTGTGGGGGGGGGTGTTGTGTGCCCACATTGCTTTTGCTTTCTGGTGTCCACTGAGTTAACGTATGTGTCTGTTACTTCAGCATTGGAATAGTATTCTTTGGGCTTTCAAAATATTTTGTTTCTTTCCATAGAAACACTGTTCAAATTGAGCTGTGTGTGGCTTTACGCGCGGGTGAAAGCCTTCAGGCAAAACTGGTGTAGTGGAGTGTGACTTCAAAGAGAAATAGGATACCCCCACAGTAGGGTGTCACAGGGTGGCAGAGAGGAGAGATGGAGGGAGTGAGAGATACAGAGAACTATGCTGGGGAATGAAATGAGACAGGAATATGGGAAAAATCGATCGAATACGTGACGCAAGTGAACGAAGCACATGCGATGCGAGTACAAAATGCAAGTGAACTGTAGAAATGTAAAAAGGAATAGAAACGTCTAGAGGCAAGAGGAAACATAATGAAGCTAACTGGAACTGCAGGGAACAGGAGAGGGGGAGAGTGTTGTTCCTTCTGCAGTAGATATATCGAGTAAGAGGCCATAAATCAGTTGTTGACACGCCATGAGAGGATATGACATGTTGTAGAGGCAGTGACTCACCTGCAAAAAAATTAAATAAATAAAAAAAGACAGTTTGCAGGTCTGTAGAGGAAGCCCATGAAAGCTAGAGGGTGCAAGATTTAATCATTTTGAGATTTTTTGTGTGTTAACTGCAGGGTCAAACTGACAACGTACTCTGTATGAGTGGAATGATATACTTTCCAAAACAAATAATATTTTTCTATTATACCTGCATGCAACAAATGTCACTATCAATTTAAATAGAAACTATTGGGACTCCTAGTCAGCGTTTCATTATAATACGCATACACAATTTTCATATTCTCCCAAATGGTCTCTTATCGGTGCATGTATACCTGGTTGTGTACATACCACTAACCTTATGTCTTTCTGTTTAAGTTGGAGTTAGGTGGTGCCAAAGTTGATGAATTCCTGATAGAATCGTGTCAAGGTTGCACAGCGGTCAGAGCATGATTGTAATGGGGACGTGTTGCCTTTGCGCTGGACTCGCATTAGGTTGTTGGGGACCAGGGTGGTTCTTGCGAATCACACCAAAGAGCCCCTATTTGTCAAACCTGTCCACAGAAGCACAGCTCAGCAAACATGAGAAATGCAATTCTTCCCAATTCCCACCGTGCATCGGGTCTTACTGCAGCGCTGCAGAGGGCATGACAAGGTTAATGAACACATATTGAGTGTGTCATATTGGCTTTCTAATCACCCCTGTTCTGCCCTCCGCCTGTTATGAATGTGATTGCAGATGAGGAAAATCGAACAGTGTTCCTGCTCAGTGTAAAGCCAAGGTGTCTCACCCTGCCTGTGGTCCTTATCGAGACAGCCAAGTACAAACTTGACGGCGGCCGTTCATTCAGAGGGCACTTCAGGACCCTGTGCAGGGTCTTCAGGACCCTGTGCGTACTGAGGAACAGACGATCCAGAAATAGAACCACAAGGAACTGGGTATTTGCAATGTTGTCATGAAACACCTTCCTTCCCTTTTATCCCTCATTGTGTCCTTAATTATAAAGACACCCTGAGGGGAAGAAATTAGTCGTTCCTTTTCTTGCACCCTTGATCAATTTGTTCTCAAGAGTCACATGCTTTAAATGCATCGATGATGATGGATAGACACATTAGCTAAGCAATTAAACACTATTCTTGTTATCAGTCAAATTGGCATCTTAGACCCAGCCAAGCTTTCTTATGGAAAAGATTATGGACACATTATATCTAATAGGACCTCTATACGCAATCACATTGGGTATAGACATCACATCACAATGTTGTGATAGTGACCTAAGCATCCATCTTTGGTAGGAAATGAATTCAAATTAGAGTTGTGATAAGTTCAAAGTTCAGCTACGATTCTGATTAAAATTGAGGGAGATGATATAGACATGCAAATAGGATTAACCAAAATCTTGCCTCTCATACTTTGAGCAATTACTGGACCCCGCTGTATTTTGATGGACTTTCTCACTGATTGTGACACTGTGGAACCCTAGTCAAAGGTTTTGTTTCCACACTGACAGGGAGGGATTTAAAATGTCTGAATAAGTAGTAGCTCAGCCCAAATCATCTGTTTGTCTCCTCGCAAGCTGCTGTCATTCAGTCTCAGAGACTTGTTCTGGGTCTCGCATTGTTCCTGTGCTTTTCTAATAGAATTCTCCGGTTCACTTTCTGTTCATCATTTCAGCGAGGCCTGCTAACGCGCCCTGCTACACCTAGGTGTCAGAATGATGGAAAAGGGATTTGGAAAAGTGGAATATTTTTTATCTTTCTACTCCTCTAGACTTTAGAAGATCATCAGGTTTGTGTAGCGTGGGAACGTAAAATGTACATACAATTTTGGTCACAGATTCTTGGAATGGAATGAAATAGGTTGTGTTTTCCAAAATCACAGCTGTTGGAATTTAATGGTATCATTTATTTTTCTCATAGGTAATTAAAAAAAAGTCTGTGACAGTTTGTGTGTGAGTTATTATAAAATGTGTTGTCATCTTTTCTCATGTATTTATTTATTTATGAACACAAGGCAAGGAGGATTTAATCATCTAAGATGATTGAGTTGCAAGTCGCAGCAGGTCGCAGGAGGTGCAGCAAGTCTCCTTGAAAGTATTTCAACTTTCAAACAGACAAAGGGCTATTGAAAGAGCTGATTTTGAAATTAAAGTCTGCACATTTAAGAGTAACTAAACACTAAATCCTGGTCTTGTTTGCAATTTTTTTAAATATTTTGTTTATTTTTTGGTAAATCCCAGATCTTTTTGCCCCAGTGATAAAAACATTTGAAAAACATTTTGACATAGAGATGCTCTTTTGGGGTACATCATCACTGAGATAGAAGGAATTCTTTAAAGTAATTGAATTGGCCATATCACTTCAAGTGTTTCTGTAAGCCCCAAAAGGATTATTCAGGAGAAAAATCCTCCACCCACAACCTGAAAGCACTTTGAGTTAATGGGAAGAGGTGGGATAAAACTACAGGTGGGACTGTTTAGTTACTCTCCAAGCAAGCATTAATCAAGCATCAATGTACTTTCCCTTGTAACATATTGCTTAGATTTGTTTCCAAATATAGCATTCAGACATTAGTAGCAGGGTGTGGTGGTGCCCCGATAACTCAATACTTGATTATAGATTAAGTATATCTATTCTTAAACGACCACACCCCGCTACACATTACTCCGCTAAACAAAGGGATATTTTCTTAGGATCATTTTGAGCTGTGGCTAAGCTGTGGAATTCCCCTGGTGTGTGTGTGTGTGTGGATGTGTGGATGTGTGAATGCATATGCATAAACACCAGAACAGTAAAGATTACAACTTTTGCACTTTTGAATAAAATATGTTTCCAAACTACTCCTTCTCTTCTGAATGTCATCCTAAGTTACAGCACACACTATGTCCCCTGCCACCATGACACAGTGTACATCTTAATGCTCGCAAACCCAGTTCTTTTGAAAGGAACATTTGTCATAATTCCAATTCATTAATCCATCATTCTCTGGTCGTATCTCAACACAGTCCTCTGACCTTCTCCTATAGATGTGATGCTCTCCAACTTTCCAGTACCTTCTAAAAGAGAAGAAAAAACTACCTCACAATGGCATATTCTGAAGGGATGTATTTGCTCACTGATAAAGCGAAATGACTACCAAAACTTCCTTCTCCCCTCACTCCAAGAATCAAATAAACACTTCTAACATACCCATTGTCCAGTGAGGCACCATCCACCCACTTCCACACTCGATTTGAGTCCTTGTCTCACAGACCAATCCAAACACGTATGTTCAATAGAGTCAGAAGTTCCTGTGGATGAAGATCAGTCCAAATAATTTGATGGTCGAAACAATTACTAATGAAAATGCCGAACCTGTCAAAGAACAACTGTGTGTCTCACCTGTTCCTTTTCACTGTTTATGATCACCAAGCGTGCTCCTCTTTGTGTGCAGTCCTGACGGCTCTCCTCCCAGGTCTTCTGCTCAGTTGAGATGTAATAACAGCTGGAGTCCAGCCTTGTCCATGCGTGGTTACATGGGCTACATGCTTCTGAGTTTTAGTTACAAAGACATAATAAACCTACATTAACTCAATTTCAATGGTGGATTCTCAATTCGACAATCTACCATGATTACCTGAGTACTAGACAAGGCAACACTTTAGATTAAGGTTACATGAACTACCATGTAAGCAATGCCTACAGTGCCTAGCAATGCCTATAGTGAAAGCATTGTAGTTTGTAGGAATTGCAATGTAATTAAAAAGTCATTAAATACTGTCACTATCAAAATTAATAAAGAAGAACACGCCCCACAATATCTTAACATCTAAATATAATTATATAGATATATTAACTGTGTTAATATATAATCATTAAAACATTTCTCTCATTAGAAAGGTTGTAGTAACTGATTTGTATCTGGTCTCTCAGTCTCACTCCATTGACTGTAATCTGAAATAAAACAAAATTCGAAATCTCTAAGGTGTACGCTTAATGGCATAATATACATAAAACACACTGCAATCTGGCCTTTTTCATTAAAAAAGCCATATACTGCCAACGTGTACTGGTGGCAGGATTTAGCTCAATGATATATGCAGTATATGTGTTCATTTCTGTCATAATTAAGAGTGGTTAACCTACAGATGAGACGTAGAGAGATGTTGAGGGAGACTTGCAGGACACACAGCAGCCCAAAGCTCACAGTGACTACTGTGAAGAGTTTACTCCCTGTGGTAGGATCACATATACAAGTCTGCATTGAGATACTTTGTTTCAAAAAATGCATCCACGGTCAGATCAGACTGGGCACATTGATTGAAGCATGGTTAGTTTAATAGTTAGAACTACTACTAAACATACAGTACTACTAAGAACACAATACACCTCAAAATAATAATATTTCCAAACTGGGCATCAAACTGACATAAGATGATGTAAAACTTTATTGACCTAACAGGGAAATTTGTCTTGGACTCCATGCTGCAGTTTATCCCTGTACAAAATGACTGTATCCACACCGTTAGAAAGTGCAGGGCTCACCTGGTGATGGTCCTTTATCTGGGTTCTTCTTGTTCCCCTCAGGTACATTTACACACTGATCCATCTCTATGATACTCGCTGATATTACTGGATTCATCTGACTAGCAGTGACCTTGTTTTTGGTTTGAGGGATGTTTTGCAAACTTACATTTCTGTATGGCAGCTACTTCTTACTGTGGTTTGTCAACTCTAGGTTCTATCACACCCAAGGGCCTATTTTTATAATTGTGTGATGTCCAAACACACGTACTTCCTGCTATCAGTTCCCCCCTTCCCATACTGTAGGTTCCTGCTATCAAGCCTGACACGTTTGACAACCAAAGCAGTGTCACGTACAGATGAGGCGTAGAGAGATGCATAGTTTGTTGAATTATTAGAGCTAATGTTAAACACACAGTACTAATAACACAATGCACTATCCCTTTAATAATATCACCAAAAAAACAAGGATCAGATTTACATGGTTCTAACAGTGTTTGGGTGGACCAAGTCAAGGAAAAGTCAGTATTTACCAGGCACAGTACAAAGTAACCACATCTTAGATGCCAGGCATGGTGAACAATAATAGTAGCTCATCCACAGTTCAACAATAACATCTCAACTGCAATATTACATTGTTATTGCTGCACTGTACTATGCAATATCTTAAGTACATCAAAGATCTTCTTAGTTGTTCCTGGTTAGGAAGGGGAATAGAGGAGAGCAGCACATTCCAGGAACAGTACATTTGCAGTCATTCATTTCAAATGATAGAGGACATAGAAAGCAATATAGTAACTAATACTGTACCCTGGTTTAATTGTTAAACAGTGAATATATAAGGTTTAAAGCAGCCGTGTCAGATACAACTAAACTGAGTCTGTCCTATAATTACTCTACCACAGAAACGTACTCTACAGTCTACTTGAAACAGGAAGCTACCATCTGTTTTACCAGATACCCAAACGTGGTTCCTGCCATCAGAGCTGACATACGTTTGACAAGGGATACAAATGTAAAAAACAAAATATGTTTTCTTCGGTTGTGTTTCTTTGAAGGAAAAGTAGTCTTTTAGCATTTTTAGCATTTGCCTGTACGGACTACTGTAGTCCGTACAGGCAAATGTCTGTAACAGGCCAATACATTGCTTTTAATCCAGCTACAACACACATGACAGAAAAACTTTTTTTTTTAAATGTGCACAAGTTCTAAATCTCACAAACCCAGTTTTTTAGGAAGTGACATTGGTCATCATTCCAATTCATTATATTATTATCACTCAGTGGCCGGATTTCAACACAGTCTTCTGGATTTCCCTCAAAGTTGTTAGGCTCTCCCACGGTCCAGAACCTACATGAACACAAACATAGGAAACAGGCTCAAACTGTTGTAACTGAAGGGACTTTTTTGACTGTACTTGTGGTTGCAACCCACATTACATTTACATGTTTTTGGTTGCAGAAAATAGACTCCTACTATGGCCGCTAGTCCACCCCAACTTAATAAAAACCCATTTAAAAATTAATCTTGTTCTAACATACCCCTTGCTCACTGAGGAACCATCCACCCATTTCCATATTCCATCTGTGTTCTCAGATAGACCAATCCAGACTCGTAGTTTCAGTTCGGTCAGAATTGTCTGTGGATTAAGACAAGTCAGATGGTCAGATGGCTGAGCGGTTAGGGAGTCGGGCTATTAATCAGAAGGTTGTTGGTTCGATTCCCGGCCATGCCAAATGACGTTGTGTCCTTGGGCAAGGCACTTCACCCTACTTTCCTCTGGGAGAATGTCCCTGTACTTACTGTAAGTTGCTCTGGATAAGAGCGCCTGCTAAATGACTAAATGTAAATGTAAGTCAAAATCACAAAGAAGCAGAAATTCATTGATTTATTAGTCCATAAATTATTAGTTATTTAAGTATTAAATCGGTTCAGGAACAACTGTGTGTCTCACCTGTTCCTTTTCACTGTTTATGATCACCAAGCGTGCTCCTCTTTGTGTGCAGTCCTGACGGCTCTCCTCCCAGGTCTTCTGCTCAGTTGAGATGTAATAACAGCTGGAGTCCAGCCTTGTCCATCCGTGGTTACACGGGCTACATGCTACAGTTTAGAGTTTCAGTTAGAAACCCTTGATATGTTGCATTACTGTATCTAGACATTATATCCTCAAATAATTTCAATGAGAGAATGTCGGAGACCTGCCCTCTTATACTGTAAATAACATCAACATAATTACCGGTACTTTGTTTTACTCACCCCTTATCCTGGAATTTAATGTTGTTATCTCCGTCTGTAATGTTTTTTTCGTGTTTTCAAGCCTGTTGTTACTGATTCGTAACTGTCTTTTTTCATTGGACAGCTTGTCATAACTGATTTGTAACTGGCCTTTTTCATCGGATAGCTTGTCATAACTGATTTGTAACTGGCCTTTTTCATCGGATAGCTTGTCATAACTGATTTGTAACTGGCCTTTTTCATTGGACAGCTTGTCATAACTGATTTGTAACTGGCCTTTTTCATTGGACAGCTTGTCATAACTGATTTGTAACTGGCCTTTTTCATTGGACAGCTTGTCATAACTGATTTGTAACTGGCCTTTTTCATTGGACAGCTTGTTATAACTGAATTGTAACTGGCCTTTTTCATTGGACAGCTTGTTATAACTGATTTGTAACTGGCCTTTTTCATTGGACAGCTTGTCATAACTGATTTGTAACTGGCCTTTTTCATTGGACAGCTTATCATAACTGATTTGTAACTGGCCTTTTTCATTGGACATCTTATCATAACTGATTTGTAATTGGTCTCTCTCCTCAGTCTGGTTCATTTGTGACTCGTCCGTCCAATTTCTCCAATCTGAAATGGGAAAGAATATCTCAGGTGTCCCTTAAAATGTCATGGTGTAACAAATCCAAATTCAACATGGCCATTTTTCTTTTTTCACCAAAATCTTTAAGACTCAGGAATGAACTACAGTATACATGTCTATCATTGTCAACCTACAGATGAGGCGTAGAGAGATGTTGAGGGAGACTTGCAGGACACACAGCAGCCCAAAGCTCACAGCGACTACTGTGATGACCCCACTTCCTGTGGTAGGATCACACATAGTATGGCACAGGTTAACACTGGTGTGGACAAAAATATATACCATTCCATAGGGAAAGTATGGTTTGTTGAATGCTTAGAATTACCACTACGTATATATACAGTACTGACTAGGTGTGTAACGATACACCCAGCTCACGATACAATACGTATCACGATACTGGGTGTACGATACAAAACGTATCACAATATTTTGAACAATATTTTAAATGAAACCGAAATTCAATTAACAGATTTATTTCCAAAACATTAAACATTTTCAATCATTTTCTTTGTTGTACATACAATTTAGTTAACTCAGTTCAAGCGATTCCTGTGAATGCAATGAATGCACGCATGATGCAGTTTCAGAGTAGGTCGCGCGCTGGTAGCTCAACCAATAGGATCAAATGGACGTCATATTATAAAAATATTGCCATAACTCTATGATACATATTGTTACATTTTTGTATTGCGATATATTGTTCCACGATATATTGTTACACCCCTAGTACTGACACAACCCTATCTCAAAATAATATATCTCAATGTCACACTGACATGATAACTATGCCATTACAAAGTGAAGGGCTCACCTGGTGATGGTCGAGTGGCTAAGATCTTCTTTTTCACCTCAGGCACATTTACATATTGATCCATCTCCATGATTCACGCTCAATTAACCAACTAGTAATATTCGGATTTGTTAGTTTAACTACTGTGTTATATAAGGTTACAATATGAACAACTCCTCCCTAGTCTTGTTCTCTCGTGGTCAACACCAAAAACTCCCTTTTTGAGATTTCTCAACTCAAAAGTCAAATGTTCCAACACATGCCTTCCTGTTTACTGGTATGACTAAATGGAATTTCAACTTTTTTACTACTACTAATTAATCTACACACATTGACCAAAAGCATGTTCCAGCATCAGAGGCATTATCAGAAATGGTCATTAGAAAGACTATAATAAGTAAGAAAGTAATAAGCAGTGATTACATTCAGATAATGCAATGATGCTTGCTTGATGTGGACACTGTGTTGCTCAAAACACCAAAAAAAGGAAGTGTGTGAAGTGTTAGTTCATCATAAACTCTGTTTGCTCAAACCAACAAGTGTTTAACAAGCAACCAACACTATGACTTATAGTTTGACCTCATTACAAATAAAAGCCTTTCATCCCATGAACAAAATAGCCCTTACCAGCCACAGCCATTACGTAATAGCCCTCAATATTGTGTACCTTTTTAAAAGCTTGCGTGGACATATAACGATGACAGTTTGCTATAGCCTACTAATCCACTTGCATTTACCAGCAATTGTTGTTACTGGTTGCACTATCAGTAACATTGCACTACTGTACCTCACTGTACCTCGCCACTAGGCTCCTGTATGGTCATTGACTTAGTCACTGATCTGCAAATTTGCACTATTGTACTGTACTCCACTTAGGTTAGAATAGGTTATAGGGTTGAAACAGGTTTTATGTGCATTTAGGGTTAGTATAGTACACTATTTATTGTTATCTGTAATTTAGGAAGTTTTAGTATTAGGGTTAGTATAGTCGATTATTTATTGCTATCTGTATATTTAGGAAGTTTCACTTATTTAAGCTCAGCATAGATGTAAATTATGTTCCGTGTACTTATATGTTATGTCATGCCAGGTGCTTGCGTTGTCTTGTCTTAAGAATTTCAGTGCCCAGTCTAACCTTGTGTTGTTCTGTGTACCTGACAAATAAAAGACTTGAACTTGAACTTGAACAATTAAACTGTTTAAATGGGAATGATTAGGTTAATGGCTAGGTTTAAAGTTCTACTATCTCCAAGGAAATTCAGTAGCAAAAAAAATGGGCCTCTAATCAGTCTTCTCCACTCCTGACTTGATTTTGTCAATATGTGATGAAAACAATCCTGACAAATTGAAAACGCTGACTTTGTTGGTGTTGGATGACAACTTCTATGTGAGTGTGAGTAGGTCTGTGTAGCTCTGTGTTCAGCTCTCAGAAATATCTCATTGTGTGTGTGTGTGTATGTGTATTTGTGTGCACGTTTGTTGGTACATCTTCCGTGTGCTCACCTCTTTACCTAGTTCATGCTGCAGTGGTACTTTGTCAGGACCAACAGTCCTTATGGTCCTTCGATTAAAGACAGCACCCTGGCAACACCCAAAACAGTATCGATTGTCTGGACTCGGCTACGGGCTGCCCATGTATCAACCTGACAAATGGTCGCTAGGGCGATGGACAAATCTCACAAACACACACACACACGCTTACGGGACATGTACCATGGCAGACACTTCTCAAACAATGTTGTGCACATACATTCAGACCATACCACTATCAATTAGTTGTGTACTGCTCCCTAATGTTGCAGTGTAGGAGTGTGTATCTGCATGTAATGAGGTGTGATGGTACGACTTCACCTGGCAATTGAAGGGAAAATAACTTATCAAGATCTACCATGAGAACCAATTGAAATATGTTCATTGGGAATAGCTCCTTGTCATATACCCATACAGTGGATGACATTAAATGGTGATTTTATGTCAAATCAACACTTGATATGTCAGAAGGAAACTAATTTTTGACTTTGATTTGTTGATTCCCATGGACATTCCCATGGCCAGTTAGCTACTGTATGTGAAAAGATTGTCTTGCTCTCGTGCCTTGTCATTGGGGCACTGTGTCATAAGAACAGATTTTCAAAGAAAGAATGTATTATTGTTTACACACAATATCACATGTATTACTCTAACTACCCATCAGTATCTGTATCATGGACAATAATACGGTTTCACACAGCCTAATGCCATTTCAATTGGAAACATACAGAGGTTATGAGGCTCTGAAAGATGACGATGCACTTGTTATAACCCAGACCACTTCCTGGTCTACAGGGAAATCAAAAAACGAGTCTCTGACGACCGCACTATTTTAAAGAGCCTGCAGGATCTTAGCACGCATGGCTCTCTTAACTGTCCCCCCTTATAGCCCACTCCCCCCCCCTCCTCTCCATCCATCCATCCTCCTCTTCTTCTTCTCCCGTAGGCACCAAAAAATGGCACCATATGCGTACGCACATTTCCCTGCGTTATTACTGCCTGCGGGCCTCGATATTTGCTCTCTCTCCGTGGTTTCCCCTGGTCCCTTTGGGATCCTGTGTGCCGCTCCGTAGCATTTGTTTTTTAATGATCTACTGAGGAGCCAGAGTCTACGGCTGCCGTCCTCACACTACAGCACCTCAGGAGGAGGATTCATATCAAAGGTGGAGGAGTGCATAGAGACAGGTGTTCCTTAGCTTTGTGTAACGGTTTCTTTTATTATTTTTTATTTATGCTTTATTTTTTTCTGCAATTATTATTTTACCTCCTGTATGGCACTTTGCCAACCATGGTTGCTTTTAAACATGCTCTTTAAATAAAAATGGATTGATTGAGGTGATCTGATACATTCATCTGTTTGTTTATTTTCCAAAATTGATGAGTTCAATGGTTTTATTTGAGAAAAGGTGTACAGTACCTGGACCTTAAACCTGGGATTGACAAAAACAAGATTTTTTTCAGATACATGTTTCTATACATATTTTGTGTACCTTTGTTAGCAGAAATGAATACTGGCTGGATTAGGTGTTAGTAGACCCGGGATTGATACCAAAACAAGCTGTGTAAACCCTGCTGTATGGTGCCTTGGACCATGTCACTGACTCACAAAAGCACTTGATCCACAAGATCCCTAGTTCCTCACATCTATGAGTGTCATTACAATACCAATGTTGAACCACCATCTGCATAAATCGCCAAGACACTAGCCTATACATTAGTAGAGAAAGCACATGCAGTTCCATCTTAATGCACAGACCGATACACAGCGACCTATCTGACACACTACTAAGTCAGAGACAACGCACATGGGAAGCACATGAACTTCAAAGTTCTATCACGTCACGTTCTATCAAATGACGCACATCCACAGAGAGAGAGAGATAGGAGTAAAAAGTCACGTCCTCTCTTGGTGTTAGACTGATGTCAGGATCCCTTTTTAGACTTTTATGATTAAGAAATACATCCTACAGTAGCTTTTAAAACTCCCGGTTGCTTAATCGACTCAGTGGTGGTGATCCGATTAAGGGGAAGCGACTAAGGGGGCGGAATCAACGACATCAACAGACAGTTGACAGTGCTCAACTGAACTGCTGCTGTTCACGGCTTTGCAGAATCAGAATCAGCTCCAAGTAAGTTTGCCCAAACAAGAAGTAGGATGTCGTCTGTGCTCTGTAGGTGACAGATGTGTCCTGAGTCATCACTTTTCTTTCTTGTTCTTTTTTTGTCCACCCTCAAGACACACAAACAAACTTTATTGAAAATATTCAACCAAACAACATCAAAGCATGTTGAATCAGGCAGATTGGGACCGAGGGGGGCCCCTTTGTAACCGTGGGCCGGACCAGCCTCCTCTGTTCACTCCGCTACAATGTAGCACATCATTTACATAATTTCCTTAGTTTGAAATACAAAAACACATACAGATATAAAAGCAACTGCTAAATGAATACACCGAATGACTTCACAGAGCTCTGGTGACATCCAGTGCAATCCATCGGGTTGTGCTAGCCATGAGCCTTTTTAGTGAATGTCCAGTAACTCCAAAGATAACTCTGTAAGCGGTCAACCCAGGCCTCTTCCCACGCAGTGCGTCCGTCTCTTCCTCTTCCTCCTCTCCTCTAACCAGCTTCTAACTCACCAAATGCTGAAAGCAATTATTTTGATCGACGTGCACGCAAGTCTCTTCACTATCATACACCCACTGTTTCAGTTAATGCTATTGTTTAATCATGCAAATCCTTTCATCACATAACTCAAGCAGAGCTAATAGTGGTAGGTGATCAATAAGCTCCAGAGCACATTGGTTGGGTGGGAAGATGACCAAACAAACATATATAGTATTTCTTACCAGTTTAAACCCAACATAGACTCAAAAAAGGAAAACTGGAAAAGAGGGCAAATACAGTTTATGCAGTCTAAAATATGATTGAACATTTTAAAACCCTGGATTTGAAGGACCTGGGACCTACTGTACCAGTGTCTTGAGATATTTGCGATGAGTAATGGTTTCTCCTGACAGTACACAAGTAGAATCAGTGTTCCTCAGTGATATAGTGCCCCACAGTGGGCAGATGAAGCTTTCAACGTGTTGCATGAAACGATTACTAAAATGTCACTTAATATAATTTAGTTTTAGTGAATAAAGCTCGATAAGCATGTTTAAGAGTTAGCAAGACTCTCCAGACACAATGCCCTGCCCCCGTAAAACAACAAAATATAGGTCAAAGTATAAGAATCCTGAAATCACTTGGGGCAAAAACACAACACGATGGAGTACCAATTAAGAAAAAGAAGAAAATCAAATCAAACTCGCAATAACAAGGTTGCTTAGTTACTCCACACATAATTAATTTCCTGCCTGGTGATCGTTATCACTTCAGCTCAAAGGAGGAGCTTGTTAAGGCACAGTCAATTATGCCTGTGGGGAAATGAGGCTTAATGTATTCCAATTCTACTGATTTTAATTGTGTTGATCTTGCATGAAATTAAACACAGCCTATCCCATTATTTGGTCGACACACATCAGTATTGGGCATGGGAGGGGGTTGGGATGTTTTATTCACTGCAGAGCTTTCTCGGGGAGTCAGGGGATCCAGGTTGGAGATGCCTGGGCAGAGTGGGAGCACTGTCAGCCTGTTACCTCACGCCGGCAAGGTCACAGTGGGCTGTGGGTGCACCAGGACCTGTGGAAACACTGGAGAGGCACATTTCATTTTTGGTCAAGAAACGAATCCATGAGGGATGATCAATGGACAATATCATTACTGTCTCGGTTCGAAAGGAGATTTCTTTCTTCCAAATAAGGCTTTCAGAGGCAAATGTATGAACCATGTGTAAGATTTCAGTGATTGCATTTCACGAATGTATTGGTGAAGTATATTTGATACTGAATAAGAGGTACATAAAGGAGAATCATATGAAATATGTTGTTTTAAATGTGAAAACATTTCTAAGTAATGGATAATTGAACTTAATTGATTTATTCTGCAAATACATGTACAGTCAGTTATTGAGTTACAGTGGGTGGCATGTCACCATCAACCGCATAGAGCTGACACAAATGACTTCTAGTTAGCTACAGAAGAGAGTTCCATGGAATGGGCACCCACTAATCAGGGGGCACTTTTGATCTCAGCGGGATGCCTTATTGGCCACACGGAGCACAATGGGGGGTCTATTAGTCTTTCCTGCCTCCAGCAGGGCATTTGAATTTCAAAATTCTAACGTGAAACCCTTCTTCAGGGGTTCAACTGAAAAACTGTAGCTCCAGGAGGCCTATTTGTGGTGTGCCCAAGTTGGACAGAATTCGGGAAAGACTAGTCCAAGTGTGATTATCTTGGACCATGGCAGAACACAGGTTGTAAATAGCCAGAACATGTCCTCCATTCATTTTAGGGAAATGTATTCTATTTAATCGGGGTTTAGTCCAGTGCAGATGTGTCTTTTTAAAATAAATGGTCTATCCTAAACAAATCAAATAATACTTCTGTCAAGAGGTTTCTGTCAAGTCAACACCAACATGGCCGTCACTAGGGTTGGAGACAACATGCTAACTATATTTATCGGTCTCTTTGTCTACCTTACTCTGTCTTTTATTGTGGCACACCCACTCCATCCCTCTCTCTCTCTCTCTCTCTCTCTCTCTCTCTCTCTCTCTCTCTCTCTCTCTCTCTCTCTCTCTCTCGTTCTATTTCTGTCTACCCAGACTGTCTCTCACTTTCCTTTCCCAGCTCAGTAACCTAATTTATTTGATTAAATTCAGTCCCCTGCGCTGCGGCAGTGAACGATGTCCTGTTTGCTGGTCGCAAGCACAAACAAGCCTCCCTTTATAGATAGGAGGAGGACACCAGTGTGACACAGACCGTACTTAACACATCCTGCTAAGCATTAGGGGCCGTGTTCGCGTGTGACACAAAAGGGAGCGAGGTCGCGATGCTGTCGTGCATCTTACTTTGTGAGTTTTCGCCTTAGAAGAGTTGTTGGGTAGGTGAGGTGAGGGGGGGGGTGGGGGTGAGGGGGGGGGGGGGTCACAATCGGTTTCCAACGCTCACATGCCTTCCTTGTTCCGCCAACAGTCACATCCTTGTAACTTCCTGGCTGTTAGGGGATGTTTGAGGCAGGCACAAAGCGTCTTTGTCCCAGCACACGGCTATCTTTATCTATGTATTCTCTGGTCAGGTCTATTCCACACAAAGCCCTGAATCTAATTCAACTCCTTTTCCTGAGAAGACAGGAATCCCTGACCCCGGATGTGTTGATGTCATTGCAACCTGATTGTTTGGTGTAACAATGTCCCTCTGTCTAAATATATATTTTGTTTCTTGTTGCGAGCAGTGACTTCATTCTTATGAATAAACCATTCAACCGCCCCTCATTTAATCCAGCTAGTTAGACTGAGCAGAGCGAGATCTCAAAGCAGTGGAAGATGTTAACAAAGTTAAGAACAGTGAACAGTCTCAGACATCCGCATCGAATGTCTTTTCTGATGATTTATTTGTTGACTGCCTTTTATTTCACACCTGTACTGGATTGATACCTGCACTTTTCCCTTCATCCACTAGGAGGCGGCACTGTCCAGCTCTTTAAGTCTGGCTCCAATTAAAGCCATTGAAAAATGTAACGGAAGAGAATAGTTGTGTCGTTTTTGTTCTACAGCCTACACAGTCTTTGCTTTACATACCCCCTTCATTCCTTTGGGGAAATAATGTTGTGGCAATATAAACAAGATCTACACACACACACACACACATACACTCACACACACCTCAGATCAGTTTGCACCGCTGGAGGGGGAAATGGTTCAATACTATCCTGCTTGGAGACATAAGAGCATGGGCATCCATATTTATGAGCTGGATATTTACTACGTTGTCAGGCAGTTTGGTTGGCCATGTTATACATCATCTCTCTCTCCTTTTCTCTCTCTCTTTTTCTCTATTTCGCAAACTCTCTCCCACACACACACACACACACACACACACACACACACACACACACACACACACACACACACACACACACACACACACACACACACACACACACACACACACACACACCAAGCCTTCTGTCTCTCTCTATTTATGTCTCTTTCTCCTCATTGATTCATCTAGTCTTGTCTTCAGGACTCAGCACAGCTAATGCTGTCATCAATTACTCCTTTGGAGTAACTGCACAGAAGACCTTTGACCGGTGATTGATAGACAAGGCCCCTAAATAGGACTGTCATCCACTCTGCCTGTTGTTATCTGTACTTTGTTGTTTCTGTCGAGGCAGTAAAGCTGCCCTGGCCCATGCCACTTCCAATTCAATTTATCAAATTGAGCCAGAAATTTCAAGTCAAGCGAGGAAAAGTGTTGAAAGTTTCTCTAAAGGTACACTTTCTTTCTTTCTCTCTCTCTCTCTCTCTCTCTCTCTCTCTCTCTCTCTCTCTCTCTCTCTCTCTCTCTCTCTCTCTCTCTCTCTCTCTCTCTCTCTCTCTCTCTCTCTCTTCTCTCTCTCTCTCTCTCTCTCTCTCTCTCTCTCTCTCTCTCTCTCTCTCTCTCTCTCTCTCTCTCTTTCTTTCCTTCTTTATTTCTTTCCTTCCTTCATTCCTTCTTTACTTCTTTCTTCCCATCTACATTCTGCCCTCTCGTGAGTTAATAGTTATTTCTCCGTACTGGCTGGGCCTCAGGTACATTAGTATTGGGAGGCACCTTTGTAGAAATGGTCTATTATCTGTTCTAATCCCCTGACTGAAAGAGAGTTCCGCTCCAAAGCTCACTGTTGGCCCATAGCAGGGCCAAGCAGGACTCGTCTTGTGTCGACCCTGTTCTAACGCTGCAGACATGATTAAACACATCCTCTCACCCATCTTTCATTTTCTCTCTCTCTCTCTCTCTCTCTCTCTCTCTCTCTCTCTCTCTCTCTCTCTCTCTCTCTCTCTCTCTCTCTCTCTCTCTCTCTCTCTTCCACCTCTACCTGCTGAAAGGGAATTCAAATGTACTTCAAACGGAATTAACTGTGCACCAGTGCTGCTCAAATTAATATTCTCGTCGGCTGTCCGAACGGCAAACACACGCACGCACAAACACAGCGCTGTTGCTGACAACTGGTTTGTTTTTACTGTATGTGTGTGTGTGTGTGTGTGTTACGTAAGTATGTGTATCAGACTTCACACTCGTGCTCGTGTTCCAGAAGGGCTATTTGTTGCGCGACAGCTGTCCAAGCTCAGCGCCGAGGCGACCTGTTCAAGGAGCCCAACAGCTACACATCCACCGGCTGGCGCTCTTGTAGAGCCTGGCACAACACCAGGGGAGGCAAGGACAGAAAGAGAGACAGGGGGAAAGTTAGCCTCATGGTGGATGGAGCCGTTTATGAGGCGTCTTATGGAGCGATGAAATGTGGACTGCCCAATGTAAAAGCATTTGTTGACCTGAAAATCAGTGCTGTCTTCGTGCTTTGGGGGTCAATCATTTCAGGATTCAAAAATAGGGAACATGCAGACAGAGCATGGCTTCCCAGCAAGCTGACCCAGCATCCTACCATCAAAGGTTGGACTTTCGTCTGGAAATGCTTCTCTGCTTCTACAACAATCTTGCCAATGAACACGGTATTACATTTAGGAGGTCATTTTAGTAAGTAAGTAAGTAAGTAAGTAAGTAAAGTTTATTTGTATAGCACCTCTCGCAGATAAAAAAGTGCTTCACAACAAAATGCAATATAACACTACAAATTAAGAATACAGGAACATTTGAAAGAGAAAGCATGACAAACAACCCAAAAAAGGTCATTGTAGGATACTAAGTAAGTTATACCGGGCAGTGCCAAGCTAGAAAGGAAAGGTGGAGATGGTAGTGAGACTGCCAAGTGTGTTTGGTATGATGGCAATGCATTCTTTCCATCGCTTCCTTTTGTGAAACCGGGGTTGGCTTGGGTGATGACGCCTTTGCCAAACTATTCATTTCTTCAATTTGTGTTCACACACCTCCGCTCGAAGCAAAATACCAAACGCTGAAATAACTGGACCAATTGTGCTGATGCTATTGTTGATGGCCAAAGTGCGATACCATCAGCAGGTCGGGTGTGTTTGAGTGTGTATGTATGATTGGCTCAATGGCACGAGGCATCCATGCTTCAGCTTGCCTCAACCGCACCCTGGCGAGTGTCTGTACCTCAAGTGACTGCACTTACGCTAATATGTCTGCATGCCTGACGCACGTGGGTGTGATGTGGGAGTGCGTGTTGCAATACGTACAAGCATGTACTGTGTGTGTGTGTGTGTGTGTGTCACCATGCATACCAGCACATATCTGTGTGTGTGTGTGTGAGAGTCGGCATGCACAACAGCGCGTGTATGTGTGTGTGTGTGTGTGTAGGTGTGTGTGAGAGTATACTAATACAGACTCCTCAGGGGATGGTACGTGTGTGAGGTGTGGCTCATGACACGAGGCAGCCACGTTGCAGCTTGCCGGATGACACACTGCAACCACACCTGGCCCATCTGCACCAGTAACCCCCGGCAACACGGGCTGCTTCTGCGACATCTCTCAAACACGTACACCCTCGGGCTACCTGGCCTCACAGTAAAGTCTGGGTTCATGGAGCTCCACAGCACGTCAAATATGTACACATAGAAACAGCCTATAGGGAAATCCGACACAGTCAACAAGAGGATGGAACAGGAGTCTCCATCTCCCCCTAAATGTCCTGACAGGCTGCCTCAGAGGCAGCTGAGGTGGGGGGGGGAGAGACGGAGACGACTGACATCCAGGGGGAGATAATGAGAGTCTGTGAAGAGAAAGGGGCAGTTTGGTAGGAATGCACAAAGAGGGCATCCTCCGGGCACAAGGAAAAGGTCAGGCTTGTAACCAGGTGGAATGAGGTTGGATTTACAACAACAGAGAGAGAGAGAGTAGAGTCAAGAAAGGGAGGTGAGTGTGTGCTTTCAAACGCGCACATGAGCACTTACACCCATTGCAGACATGTTTTCCATCCACGTATCACACACCAAAACTCAAACACACACACACGGATAGACACACGTGCGGGAACAAGACACACGCTCACGATGTTGATATAACTGGAGGAGTTCAGTGAACTGAAAAAACACTAATGAGATTGCTGACAATGTAATTACGGCAGGAGGATGACGAGTGTGACGGCTCCCTGTCCTCGGTCCCCTCCCTCGGTCCCCTCCCTCGGTCCCCACCCCCCGTCACCAGTCCAGCTCACTGACCCCTTGATCCCACTCTCCTGCCTCCCCCTCTTTCTTTTTACACCCCCCCCCCACTCCCCCATGTGCCACTCTCATCCATTCTTTCGGACCCCTCCCCCCTCCCCTTAGCCATTTATTACTGTGCGTTCTGTGTGTGTGTGTGTGTGTTTGTCTGTGTGAACGCCTCTCTGCTACAAATAAGCAGCCTATCTCAGTTTGGGCTGGCATACTTTGCTTCTTTGCTGTGGACTGGAACCCTTGTACCTCGACGACACAAGGACAAGGATTCGTAGTTTCGGGGAAAAAATGTTTGCTGACGGAGGACGCCTGGAGCCACGCGTCTGTGAGCGCTCGCTCCTCCTCTGGGTGTGAGCCCTGCAGGACACACAAGCAGGGGGTTCAGAAACGTGTCACGACGCCAGCCCCTCCCCTCCCCCCCAACCGTATCCAACCCCCCTCCCCCCTCCCCCCTCCCCACACTCCTCCCCCCACCTCGGTGGCCGCCGCTACGACCACCGTGGGCCGTCGTAGAAACGTCACACTGCTACATTGTGCTGCCTTGTCCACCGGATGACATCAGCGACTGATTTATAGCTGTGACACAGAATGGTGGTCTTTATGTCCCAGTAGAAAGGCCAGGAATGTAGGACGCCCCATTAATTGGCCTGTTGATTGTGCATCTGCATAGGAGGCATTGGAAATGATTAAACTGAGCTGTGCCCCTACAGGCTCGCACACACACACACACACCCACTCACGCACACACATATACGCTGTACACGCAGCTGCATACTGACTGAAACGATTGAAGCTCGACACAAACAAACACGGAGGACGCACTGTGGGCATACAGAAACACACCTTGAGTTTGCACGCCTGTTTGTGCGCGACCTTGTCACTTTCCCCTCAAAGCAGCAAGCTGCAGGTGGAGGTTAACGTCATTAGGGGGCAGTGTGTGAACATGGCCAACAGTGTTGGCACAGGGTCCAGATGCGTCACGAAACCCAATACTGTCGCTCAAAAACACACTCTCAATCATGTTTACTGCAAGCACACTCTCTCCTTACCTTGGTGTTATGTCTACGCTCCAGTCGTTTTTCCTGCGACCAACCTGAAATCAGGTTAGCAGCGTAGTGTTTCCACTCCACGTCCAGCACTGAATTTGACATGTAATCCACCGCACATTCCCACCACACACATCCACACACAAACAACTGATGTGATACTGGGCAAAATACGGTAGCGACAGTTCAAATCTGTGTTTACCACTTTGGTTGTGGTGGAGAAGTGATTAAAAGTTCAAACCATTGCTATCTAGAACACCAGATACAACTTTACCTCTAGCTTGACTTGGTTTTGGTTGAAACTGAAATTGTCCCAAACAAATTTTTTAAAGGGCCACTATTTACCAAATGTTTGGACCACTCCCACCTGCATATTTTCTTACTCGTTATACAGTCCCTCTACATAACTAAATCAAGGTAGATTCTTTGAAAGAGTCAATTTTCCTTCGAAATATTAAACGAGACCAGTAGTTGCTCCATCATACGTAAGCTTTAGACTGTAAAACTTCCCAGAAAGGGGTATTGATACACTTTCAATCGATGTTTCGAAGTTATGCGAGGGTTTCCTTCAAGTGTTTAAGAATACAAAGGCATGACTGACTCTAGACAAACTAGACCTCAAGAACTCCTGTCAACCCTGAGAAGAAGAGGGGAATCGGAGGTGATGGCAAAGCTACACCAGGACAGAAGAGGAGGTCAGAGCAGTACGCTCATAACAGCTTTGTTTAAGATTCTCGGGGATTTCAGCAACCTGACCTGGATATGAGCTTGTACTGAGACCTGCAAGGGAGAGGAGAGCTCATAGTTGGTTACAGCCGGCATTGATTCAAATGACCAATGTACGATCCTGGAGATCAAAAACCCTGAAGACAGACAGGATTTGTTTCTAAATCACAGAATTAAGTCTGGTACGATATGTCCTCGCTGCTGTTCCGACACCCTATTCTGAGAGCTGCCAGCTCTCTTGTTCGCACACAAACACGCACACACACACACACACATGCACTATTTCTTTATCTAACCCTGAACCCCGTGTCTCCCTCTCAGCAGTGACTGAGTGTCAGTCTTGATCCTCGACTGATTTGGACACGGCGTTGGCAGTGTTTCCTCCATTTGGCTAGCGTTTCTTCCCCTCTCAGGTCCCTGGTAGCTACTTGCAAGGCTCCATTTTTGACAGCTCAAATTAGTGTCTAACAAGAGCATAATACTCCCATTACTTAAGAGGGCATACATCAGAAAGTCGGCGTCTACTACAGTATCACCGTATGTGCATGACTGGTGATAATTCGGCTGCAGCGTGCCACTTGCGGTGGAAATATATATTTCGGAGTCCTCAGGGTAGCAATTACTCAATGCTCTCTGGTTTTCAAAATCAAAATGGTCAAGTTGGTAAGGACATTGACCCACATACATGGAAACCATCCCTGCACTGAAGAGATTCGATTCAAGCCCAACTTTGGGCAACTGCCCCACACCAACTCCCACCCCCCGCCAACATCCACATTACCAGTCACACTCATTCCAGAATCCCTCCCCACCTGCGGTAACTCAGTCCCCCTGCCGGCCTGCCAGGCCAGCTCCTCCACCATCCCGAGGGGGAGTGCCTAACTTTGGTTTCGGGAACACTCTGGTACAACCGGGAACGCCTAGGATCCCTTTTAATGGAACAGCCTGTACCGCTATTTACGGGGTCTTTATCACCAAGCGCTTCCGTTACCTTCCAAGTTTTGGCCGAGCCGGCGGGACGAGTTGCCACAACCTGTCGAGAGAGCGGTGTCATCTGTCAAGGAGACAGAAACACAAGGCATGCTTAGCCACTGTGGAGCGAGAGCTGGCTGCACTCGGAGAGAGGGGAAATCGTCTGATCCTCAGACAATGACCTCTTCAGATTGGTGTTTGGTTTCTGTTTTGGTTCCCTTTGGTTTGCTAGAGGAAGTGTTAAAATGGATATGGACACTCATGCAAACACACCCACAAACAACTCTGTGAAAATGCTACCATTTCTAAAGATTAAAGACCTGGGGTGGCATCCGATGGATCACCTGTGAAACAGCAAACATCCTTATTGCTGATAAACTACGCCACTAAGATTTTCCGTCGTGAACTTGCCACTCATTGACTGCACATGCACACGAGACGCATAAAAAGAGGAAAACTAAATGCTTCGCAACCAGCCTAAAACTTTCCAGAACCTTCAGTGTTATCACCCTGTGTGTCAGTCTCCTAGTTTCCCATCAGAGATAAACCTCTCTTCATCTTGACCTCCATAGCTAACAACCTCCTTTCCGTTCTTTCACGCTCTGTGCTAAAGTACAGTAGGAAGGCCCGCTCTCCTGCAGCCATAACCCCGCTGACCCCCTCCATACCGCAGAAGAGAGAGCACGCAGCCCTGTCGTCGAGAGAAATCAATGAGAGAACCTCAAAACGAAACTGGGAGGATGCTGTATCAGGAAATCTACAAACCACTCGGACAGAGTGCGTTACGAAGGCATTTATGCATGAGGACACAAAAACACAATGTCATCGGGTTCGCCGTGCCGTTGTCAAGGGTTATGGCATGTTTGATTGTGATCTGTAGGGATTCATTGTGAACGCAAAGCTTGCTGCAGTGGTAGGGAAGGGACAGGGAGCATTATGGGAATGAGTCACAAACGAAGTTTCCTTAACTGGGTCTCTGTAGGATTTACTGATGTTGTTACTGCCTCCTGTTAATGAGGAGCCGTGTATCAGAAACCCAACGAAACTAGAGCATGATGATGGGATGATGGGTCAGCGTGTGCCCTGACACGCTACCCTGAAGCCCGGCTTCTCTTTTCTCTCTTGTCGATGTCAGGTTCCCCTCATGTACACACAAACACACACACACACAGTCTGCTGACCATACCAACTCAGTGCAGACATCTAACCTCGGGCCCCTGCCCCGACACCCTCTACCATCCCCCATCCCCCACACACACTGGCCCCTCAGACTCCTCATCAGAAAGGTGCTGCCGACAAGTAGTCGTGGCTCCACGCCGGGCACCGTCTGTGTCACCCACACACCCTTCCCCCTTATCAGGTGTGAGAGGTGGGCTTAGTGTCACCGACACCCGGCAGCGTGGATGGAAGTTCTCCGTCCCACCGCTCGGAGGTCAACCATGTGGCTGCGTTGACGCTTCAATCCGGAGACTCCACTGTCTTCGAAACCAGCAGCTACTTAGGAGATGAATAGTCTATAAAAAAAGGGTATCCCTATTCTTTTGAGTGCTGTGCCAGACTGTTCTTAGTATGATGGACATACAGCATAGTGTGCAAAAGTCTTAAACCAGCAAGCCAAGGTCCAACGTATGACCATGCTTGTGAGCTGGCCCATTGACATGCTAAATGAAGTCCATAGAGCTCAACACATTGAAGAACTCAGATGCCTTAGAGGACGCATTATCCACATGTAGTTTAAAAATAACCTACGACCAGAATGTTGTCTGTGGCAAAAAATCCCCCCAAAACGATCCTAAGCGATGCTTAACACAACATTAATCGAGCCTAGCCTGGCATGCACTCGTTTGCAAAGCTAGCGGAGCCTTCTGTGAGCGTGGGAAACTGGGAGACATGAAAGCCAAGCAGCCGGTGATTACAGCTCAGTGCTAGGCTAAGTGAATCACCAGCTCAGACATGGCGTCTCATGCACCGGTCTCATTAACATTATTGGCTATTAGCCACTGATAACGGTGCAGGAAAGCTTCAAACGGCCGTGTCAGGAGAGTGTGAAGGTCAGTGTGGCAACCGGGCAGCGGATTTCCGGGGAGGTAAACAATAAATGGCGCATTGTTTCTGGGACAAGACTAAAGAATCGGGACGCAGAGACACAGAACTGCCAATTAGGGTGGCCAGACGTCTGGATTTCGTCCGGACAGTCCGGTTTTCCAGCCCTTTGTCCGGACCGCTGTTGCGTGTCCAATGTTATTGATCAATATCGTGCCTTCTGTAAGCTCTGTCGCATTGATATAGACGTGAGTAGGGGGGGGAAAGGGGCTTTAGAGCGGCATGCCGCTACAGAATGGCACACGGATAATGCTAGTTCTGACGGGCACTCTTCCGTAACATCATTTTTTGCTCTTAACACAACAGTGCATGATAAAACAACCGCTGCTGAGCTGACCAAATGATTTCATGCTGTGCAACATCACCACTGTTACAGGAGTTTAGACTGCAGTTTGAGTTGACTTACTCAAATGACTAATGTTATTGTCTTAATTTCATACTAATGGCCCCCATCCCCCCGGTCAACAACTTTTTGGGATTGTCCTCCTTTTTCAGAATCAGAATCAGAAAGGGTTTTAATCGCCATGAAATTTTGCACAGACAAGGAATTTGTTTTGGCAGGAAGGTGCATACATGAGATATATGAGATCTAACTATACTAAGGGTACATAAACTAGCAATACTAAGTGGATTTAGAATTTTAATAAAATATACAATAAAATAAAATGTGAAATAAAATATAAAGCTGTCGTAATTTACAATATAAAAATACAAAGAAATACAAATATTACAAAAAATACAAATGGTACAAAAGATACAACTGTGTAATGCAGTGCAAAAAGCAATGTGTTTAAGACATTAAAGTCATTAAAGTCAGTGTGAACCCTTGGCCTTGTTGAAGAGGCCAACAGCGGATGGGAAGAAACTATTTTGTTTGACCATTTGTCCTCCTTTTTGGACCCAAGTGTCCTCCTTTTCAGGGTCAGGGTCCTTTTCAGGGTCATGCTTCTGGTCACCCTACTGCCATTGATGCCAAGCTAAATTGTACAGATGCCAGAGTTTGAGATTATCCGTCATGTGCTTAGACCTATGACAGTTGAACCAACACATCCTTTTTTCCTTCATTTAGCAAAGACATTCATGATCTAGAGTCAGAATCCTTTAATCAAGAGCACTGTAACCTACATCATTGGAAAATGCCTTTGACCTTTCAAAATGAATTCCAACAATGCACGAAAGCCACATACCTGCTGCACGCCCAGGGGCATACTTCACTTAGTAAAAGGTCAGAGTATAACATTGTAATTACCAGACCGCCTACTGCTTGAGAGGTTATATGAAAATCTCTTCTCCACCTGCAAACAGAGCCAGAGCTATTTCAATGCGTATGTCTTGTCCACCTGTCATCAGTGGATTTTTTAAAAAGCTACTTCTTATCCGCTTGTCACATCTTCGCAGATAACGCAAAGCCCTGCAATTTGGCTTTGACTGGACCTGTCTAATAGTTACGTATTGTAATTTCAAGGCACATGACAGATAATTGAAAAGCAAGGGAAAGGAATCGCTTCAGGCATCAAAAGTGAAAACCATGACAAAGCCATTTGACAAAATCAAAACACAGTGACAAGAGGGAAGATTTATAGGTTGCTTGGAAATAACCTTATCCATTACCAACAGTACCCCAAACGTACAGGTTATTTTCCAAAGACGTACATGTCAGAACAGGATATTGGATGCACTGTGCTAAAGGTATAGTGTCCTGAAGCTGCTGTTTGGTAGTCTGGGACAGTTACATGTATATGAGAAGTATCATTGTATTGTACATGCAGTATTAGCCTACGTAAGACACAATGTGTGTGTGTGTGCTTGCATTTGAGAATACATAACGTAGGGAGGAGTAATGTGACCTCTGCAGACAGACTGACCCTTTTGGCTTCTGTATGTGCACACACACACACGCAAACACGTATGTATATTCTGCCGTGTACACGTCTAGACAGACTGATGGAGATCTGGGTTGTAGAAGCCCCATCCTCCACCTTTACCCCCCCCCCCCCCCACACACACACACACACACACCTTTTAATCCTTCTTATTCAAGTCCCTCCCCCCTTCTCCTGTTTGAGTGCACATCATTTGATCAGGTGTGAAGGGTGGTGCTGTCCAAATGCAGCTGGGAAAAGAAGCTATTTTTAAAGTGTCAACATGGGACATTCTGTCACTTCCTAAACAAGGAACTTCACTACAGAGTACCTCTCAGGGATACATTGTGGGAACCATGGTGGCACAATAGTAGCTGATGATTTGGATTTCCTTCCTAACGGAACGATTGGTCTGAAGTTTTGCGCTAAATGCACACAGTAGGCTGTGCCATGTATGTGGGAACAGACCTTTCCAAATCGTTGTCATTCTTTGGCTGAAAGGAGAATCTAAACATGACTTACTCTTGACAAACTCAATTAATTTATCAAATTTACATTGAGGGCAGCCCTTTGACATAGTCATTCTCTCTCTCTCTCTCTCTCTCTCTCTCTCTCTCTCTCTCTCTCTCTCTCTCTCTCTCTCTCTCTCTCACACACACACACACACACACACACACACACACACACACACACACACACACACACACACACACACACACACACACACACACACACACACACACACAGGGTACAGTCCCGGCTGGGAATCCTGTTCATTGGGATGGAATTTTGGTCCCCTTTGATGTGTCTCAAAGGGGGACTATTTTTAAAGCAACCACTTGTCAAAGCTAGCCTCGGTTGCTCTGTATTCCTCTGTACTGTATACAAGCATTTAAACAGTGCCAGGCCATAAGCAGCTCTCTCCTTATCGCCAGGAACCTAAAGTTCCTGCAGTGGAAATGTCTTTGTTACGCTCAGAGCAGCCACACAATGATTGCAACCTTCTGGGGTCGGTGACGGCAGCGCAAGCGAAAGGCTTCTCTAGTTCCTTGCATAACATGACCTTGACGAGCAGCTTTCAAAAGTGTTCTCGAGAAAACACAGACAAATATGTTCACTTGCCACACACACAGACCAACCCTTGCATACACTCGTACTCAGAAACAAATGTCGGCCTTTACACAGAAATGCACATACACACACCCATAAACATTTGTTTGATCAAGTTCCAGAACCGTTTTCTCAAAGGTCCTATTGTACTCTGGACAACCACATAATAAAAAGTGAATTACTTCACACTGTAAATTACTCAAACCTACTGTTTGACTGACGGTGCTTTACATTATTCATTCTCTTTTACCTGTAGATCACATGCAAGGCGTGGTTTCATGGTACCTTATTTGCTTTAGGGTTATTATTATAAGTTTCTAATAGCTACTTTGGAAGAGGAATCTGTCAATTGCACACATGCTTAAGTAATGCAAGATTTTTTTGGGCTTGCTGGGAATTCATAACTGGAACGTACAAATAATTGACACGTACGAATGATGTCAGGTGTTGTGAAGATGTGCTGTGAGTATTAAGCCTACACAGGCTGCAGTGCGCCCGATTCACCCTCTGAGGGGACATTGGCATCATGCGTGCGTGTGGGCATCCTCTTGGCACATGGCCCTCCTCACGGCCCGCGCCCTCTTCTCAGCAGCGCGAGGCGGAGGCCAAATGGGACGGATTCGGACGTGTGCCCTTGGCGGTACACGCACAAGCACGCCCGTACAGTGCAGTAGCTGGCACAGGAACATGCAGTTCCCCCTGAAAAATTCACCTCAGTTGTGGCGGAGAGGATGCGCTCACACGACACAAGCACGCGTTACGGCGCTCACGCAGACACACAGCCACCTCTTTCTGTCTTAATCACCCGCCGCACGGCGACGCTCAGACAGTGGCCTCGGAGAGGATTAAACCATGTCACGTCTGGCTTTTCATGAGGCCTTTAACTGCATTAGGCTGCCTCGCAAGTCCAGGGTCACATTTCCCCCATCCCACACGGCGGTTGCGGCCACACTGTCAATAGCTCGCCCTTTCAAACGTCATCGGGAGAAAAAAAAAGTTCTGTACTTTTTCTATGGACACCCAACAAGGCTGTTCTCTTTGACCTTTGACTGGCCCCTCATTGGATTAAGCCAAGGGAACCTGGATAGACAGGCTATGTTTGGCTCACAGAGGAACCTGATGATGAGCCTGTCATGAGAGGTGGATACTGAGGAGTCTGTGAACACTGCCAGTGGCAGGCAGGACGCCGATGTGTGTGTGTGTTCTGTTTGTTAGTGTGTGTGTGTGTGTTTTGTTTGTTAGTGTGTGTGCATGCACCAATGCTGTGTGTCTGAGTGCTCGGTGTGTGAAGGCATGTCCCTTGGAGGGTGATAAACAGAGCCTTCTGTCGTGTGGGTGGATGAGTGTGTGTGTGTGTGTGTCTTATACACACATGCTGTATCAGCATAGGGTGAGGGCATAGGGATGACGAGAGAGGGGAGATGGATGATGCGTAAACCAGAAGGAGGTAGAACAGAGGTGGAACGAGAGAGAGAGAGAGAGAGAGAGAGAGAGAGAGAGAGAGAGAGAGAGAGAGAGAGAGAGAGAGAGAGAGAGAGAGAGGGAGGTGGTGGAGACGCATGGAGACAGAGACAAAGACACAAGGAGAGAGCCCACCCGTTGCTTTAGCAAGCCCTATCTTTAGAAGTGATCGATGACACCGAGCTCCTAATGGATCCCACAGCCCGGCAACCCTTCTTTTGCAGTTGCTCCGTGCCACAGTAGGACTTTGAAGAGCTTTCACATGTGCAGCACGTTGAAACCCACACCCACACGTGGACGCACAAAACGGGTCTTTATCTGCTAGGTTATCCATTGTATGAACAACTGTGACCTTCTCCCAATTACCTCAATAAAAACGTGGGTTTAGAACAAAGTGCAAGCTTCGCAAAAAAACAAAAACAAATCTTCATCGACGTGAATCCTCATCATCAACTTGATTTAGTGGTGAGTTCATTGCTTTGTCATTCATGTGTTACAGAAGTTCTGTCTAAAACCGAAGCCAAGCCAAGGTATTTATGCTCCACATGCTGCAGTGTGCTCTTCTGCATCCTTTTGGCCTGTGCGTCGTGTGACCCTCTTCATGCCCCGCGCCCTCTTCTCAGCAGCGCGAGGAGGAGGCCAAATGGGACGGATTCGAACGTGTGTATTTGGCGGTATACGCACAAGCACGCCCGTACAGTGCAGTAGCTGGCACAGGAACATGCAGTTCCCCCTGAAAAATGCACCTCAGTTGTGGCGGAGAGGATGCGCTCACACGACACAAGCACACATTACGGCGCTCACGCAGACACACAGCCACCTCTTTCTGTCTTAATCACCAGATGTATGTGCACGCACACAAAAGCATTTTTAGCTCACACACACAACTTTGACTTATCTACTAGATTGTCCATTGTAGCAATAACTTTGATGCTTGATAACAACCACCTTCTTCTTATTTCCTCAATAAAATGTGAGGTTAGAACAAAGTGCAAACTTCACTGAAAAAAATAACTTTAGCAACATGAATTGTCATCATCAATGCTATTCAATTGTGAGTTTATTTGGTTGTCATTCATCTATTACAGAAGTTCTATCTCAAACCTAAAAAGCCAAGCCAAAAACAAATATTAGGGCATTTGTGATGTACAATACTCTCTGTTATTGCATCTGCAATATACAGCACATGTAGGTTTTGGGGAAATGAAACACTAGGATAACTGACTATCTCACTGAACCTCTACTTTGATATTTACTGTATGGAACTCTACAACTCAACTCAGCAACACAGACCACAGAACCATGAGGCCCAGAGGCGTTGAACCCAGGTCATGTGACTTTCAACAGCGTCGACCCAACAAGTGGGTAAAACATGAGGTCTGCTCAGTGTCTGCAGAAGCAGTCCTCAGGTTCCGGCTTTGCTCCACGTGACTGTGGTTTACCTCTGCAAGGACGGTACACAAACTATTTTATTCAAGTTCTTATCGTCAACTCATGTCATAAATATCACTTACCGGTAACTGAGGATTAGCAATGACACAGTTCTGGTGTTGATAAATGCATGTGACCTACAGGTAGTTGTCATTACCGGGTACAGTATAAAAGGGGTGAACTCAAATACCCACAAGGAGAGCAAATACACTGACGATTGAACGATGAAGACAGTTCTGGTTTTATCAGCGTGGCTCTGCTGTTTATCTGCTGCTCTGGTCAACAGAGACACTGAAGAGGACTTGAAAATGAGATCGCTTCTCTCAGGCGAAGGAGAAAGAAGGGGGAACGAGATTCAAGCTCAGATGGAGGGAAGTGATCAGCCAGTCAGGGAACAGTCACAACAGTCCTGTCAGCCTGACATCCACTCTGTGCTGAGAGAGATGAGCGCCATGATGGCGGAGCAGAGAGTGGAGATGACACACTTACAGCTGTTGGTAAATGAACTGAAGAGAAAAGATGAAGGTATCATATTGGCTATTTCAGCCCAAGAGACAGAGCTGGTTGATGTGAAGGCCCGGTCAACCTTCACAGAGAGCAGAATTAAAGGTATGCTATGGTATCTGCATTCTTTTGAGTTACCTACAGTAAGTGATTTGGTAGTGTGTCTGTAGACTTGTCTACATTGACTGGACAATGCGAAAGAAGAATGCTGCACTACTGCTTTGATCCTGATTGTAGTCAAACTTTTTTGAAGATAGTATTTTGTCTTCTGTGATAGTGCAAGCAGTCAAATTAAGAGCCCTGGAGGACCAGAAGCCACATGTGGATATGCTGTTGAGAGACAAGGAAGGTACATACATAAATACATTTTACAAAATGTTCTTGATATCAATACAAGATATGGAAGGTTAATCATGTTTATGTGTGGGATCTTTCTTGTCTTGCAGCCAAAAAAGTGGCATTTTCAGCTTCACTCGTGGTATCAGAAGAGAAAAACACAGGACCTTTCAACACTCAAACCACCCTGGTCTTCAGACATGTCATCACTAACATCGGGAAGGCTTATAATCCCAACACAGGTACTTTACCATACTAAACAGACTTGACAGAGAAGTTGTAGGCCTTGCTAGGCCTAGTAGTACAAACCTAAAAGGACAAAGAAATATGGTAATATCCTTTTAAAATATATTTAAAAGGAGGATAAACATTGACACAAATACAAATATTTACAAATATGTATATTAAATATTTAATATGTTTTTCTCTCCTTCCATTGTAGGTTTTTTCACAGCACCTGTGAAAGGGGTCTATCTCTTCCAGATAAAAGTGTATGCTAAGTGGACATAGTACATACCCTGTAGGGGCTGTATTGATAAAAAATGGCCAACCCATTGTTATTGCATACGCTCATCAACAGAGCAATGTAGTTAACTCATATAATAGTGCCTCACTGCTGATGGAGGAGGGAGATGTAGTCTATGTAAATCTGTGGGAGAACTCATGGGTATATGATAATGGAAATCACCACACAACTTTTGGTGGCCATCTGCTTTTCACCCTCTGATGATGAAGGGAGGATTGAAAGACCTAAAGGGAGACTGGAGACTAAAAAAATTAAGTCAGCACAAATGACGATAATAAAGTTGTAAAACATTCTTGCTTAATATCTGTAGAGAGAAGTTAAACGTTTTTAGTGAAATTGTCTTGTTGCTATGAATGTTGTTAAGTTAACAAAAATGAGATTATATTTTTATGTTAAATTGTTTGGATTTCAGTTTGATTCTATGAATCAATAATGTTGAGAAAGAGATGGACATGGCTGAGAATTAAACAAGCAGTGATAAACAAAGTTCAAAGGATGGTGTGTGCTTTGTCTCTGTCTTCAGACATCAGCTGAAGGCATGTGGGTTAGATCACTTAACTTTGCAGTCCTACTACACTCTAAAAGGAGTGATCTGGTCAAACATGTTTAAGGGAGGATACAGAGGTTGGAGCACTTGACTGCAGGTCAAGAGGTTGCAGGTTCAAATACAATAAATGAATACAATCACTCGAGCAAAACCCTCTCCATGGAACATTCTCCAGACTTAAAAAAAATCCATAAAAGAAAGAAACAAACAAACAATCTATGTGCATCAATGTAACAGGCTATCGTGCTAAATGTGCAGCAGGCCAACTGATGTGCTGACCTACCAGGCCCAGCTGTGGCCTGGTGACCCAGGACCCAGTCTCACACCCTGGGGCCAGTCTCACACCCAGACCTGTGGAGAAGGATGAGACTTAACTGCCACTCTAGATTAAGCATGACAACACTCTAGACCATGTATGTGGAACCCAGTCATTCACTTGCCTGTACGTAAATATCATTTTCAATCATTTTCACACACACACACAAAATGTTTTGTGTGTGTCAAGCATCAAGCTTGACCAGGCACGCCTGACCACATCGCCACAGCAACAGTGTGAAGACCACAGAAGATTCACAGAGATGTGCTTGTTCAAGGACATTGTCTCTCTTTCATGTGGTACACACCTAATTGGATGCTTAACTCTGGTTAAGAAAATCTTGAATTAAAGTCCTGAATTAAATGTTTTAATTATTTTTAATTAAAACATATATTAAATACACCTTAAATAACACATGTAATATACATGTGCAATAAACAGTCATAGACTGCACACTATAGACACTATACAGTCTGGACAATAGTAACTTTAAAACATTGACATAATCAGTATTGTTTCCTGAGGCCAAGGTGGTGAAGGGAGTATTCGTCTGGAAACACCCATTTCCTCATCTGAATAGCAAATGTTTCTCTCTGATGATTTGACTCACCCGACAGTGCCTTTCCATGGCTGAAGGCATCACATTTCTACAACGTGTTCAAACTAACACAGGAGTGTGTCGTATCGAAACATTTCTCCTCAGTGGATTGCAACGCGCTAACAAGTTCACGGTGTTCTATTGCACGTGTCTGTTTCGGATGATATGTAGCAGACAAGAAACTAAACGGACAAAGTGTGAATCCGCACTGGAAACTGAGGTCAGATGAGTATGCAGGAGAGGATGAACAGGGTCTTGAAAATGACGAGAAGAAAGGAGAAGGAGGGAGAAAGGGAGGGAGAACTACAGGAAACCGGTGACTCCTTAGGAACATCCAGTACGAAAAGTCCATCTCATCATCATCATGACATCATCATGACATCATTGTGACGTCATCATGACTTCTATCCTCTTCTTCCTCCTCTTTACAAATAACTCCAGCATAGTCCTGAATGATGTGACAGCTCATTATGCTCAGATGAGCTAATAGACTGCTATTCAAAAGATAATGCTATTCAAAAAAAACTTCAATTAGCCTATTCAGAATGTGCAGATTTATTGCATAAATCTTTGCTGACATTTTTACACTCGTGCTAATGTTTTACGCCTAACTCTTCCCCTCCATGAGTATGACGAAACAAGAATTGGAGAAACAGCTTGGGATAATGCAGTGTCACAGCAATATCTATACAGATAACATATCCACTGTTAGATGTCTGTTTGTGCTGCGTGCTTGCGTGTTTTGGCAGGTGTGAAAGAATGAAAATGATGTGACCTTTCAGACACCTGCTTGCCACCCAAAGTGAGGGATTGCATCAGTTAAGCCATTTTCCCTCGTTAAGGTTGGGGGCCGTTTTATTGTGTTGAACTGGATGTAGCCTACACTGTCAAAACACAAAACACAGTAGAGGTAGCACCTTTTGAGACAATCCTTTTGACAATCTACAAAATAGTACTGGTAGGGATCACTTGGAATCCGACCATCGTAAGCCAAAGCAGTTCTACCCAACAAGTTGAATGTGTGTTTTTAACAGTGGCCAAACTCATTCACTTGAACAGGGAGGGGCAAAATAACTTTTCAGATCCCATGGGTGGCTCGAATCTAGTTACACAGCTGTATACTGACTGCCACTTGAGCTTGCACAAACCTACACAGGAAAAACACGCCATGTACATGCACACGCACAAAAGGGACGTCCGTAAACGCAAACATACAACACGCACATGATGTAACTCAGCTCCGCGCAACCTTCCAAAACGCATAAACCCCACACGCTGGCGACTGGGCCTCCAGTGTCCCAGTTCTCTCCCTGCCTCTCCAATGTCAGCTGCTGCTGCCCTGCTTCTCACTGGGGCTTTCAGGAAGCTCAACAAACAGGCACATGTGTGCTGGCCTCAAGCCAGAGGGTGCGCGTGTGCGTGTGTGTGGTGGTGCTTGGGGAGTTGAAGCAAGGTCCCGGTTTGTTTACCCCTTTTGGCTTTTGACCTTTCCCCATGCCCTCCAATCCATCATGGTGATGCATGTTTGTGTGGCCCGGCTACTGTGCATATAGGGGAGATATGGTGACCACCGAGGCACAGCGCCACTTGCGCTCAATACAGTGGGTTTGTGAAGCGTGTTTTGAATCGTTTGGACATCTTTATCAGAGACGACGGAAATAATTGTATGAATGAATTGTAACATAAGCATACTTGGCAGAAGAACAGAAAGCTGACTTAATTGTAATAGTGGGATGACTGCTATGGAAAAAGTGTAATGAAACTGTGCAAGTCACTACAAGACATATGTTTGAAACACCTGGCTTTCCACTCCCTATTAAATGGGAGTAGATAGACATGTCAACATTTTATTCAAATATCACACAGACACATGCTCGCATACCAACACAGACCTACCTCTATAGAAATTCAATCATTACAAAAAATAGATTACATTTTTCCTTCCCAACCAATCACCACTTGTAATGAAGGAACACAATGGGAGTACATCTATTGTCACATTTAAACATTTATTGTCATTTGTTTGTGTAATGTGAGTCAGATGAACTTTACTGGGCCAGTGATCATAATATTGTTTGCACGTTTGCATTATTTAAGTAGAAGTAAAAAGGGATTTCAAAAGGTTCTCTGATATAGTCTGTTCCCAGGTCCCTTCAAGACCTCACTATGCTCAACTGTTCCACTAATGGATGATATGGCTTTAGAGTAAAATATTCATAGAAGTTGTGAACTTAACTATTTAGAATGGCAACAGTTGGGCGGATAGATATATTTTTCTTGCAAAAATGAGTCACAGGAGTGTTTAAATGTTTAACTTTCCCCCCCCCCCCCCCCATTGTGCATGCCAAAACAGGTTTTGGGAAACTTCACGGCAAAAGGATTCGGCAAGAGGTTTAGACCTGTCAGCTATGCAACATCACCTACATTCCTGAAAAATTCCAATAAAAAATTCTAACAGGATGAATATTTCAATTTCCCACCCTTTACTGTCATGACAGTACAGTGCATACCGTGTTTTAAATACATTCATTATCAATACTATTTTCAAACTTGACTTTCATGAAAGTAAACGTAATTTAAAAAAAATGTACGTTAACTTAGTGCCAACTCTGATTTCTCAGTGAAGAATTGTTCCCAGTGCTCACAAAGCTGAAGCAGAAGCCTTATAAAAAAAAAATAGCAACAGGAATGGAAACACGATGCAGATAAACATGCACAGTTGCCTCGGAAAGCCTTCCGGCTGCTTCTCTCTCTGTGGCACCAGTGTTTGCTCCTGCCAAGCTGGTGCCCACCACCCATCCATCAGTGAGAGGAGACCTGAGCTATGCCGCAGTGCCCATGGGGAAGCTCCTGTGCCAGCCATGCAGTGCCCGCCTTTTCCCACCCAGCCAGCGCTCCACGGACAGGCTTCCGGCCTTCCGCCAGCCACGGACGCCAGCTGCGTCTTGCGTGAGCCCCCCCTCGTGCCAGCTTACAGAACCATAAGGGATGTGTTCTCCACCAGCATCCTGAGACCCAGCTGCCTTCTCGATTGGATGGTCAAAGAGACACATTCATAGATATACAAATACTCGCATGACAGATGGAGATGACATTGTCATTCCCTTAAAGTGCAAGCTGGGCCTTGTCATCCATCAAGGTTCTTTCATATATTTTTGTTTTGGAAGCAACTGAACAGGTGGCAGAGACGACGGGCATCCATTCACATGAAAAGGTACCAAGGACAGATTCAGAAGCGGAACTTAACAAAAAAATAAATAAATCTTCACCCCTACGTTGTGCACATGATCCCGTGTCCAGTCCCTTAGACCCCTCGGGTCATTACCGAATGTCTAGAGGTGCGCTGCCTATAGTATAGTGTTTACCTGTCGTTTGTTTGCCAGAGAGCAGAGATGGGACACGCGTACAGACACACACACAAAGCAGACGTCCTTGACTGCCTGGAGCCACTCCAGGAATCTGGTGTCGCCTTACTGTGGCAGTCTGGGAAAGGAAGGAACGCCAGTGCAGCGCATGTACGCAGGTCAAAGGTTAGGGCGAAGGAACGTCTGGTGACATGTTACATGTTCAGCATTCATGTCAAAAAGATAATGGTATTTATATTAACCTATTTGTAAGGATAGGCACGCTCTACTTCCAAAATAAAGGCGATTTAGGGTGCGAGTGAAAAAGAATATTAACTTAAAGTAGAAAAAAACGCATTCTCAAGCTTGTCTCATTGCTTATTTTGACCAGTTTATTCACAGACGTATCTTTATATTGACCTTGGAGCCTGTTTTTCTTAACTACAATGCTTGACATTTTTTTTCTCTCCATTTTTAAGGGTCCCCTAGTAAAGTTACTATGCTCAAGTATGAACAAAGCTCAACTTGACTTCGATCAAGTCAAGAGTTGCATTTCAAAAGCATCCATCCATAGATCTTTTGAACTTTATCTTAAGGATAAATGTACACCTAAATAACCTGCTCAAATTCTTGAAGTTTAGGACCAGAAGGCGGGAGATATGTATGGTTAAGACCGTTTCTGAGTAATAGTGTTCAGTTTGTGATGATTTTCTATGTACATAGAGAAATACAACACTAAATATCAGACCATCAAAGAATGTTTCCAACACAAACAACATCTGCATGTTTCAAATGACATAGAAAGGCCATACTTTGAGACGGGAGGCTGGGGATTATTTATTTCTATATGTATGATTTAATTTGGAATATTATAAAACTTCCCTTAACTAAAGAAGTGAATATGTATGACCTCAAACGATTGAGTGAACTACAGGCATGTTATCCATTCAAGGAGGCCCACCTTGTAATGTAACTTACATTACACGGTGTAATACACACATGGTGAAACTAAAACCTAGTGGTGACTGGATTCTGAAATAGACCCAGTCAATTCTGAGGCACTCAGTTCTATACAGGTCTAGAGTATGAACAGTTTTTCTGGCACAATATCTATCAATATTGACAGAAACCTGAAGCTTTTCTGTAGGATTGCTCTTTTGCATAGACTGCATTTCTGCTTCTTAACTCCACGTATTATATAGATGTAGATTCCCTGACAATCCTATTTTTTTCCCCACCATCATCTTTGTCCATATCCATCTGCAACCCCATAGTCTCCACTGTGAGACGGACTGATGGTGACTCTTCCGCTTCCTCTTAGACGTGTAAGTCGATCCGGTCTTTCCGACCGAGGATGGTCCCATTAGCGCCAGGGGCAACCACGGGAGACGGGAAGGACTCCGCCCCACTGCCCTGCATCAGAACATTCACACACCATGAAGCCAGGGGAAGGGGAGCTCTGCCATTGGTGGAGCTCTGATCGGCCCAGGACTGGAGAGGGGGCGTCATTGGAGGGATGGAACCAGTAATCAAAAGATTCGGGAGGGAGGGAACAAATCGATCTCTAGGTCATCCTTATGCCTCTGCTGAAGCAAGGGCAAAATGTAGCAAGTTTTTAGCTGGAACAAAATGGATTCTTGCAGTACATGATGATTCGTTTGCAAGATGTGTGTGGTTACTGTACTTGCTATGGAGTCATGGTTAATATATTTTGGGAATATAGTTAAGCTGAGGAAACCATTGGAGCACTTCAAAACCAGTTATTTGTCATGTTCAGCAACAAATGCATCTGAAACGAAGACTAATTTATGGAAAATGAACCCCTTTACACCTGAAATTATGTTCAGCACGCATTGCAAAAATAGACTAATTCCACTCTACATTACTTAGGATCCAGCCCTATAGCATACCAGTACACAGCATGCCATTTCAAGACATCAAAATAAACTACTTTTAATAAATAATTTATTTTTCTAAGATAAAAAAAATCCACTAAATTAGTAACTTAAGCTTTTTTTCTTCTTGTACAAAAACATGTTACTTTTTTGTTTGTTTTTTCGACAACTGCCTCTTGAACTTCACTAGCTTTACCCCCCCCCCCCCCCCCCCCCATTTATGCATATCCAGCTTTTTTAAACCAGCTGTCTGAGCATAGTGTTTGAATTTTTATCTTTATTTTGTGGCGTCCCATTTTAAGGAAACATGGTGGCTAAATCAGACAAGGATTTTAACGGCAAAATTAAACAAAACAAAAAAATTAAAACACGAACAAAAATCTGTCACTGCCAACTTCTGAGGTAAGTAATTTTGGATTGAGTCGGTACCTCAAAACACAACTGCATGATAACAAAACATTGTTCCCTTCATTAAAGCCTTGAACCAAAATACAGGCTGGAAGGCAGATGTGGACAATATTGGTACATATTTTTACATGGTTTGACAAACTGGCATCCACATACTGTACAAAAGCCAAGAGGATTTAAGAGAGTCCATTAATGTATTTTTCTTCCAGAAAACTCCATGACAGCAAACTGAGACAGGGAGAGAGCTTTACTGATGCAAAAGAAACATGCCACAATTACACCACACAATTTTTTTGTTACTTTCCTTAATTGTCAAAACAAACCAACAACAACATAAAAAAGATGACTGTTGATTACACAAATATGCATTACGCGACCATTAAGGCACCAACAATAAAAGTTTTGGGATGGGTTTAAAATTCTCAAATGGTTCATACTGTAGAAAATATTCTTTTTTGTCAATACTTTAAATGTGGTGACTATCGCCTCGAGTAACTTGCCAAACTGGGTAGCCATTTTCTGTCTTGATCGAATGACATGAATGCACAACTGCAAGACGTAAAACAAAACAAAAAAAAGAGTTATTTGAACTATTGTGACTCAGAGTGACTTTGCAAATAATCATTGAGTACAAACATGACTGAAAGAAAATTGTCCAGAAAGTAAACAACATAATACAATACATAAATTCAACAATCAACATCATGATGGTAATTCTGTTGCAAATGCACAGCATAAACCATAATTCTTGACCCATAAAAACAGTATGGGGCATTGCTTTATGTTATATCATTCATATGTGTACTTATGTATTTATAACGCACATCGAACGACTTGCTCACCATCTGGCAAGTGTAATAATCAGTTCACACAGGGGTTAACATAATATAGACAACTGGAGTATCTATAAAGAAAGTTTATTAACCCCTGATAAACCCTTCATAAATCCCTTACAGATGGTACCCTTACGCAGATGCTTTTAACTATGGGGCACTGGATCTTCGACTATGAACGGTTATAAAACCTCCCTGTCAAATGGCATAAATAAAAGGAATGGCATTGTAAAAAAAATTAAAAAGAATCCAAATAATAATAATAATAATTATAATAATAACAATAATATTAATAAAAATGTGACTTTTAAATTACTAAATTCAAATATACACAGCGACTCCTTTAGTATATACATGTATGTACAGATTGATTTCTTTTTTCTTTTCTTTTTTTTTAATCAAATACCTTGAACGGTGTTTGGTGTGAGGGGGTGGAATTTCCTAATTCACACCTGCTCCCTTTGACCGAGTTCTAACCACAGGGAGGTCAAACGAAGCAGTGACACTTGGGAGTAGGGGGAGACTCACTGAAAGGCACTTGCTACCAACTCAAATACTGCAAAAGTCTTAAAAAGAGCTTTCCGCCAAGAAAACCGAGAGACGGGAGAAAAAGAATGGAAGGCCACATCGTAGGCACTGGGGTTCTCCCCCCCCCCCTCCCTCCCCCGCCTCACCTCGAGCACACTCCAGGCCACGAGCTAAGGCTGGCGCAGCGCGGCCGCACGTAGACAGGCTGGTGTGCCGAGGTGCGAGGGAGAGAGGGCCGGGTTTGCCGTGGTCATCACGGTCAGTCACCCAAAAATATTTCCCCTAACCCCCTTTTAACTCGCGTTCTCCACACTGAGGGAGACCGTTCGGAATCAAAGAAATCCACAATCATCTGTAAACAAAAAACTTCTTTATAAAGGTTCTCTTTTTTTGCCTCCATTCAGACTTTTCTTCGTTTTTTTTCAAACGGTACATTTCAAAAGGACTGGAGGCCTATGAAGTAATACATATCATCTGTACATAAAAAAATAAAAATGCTAATGTCAACTAAAGCCAAAAAACGCCTTTTGCATCCAGAAAGTATCTTACAGATGACAGCAACAAAACTGAAGTCAAACCAACTGGTTCTCTTTTAAACGCAAAAAAGTGTTTGTCCTCTTTCTTAGTAGTTCAAATGTCCTCTTTCTCTTCGCTTAAGCAGTGGAGCGAGTCTGTTTACACACAATGATCTTTGAGGTCTTGGCCGCCAATGGCGGCGTTGACATTTTTCCAGCGGTTGTCTTTTGGGCTGTAGGTGGTCCGGTGAGGTGCTTTGAGGGGCGAACTGGAGCTCTGCGTGGTGCAGATCACGACCGCTTTGGACTGCGCGTCATTCTTAGAGTACTTACAGACAGGCCTCTTCCCAGACTCTGCCCCTCCATCCTCCAGCTCCACGTCCAGCTCCAGCTCTCCCTCAGTCTCCTCCTCCTCCTCCTCCTCTTCCTCCCCTCCGTCACACGTCCTGTAGGGGGAGCCCATGAGCTTCTTGCGCTCCTGCTGGGCCTCCCTGTTGTTCTCTTTGAGCTGCTGCTGCTGCTGCTGCTGCTGACGCCCCGCCACGGGCCGCAGGGGCTCCCATTGGTTGTTGACGCTCTCCTCGGCGGTGGCGCGCGCCCTCCTCTCCCGCCCTTTTCTGCGCTTGCGAGTCCACCACACACAGACGATGATGCAGAAGAGCCACAGAATGCAGAACAACCCGCAGAGGATAGGCACCAGGTCATCTACGAGAGCCCAAAGACGGAGAGAGAAAGAGGAGCCAAAAGGAACAGAGCGAGAAGAGGGAAGAGGAGGAAAGCGAGGGAACGATGAAAGAAATGGAGAACGGGTTTCAAAATCATTGAGCACTGCTTCAAAAACACACGGACAGACACTTTCAAATGATCAGTCTTTTTAAAGCAAAACGACATAGTCAGGTTAGACGTGCACCCGTAGCATAACATTATGTCTCAGCTCCTGAGCAATAAATACCATTTAACTTGTAATTAGCCTTGTTAGTCAACAAGAAATCCTAAGGAGTGAGAACTTAAACTAAGGGGCAGGCACTCAAAGTCTGTCTTCTCAGAAACCCAACATATGAGACACTCAATTACAAGGCCACCACAGCAGTTACCATGTTTTATGACCGACATAACTGGTTCCACTAAATCACTATAGCACTCAGGACATGAGAAATTAGAGAGAGAACCAAGAACCGAACCCTGGGGGTATTACTCACCGGCAGAGGGGGGCATGACCTGCGTTTCCACTTTGACCTCAATGACAGCCAGCATGACGGTGCTGTTTTGGCGCTTGGAGAGCGTGCCGACGATGGCGCTGGCCGTCTCCTGGATCAGACTGTGATCGGGCTGCTCCTCCGGCTGGAACGACTGAGGAAGGAGAAGAAAGAAGGAGAGGGGGGTGAAAAAGTGAGGTGAACGTGTGGGGGGAAATGGAAAAACAAGAGTGTATGCAAATGTTTATGGGCTCGTCGAACAACCCCAACAGTCGAAAAGATGAACTACCGCTGTCAACGATGAGCATTTCCTCGACCGTACTGACCGCGATAATTACGGGGGGCAAATACTTCATATTCCAACGTGTCATTCCAGGAGCACACTTACTATGGCCACCTCTACCGTGTTCGGATCGGAGACGGACAGCTCGCACAGCAGAAGGAGGGCGTGCTCTTTGGCTAGGCTCCGAGTGGCATGGAGATGCCTCAGCTCCGAGCAGATGTTCTCGACGGTCGTACCCTGGGGGGGGGGAGACACAAACACAAGATAAGGCGGAGAAGACACCTCCACGAAGACGGCTAAAGATGTCACGTGACCACTGTGGACAAACCCCGCACGCGAACCCGCACGCCCTACGTACCGCTGGAACTTGAACCCGGTTGAAAACCAGCGAGATGCGAGCGCAGTTGTTGTCCAGGTGCCCGCTGTTGGGCCGGCACTTGGTGGGCACGGCGGGTGGAGGAGGGGAGGGCTCCGGCAGGGAGCAGACCCCCCATCGGTGGCAGGGGGGAGAGAAGCAGGTGAGGAAGCCGTGCTCCTGGCACTCGCGCCCACCGGGGCACGGGCGTCCCTGCTGCTCTGCGTCCCGGGACGGCAGCTCCTGGAGAAGGCACAGTGGACGGCCGCACAGGACCTGGGGTCGGCAGGGCAGAGGAGCACATGGTTGTCCGTTAAGGGGGTGGGTCGATTTGGGCCAGTGACATGACTGTCGTGAGAAGTTCAAGTAAGAGACGACCAAAAATCGTGACAGGGATTACAGTTCAAGTCAATACAGAGATAGAAAGAAAAGAATGAGAGAGAAAGGAAGAAATGAGAGATTTCCTTGATGCAGTCTTCAGTGAGGAAGGGAGCGGGAGAGAATGAACAGTATATCGAGTGCGCAAAGGGACATGGGTGTAATGTTACCTTGGTACACTCCACGTTGCCATTGATGCAGTGGCAGTTGTTACACTCTTCCTCCCATCGACTACCGTGAGGGAACTGCAGGCCAGCGTAGTGGCAAGTCTTCCCTATACCTATAACTACACACGCACACACACAAACACATCAATTGGGAAACTTCAGTAGACTCTACACACACACGAGACTGCGTTTGAGCATGTGAGATATGAGGGCTGTAGAAAACTCACACTCCTGGCATCTGGCACCGGTCCGCCCCAGCGGGCACATGCAGCGGTAGCCGTTGATCTCGTCCACACAGGTGGCGCCGTACGCACAGGGGGAGGACTGGCACTCGTCTATGTCTGGAGGAGGGACCAAGGCGAGGAGATTTGCATTCAATACCACAATGGCACTCGAACGGATATCGCAAGTTGCAACTTGAGACAATGGCACGCTCGATCAAAAACATTCCATGAACTCTTTGGGCGTGGGGGCTGCGACTCGCTGCTTTCCTCGGAAATACATTTGGCGTTTTCTTCGCCGAAGGACACGGCACAATACTGGTTCCGTCGCTCGAGGACGGACGGGCCGGCGGAGAGTTCTGAAGGCCGTGTTTTGGAAAGCATTCAGGATGGGTGAGAAAACCGGCGTCGAGTGAAGTTTTGAGCGAGCCGAGAGGCATTTCAGGGTCACTGAATGATTCACTCTGGTTTTATATCTTCCCCACGTGTGTTTGCGAGACACAGAAGGAGAATGAGAAGGAATGACCTCTATATAGAAAGGGAGGTCAAGGGGTCAGGCAAGGGAGGGGGGGACGGGACATCCTGGTCTAATGTTTAGGTGTGGAATTGGGTTCTCGAAGGAGTGCGTGTGGAATACTCACTGATGCGGCAGTCGGGTCCGGCAAACCCCGGGGCGCACTCGCACCGAAACCAGTTGACGCCGTCGACGCAGATCCCGCCGTTGTAGCTAGTCGGCGAGAAAGGAGGAGAGGAGACCTTGTTAAACCCCACAGCTGTCCCAAGACGCATTCCTTCCCGGATCAGTGGGACAAAGGAAAGCGCGTGTGTTTGTGTGTGAAAACTAGGTATGCGAGTCACAAAGGCTCGATTCCGCTCATCAATACCGCCCCAACAAGCCTTTCAAATGCTAATGGGACTGCGGTTCCCTCCTCCACACCCCCTCCCCCCCCTCCCCCCCCCCCTCCCTCCCTCCCCCCTACGACCCCACCCTGTGTCGTGCCCCCCCCCCCCCCCCCCCTCCCCTCCCAGGTCACTGGAGAAGAATGACAGTAAGGAAAAGGGGGGAGGAGAAGTCACTGTCTCTCCTTTCCTCCACGTCCTTCTCTCTGGGGGATGGGAAGGGGGGGGCGGGACAGGACTCTTTTAGGACCGGAGATCTCATTGTGTGTCTGTCCCCCCCCCTCCCCTCCCACCCCATCACCCCCATTCATTTCAACCCAGCCCCCCTGGTCCCCTAGGTTGGATTTGGGGATGATTTAGGAACACCTACCCCCTAGTCTTCCCACCACCCCATAAACCCTGAGCCATATCCGCTGTAGAGGGCCTCTGTGTGCGTGGTTGAATGTGTGAGAGTTGACCACATTGACCACCATGGGGGTGGTGTCAATGTGGCGAGTTGTACAGCAAAGGGGAGGAGCTGAACAGAGAAGGGAGGGAAGGATGAAGACCGTTTAAGACCGTTACATACCATGGGTGAGGGTTGCAGTCGTCGGTGTCTGTGGAAAGGGGGAAGAAAAACAAATATACATAAACAATTGAGAGATTTCTGGAATTTAATTTTTTACGAAAACCATTCCGTGAATTGACTCCATGGATTTAGGTGTCGAGTTTGACAATGAGTAGCTACTCTGGACTAGGCAACACGGGTGACCGTGGTGGGACTGAAATGGAGCACTCACTGTGGGCACAGGCGGGGCCCTCCCAGCCCTCCTTACAGATGCAGGTGAAGGCGTCTCCGCCCCCCACACAGGTGCCCCCGTTGGAGCACGGGCTGGATGCACAGGTGCTGATTTTGGCTGAACGTGGGAAGGAGATGGAGAAGACAGCTAAGCGCACAAAACTCGAAATGGGACGGGTCCGGGACTATACTTTGAGAAACAAACGATAATGGCCTGAAATACACAAACACAGACACACATACCTGTGTTGCAGGTGCTGCCACCCCATCCTGAGGGGCAGGCACAGCGGAAGGCGTCTCCGTGGTCGTAACATGTTCCCCCGTTGCTGCAGGTGCTCGCGTCACATTGGCTTTCGCCTGAGGTAAAACCGCAACGAGTTCAAGTACACGTTTTACACACGACAGAGGTTTTACAGACATCCCACTGCACACGTGGGAGCACACTTTCACGAAAACGTTACGAGCGCGCGAGCCCAGGCACAGATGGAATGAGACACAGCGCTGCCTTTGTATTTGAAACAACGAATCAGGACAGTCGACTCACGAGAATGGCAGGTTTTTCCTTTCCAGTTGTTGGTACACTGGCAGTAGAAGTCGTTCACCAGGTCCAAGCAGAGCCCCCCGTTCTTGCATGGGTTGTGCCCGCATTCGTTCACATCTGGAGGAAGAGGGATGAAACAGTGTGCGGTTAGCAAGGTGTGTGTGTGTGTGTGTTCAAGCAGGTCGAGATTAAAAGGAGGAGTCACGAATTAGAGGTTAGGCCAACTTTTGTTACTGCATCTAGCTGTCTTAGAGAGAGTCGTTTCCCTGGTAAGCAGTCTTAGGTCGCCATTTAAGTCGTCGTCTTAGTCGCCGTGCCCTTTGAGGCCGCGCTTGCGGACTGAGTCGACAAAAAGAGCTGTGTTTGGAGCTCAGAAGAGTCGCTTTAGGGGTCAGGAGTCTTTGCGTGGTCAGCCCTACGGACCTCAGTCCTCTGAGTCTACGTAGCTGTACCTGAACCATCAAAACAACGTGAAGCACTTGACAGTGGAGGTGTGACAATAGGAGGCAGAGGAGGACGAGGGCCGACTCACTGAGGTCACACAGTCGGCCCTCCCAGCCGTCCGGGCAGAAGCACTGGAACGAGTTGATGCCGTCGATGCAGGTGCCGCCGTTGCGACACGGCTTGCTCACGCAGTCGTTCACATCTGGTGCCAGCACAAACAAGGGGAGATAAGAAAAGGCCGTTAGGATCAGAGGACGGAGGGGGGGGGCGGGGGGGACAGCAGGCGGCGAGGAAGAGCGGCGACGTCGGGACGTACTCTCGTGGCAGTAGGTTCCACTGAATCCCGGGTCGCAGGCGCAGGTGAAGTTGCCGTCCGGCTGGCTGATGCAACGCCCCCGGGGGCCGCACACGTTGGACGAGATGTGACGCACCCCCTTCCGCCGTGTCATTGGTCGCCACAGTGATCGTGCAACTGTCAATTACTGCAAGGGGAGGAGGGGGGGGGGGGGAGAAATGTAATCCTTGACATCGTTTCCAATCTGGTTTAACTAACAAGCTATAAAAATGCAAGCGACTAGCCATTTCAAGAAACCATTGAAAGTATATACAAGTACACCATTTAGCTAACATCTACAGTGCTGCGGTTACGGTTTCTTAAACACCGCTGGTCACACAAAAACATTTTTTCCAGAGGAAACTACGTTCATAATGCTCTTCATGGTGGGCTGCTGAGTGGTGGGCACCTTGGCAGGGGGTCGTCCTGCAGTGGTCCTTGAGGTCCGAGCAGGTTTTGCCTTCGTAGCCCTCGTGGCAGGCGCAGTAGAAGTCCCCGACCAAGCTGTGACACGACGCCTCGTTCTCGCAGGGGCTGGGCTCACACGGGGTAGAGGGGGACCAGCTCGGCACCTGGAGGGGGGCCAAGGAGGAGGTTCAATCAGGTGGCCCCAAAAACAAACGCACACTTGAAATATGTGATTTGGTCATTCTGTCATTTTTTACTCATGCTGGTTGTTGAGCATCATCATGTTATTCTCATGGCTCAAAATGATTCATTAGGATTAATACACACCAAATAATTACTACTGTTTCATGACAACTCCACCAGGACAGAGAATAGTCATATACATTTCTGTGTTCCCACACATCCTGAATTCCATCACATGAAAGCAGCATTTCCAGAAAGTGTATGTGGGTGTCAGAAGTGCCCACGTGGGAGAGCATGTGTGTGTGTGTGTGTGTGCGTGTGTAGTAGTAGCAGATCAAACAGCAACGACTATCACGGGAGTCGCACGAGTGAAAGAGGGAGACGAAGAGGGAGACAAAAGTGCCAAAAAAAAAAAAAAAAGGGAAAATCCACCCCGAACCAAGTCGCGAGTCGGATCGCGAGCGGACGCTCGAGCTTAGCTCTGAGCTGAAGGCCCTGAGACTATAAGGCGATACTTCTTTAAGAGACGAAGATAAACATGCCCTGAGGTAAGCCCTCAGAGGCCGCCGTAAGCTCATCACGGAGGATCCACCTGCGGCTCGAACGCCTTGCCTGCTTAACACACCGCGACACACACGCTTCTGCAGAGCGTGGAGCTCCGAGACACAGGAGGCCACACGCTACATCATCTGGGAGAGGAAAACGCAGCACTCAAACAAAACTGAGCGTAAACGATGGGTCTCACTTGCTGCCATTTAAGGCGTTGACTGGAGACGTCAATAGTGTGAGAGACGGGGTGAGCGAAAAAAAAGTCACCGGGGGTCACTCTTTCAAGCATACACGCGCACAGAGGCTCATGGGTATGTGCACGACGGCCCCAAACACACAAAAGACATACAAAACGGTGTTTATTTGAACATGAATGACAGGTCTGAGATATTTATTCTATTCTGTTTAACGGCCAGGCTTTCCTGAGGTCTGAAACCCTTCGGAGAGCGTCAGTGGGATGTAAACAAACGTGTCCGAGGTCTTCGAGACCCATAAATCACCATCCGTCTGAGGTGGAAACACACTTTAGTGGAAGATACTGGATTTTCCACAGACCTCAGAGGACCGCTCACAACAAATGATAACATCAGCAGTCGTCGGTTGCAGACGCCATCCTTTCCATGACGAATGGGAATAAAATAAAAAAAAAGAAGAAAAATAGAATCTGCTCAAAACCTGTGAACACTTTCATCGGAGGCTTCATTTTTACAACATTACGGCGCTCTCCGAGCTGACGATGTCATGCGTGACATTGAACCTTGTTGTGTGCTGGGAGAGCTGTACCATTTAGGAATGCATTAGGGTCTAATAAAGGATACATGTCACAGTAGGCATGAGTGTGTCTTTCTAAGTGCCCTGTTAGGAGTGTGTAGGCAGGGAGCCAATTGACTCATTCAAGGGGGGCTCATATTTTTAGTCCATCACTAAGTCAGGCCTGGCACCTGTCCAGCACGTTCAGTGTCCGCCACACAGAGCCTGTGAGAGAAAGGCTGCTGGGAGAGTACTTTTACCTGTTGTTATGCTGTGAATAGCACAGCCTATTCGCAGACAGGGAACTGATAATATCGCTTTAAACGACGAGGAAGGGCCTTCTCAAAAACAGTCTTATGTTATAAAAAAACAAAACAATTGTGTGTGTGTGTGTGTGTGGGGGGGGGGGCAAACGCTTTTTTCACACAAAGGGACATTTTTCATACCAAGGGAGCCAATTGGATCGGTTTGAAGAACACAAAGTTCCTAACCAAGTAGAACCCTCAACCCAGAACCGGAATCTCACCTCGCAGAGTTCCCCGGAGAACTGAGACGGACACTCGCAGACGAAGCCGTCCAGCACCGAGTGGCACCGGCCGCCGTTGTGACAGGGCCCGCTGGCACACTTGTTGCGCTGAATCTCGCAATGCGTGCCCACAAACCCTGCCGGGCACTGGCAACGATAACCCCGTGGAGCCTCCTGGACGAAGGACAAAAACAACACAAACATTAACATGGAAACAGGCTTCAAAACGGATTTGTGTGCTGGATTCGTTTACAGTAGCGTCCAAAGGGGTACGCATGGAATTTGAACCAGTGACCTCTTGATTGGCAGTCAAATGCCCTAACCGCTGAGCTCTCTGATAGATGCACCCTGCACTATCATGGAAATCCCATTTGGGACAGTAACACATTTCTGGGGGCGAAAATCAGGCGTTCTCCAGGGGTGAATTCTTTGGACCCTGGTTATTCATGTTAGAACCTTGCAGGTCCACCTAACTACAGCAGACAGGTCCTTAAATGAACGGGGACAAATAATCAAGTTCTAGTTACCTTGCATGTTGCTCCATTCTGGCACTGTCCATGACAGCCCTTTACATCTGTGAGGAGGGGGAAGAAAGATTTTAGACACAAATGTCCGCATTCCCATGCACATGGGAAGGCAACTGCAACTGAATCACAGCATGCAAGTGTTAATGAATCAAAGATGAAAGTTAGTCAAGCCTTTGACGAACAAATAATTGGTTAACTAGAAGCGCCCAGCATGCAAGTGAAGCCAGAGAGGTCCTGTTGGTGTTCTTTGTTCTGTGCAGAGACCGACAGCGGACAACAGAGAATTAAAATGGCTGTTTCAAAGACCAGTGACAAGGGATTGTTGCTACGTGAGGTGCCCAAAAGGAAAAAGGAGAGACCTACAGCAGAGGATTGAAAAACACAGGGGCAAGAGTGAGAGTCAAGAGAGACGGGAGTCGGGATACTTGAGGGAAAACAATACTGACTGATATCACAGTTTTTTCCGGACCATCCTTGAAAGCAGTCGCAGTGATATCCACCAATTAAATTTTTGCAAGAATAAGCGTTTAGACATGGCTTCCCCACACACTCATTAGCATCTGTGAAGGGGAAAAAAAGAAGAAAAAAAACAGGCGAGACTGTCAGAGAAAGAGAGAGCGACCGATACCGAGGAAGATCAATGAGACGACGCTGAAATCACACCTTGAGGCCCGCCACCAACACACCAGCGTCAACAAGTTACATTGAGAAAGCAGGGAACAGTTGCTGCGCACTCCCAACATGACAAACGGAGAACGGCATCAATGTATTTGTTTTCCGTCAAACGGGCCTCTCGTCACAAAGTCGCAGACAACCGGGACACGTTTGTTTCCCCACACGTCTCACAGGAAAGGCAACCTGGGCTGACCACCATCCTGAAGTGCATCCCGGGCACCGACGGCAACGTCATCGTTAAGCAGCTGTCTGCCTCGGCTTTTCCTGTTCAGCTTCCCTCCTCCTCCTCCCGTGTCCCCCCCCTGCTCATTTGCGGAGCCAATCTGATCGAAAACAGCAGGTGACACACGAGACCCTTTCATCTTCTTACCCCCACCCTCCCCCCCTCCCCTTCCCAATTCCCAGAAAAAAAAACACAGAAAGGAAGCCTGTGTGCTCATTAAATATTCAGGAGGGGGGCCGTCCCACGGGAGTGCAAGTCTGTTCACTCGCACACCTGTCCCTCTCTGGAATCAGACACCCCTCCCCCCCCCCCCCCTCCCTGCCCTCCAACCCCCCCCCCCCCCCCCCCCCCCCCAACTCTTAGTGCTCAGGTAGGTGAGGTCTTGCAGGCTGTAAAGTGAGATGGGTTGCGGTCTCGTAAGACGAAGCCGACGTCTTGGGTTCGTCTTTGCTACAACTAGGCGCCAGCCAACCCCCCCCCCCCCCCCCCACCGTAGGTTGGCCACATCGTACAGTAACTGGACATTCAGGATAATGGCTACCACAACAAGAAGTCTGACATCTTGCCGTTTAGATATGGCTGGGTCGTCGGCAAGCATTGTAAACTGAAAACAAAATGACTGAATGCACGAAATCAAAACATGCAAAAAAAACAAACTCCATTCATGAAGGTGTTTTTTGCAGGGGGGGGGGGGGGGGGTTGCCTAGCAGCACGGCGGTTCCTCAGACCCTTACCTATCTGACACGTCTTCCCGGCCCACTGCGGCGGGCACACGCACTCGAAGCCATTGTCCAGGTCGATACACGTCCCGCCCTGGGCACAGGGGCTGGACGCACACTCGTCTATGTCTGAGGACAGAAGGGAGACACAAACACTTTGAGGATTGGACAAGCAACTCGGGTCGAAAAATGCTTTGAGAAAAGTCAAAAGAATTTGCTAAATATGGGTGATGTGGACAGAGAAAAGAAGGAAAGGAAGAATGAAAAAAAACAAAAGACAGGAGAGGTTGGAAGACAAGATAGTAGGGTGGCTGTGAGGTAGACGGGAGACTGAAATGAGACGGCGAAATGGAGTCAGTCTCTTGAGAGAGGCAGAGACGGGGAGAGTAGATGGTCACGGTGGTATAACATGATTAGCTGCTAGCGTAATCCAGGGCCTGGCAGATTAGCTCCTATTAAAGATATATCCGTGCACTTTTAATACCGACATAAAGGGAGATACACACACACACACGCCTAAGCATGCACACTCGCACACACACACACTCTCTCTCTCTCTCTCTCTCTCTCTCGGTGACACACACCGACATAAACATGAGGGACTCAGAAATAGGGGAGGTCTGGGGTTCTAAAAACAGGATGTGAGGTGGGGAGTAAAAAGTGAAAATGAGGTTATGGGGAGAGGGGTGGGGGCACCTTGGTGAGTCTGGTGCCAAATTCCAGCATGGGCTCTACCCTGGTTGCCAAGTCCTGACAGATATGGCAGATGTGGAGGGTGGGGGGGTTGTAGATGTGAGCATTGTTGTGGTGTGTGTGCGCGCGTGTGTGCGGGAGGGAGGGGGGGGGGGAATAGATAGGATGGGGAATCAAACAGCATTGAGACGCATACAGGTGCTAGCAGGACCTTGTGTGGTAGTGTGTGTGTGAGTGTGTGTGTAGGAAGGGAATTTAAAAGCCAACAACACAACGCCATGTTCACAATTCATTGTGCCTCCAATGCGGGCTGGTTCAAAGTGATGGCAGATTATGTAAATCCTTCCTCGGCGGGTCTTCCCCTGATGGGTATCAGTGGTGTGTCTAATCCTGGCCCCTATGAGGCCAGCCCCCCCACCGGAACACACACACACACAAAACAGTGGGATGCAGGTTGCTAGTGGGTTGTAAAGCCAGTAGTGAAAACAAGAGGTAAAAAGAACAGGGACCCAGTCACCCATTATTCTGAGGGGAGGGGGTGGGTAGACCATTTTTGTTGTCATAACTCCTGCCAGTAGTTAGGAGGTTCTCACCTTTAGCGCAGGTGGGGCCCTCCCAGCCCGGCGGGCAGTGACACTCAAACCCGGTGGGCACCTCGTGGCACGTGCCCCCGTTGGCACAGGGGTCGGACGTACAGGCGTGTTCGGCTAGAGAGAGGGAGACATCCAAAAGTTCAAAAAGGGGACAGAGGCATGAAAGGAGCCGATGGGGGGGGGGGGGGCTCTGGATGGGTGCCACAGAAGCTAGATGAGGTGACACACTGAAGGGGGAGGGGGGGGCCTGGTGCTCCTCTCACCGATCTGGCAGGTTTTTCCGGAGTAGCCGTCTGGACAGGCGCAGTGGTACTCGTCCGGCTCCGTGTTCATGCAGGTGCCTCCGTTGACGCACGGCTGGTGTCGGCCGCAGTAGTTGAGATCTGAACGGGGGGGGGGGGGGGGGGGGAAGATGTGCGTACACAACACATGCACCTAGTTGAAAAAAACAACCCATTTCTCATGTCTATCCAAGCCCTGGAAACACACACGCGCACATTGCACACATCCCAACTCTCTCCAGGACAGCGTGCTGGCAGCTCAGCCTAAATGGACAGGGCTAGCTGTGGTGCGCCCCCCTCCCCCCTCCTCCCCCCCCTCGGCCCTGCACGTCCACAGGAGCCGGCAGAGCTGGTCATTAAATCAGCAGGGATACGGCAGTACCTCGAGGCCCCGGCCTCGTCTCCAGAGAGGCCGCAGGTGATCGGATGTCCCCGCGGCCGCTCAGATCACACGGCCATAAAAGAGTATCCAGAGTATCAGAGCTGCAGTAAGACGGTGTGTGTGTGTGTACGTGTGTGGGGGGGGAGGGGGAGATTCAGTTGCCACCAATCCAACCCAACGGCAAGTGGTTCAATTCGAATGACGTAGAAATGCTGCACTGTAGATGTTCCGTTTGGAAGGCTGGAAAACGCTGCAGTTCTGATGAGTGCTGTGTGGAGCGTGTATGACAGAGAGATTTTACCATGTGAAATGCAACCAATCATGCTAGACAGTTAAACTCCATCAAGCATGGCCCCAAGAGGTTAGATATGACTTAGGCTACTATGTTGTCTAGGTGTGAGCGATGTTACATAGGATTTGACTAGGAAACAAACATGACAAACAGATCTCGCCTGGCTGATTTGGGGGGGGGGGGGGGGGGGGGGGGAGTTTGTCCCAAACAGCCAGAATAATGCTGACAGAGTTGGAACTTGCAAATCTGCTAAACCTAAGAGACGGTCTCATTTGTTCCGGTGCACTGCTTTTTGCAAGGCTTGCGGCGGCAAGTACGTCCTTCCCTTGACTCTTCCTAATGAATGTCTCTAATTCACTTCGAAAAACACCAGTATGCTTAACACCAGAGAGTGACACCACAACATTTCTCAAATGTAACGGAACTTGATTTCACCGGGTATTCCATATTTTTGTACGTTCAGTCATGCTGCTCAAGAGGCAAGAAGGTGTGTGTATGAGTGTGTTTCGGGGAGAAGGGCTCGGACCTACCTTTGTCGCACAGCAGACCGCCCCAGTTCCTCTCACAGCTGCACTGCCAAGGGTTAACGCACGTCCCGTGGATACAGCCGGGATAGGGCACGCACTCGTCGCAGAACTGGCCCTGCCAGCCGTAGTTACAGCTGCCGAACACAAGGGGGGCGCCGTCACTACGTGGCTCCCGTGGAACAGTCCAGTAACAGTCATTACAGCTCAACTACAGGTTAACTGTATGCTCTAGTGTAGGTTAACGACCGAGAAGGGTGCAAAACGCGGCTTATGTCATTGCCCTCGTTAAATCTCGACACGTGTTGATTCACGCTCACGCAGTTCACGGCCATTAGATGATGAACTGGGCCACTTTCAAGGAGATAAATCGGTTCTAATTAAAGTGCATTAGATCAGAGCCAGGGGGGATTTACCGTGAAGTATTTTCCCAAGTGAGAAGATTGTTTGAGGGGACAGGCTTCTTTATTGCAAGGCTAGGGCAAGTCTTTCAGGGGAATGTGTCAGATAGTGGGAAGCACAACTTTACACCTACTATCCATCCATCCATCTATCCACTTCAAGGCCTCCTGCCAACTAATATTAGTAGCGGGGAACAATCCAGAGGGTGAGGGGTTAAGTACACTTCCAGGGTTCTTCTGGTGGTCCCAAGGGTGAATGGCACCTATGAATGTTAGTGTGTGAGTGTGTGTGTGCAGTGACTGTGTCATAATGTACACTTCTGTCTACAGAATGTGTGTGCACGTGTATGCCAGTGACTGAGGAGCTGGGCTAGCTGGGCTAGCTGGGCTAGCTTCGACCGCTCAAGGCCAGTGGTTGAGGGAGCCATTGAACCAGCTGTCTTGTCAATTCGGAGCTATTTTTGGAGCACCCCATCCTGCAGACGGCACCGGCTACAGCTACAACTCTTTGGCTGCCGCTGACGGTACTTAAGGTCTCCATAACTGTTTGAGATGGGGGAGGTCCAGACATACTCGGCATGCTTTTCCCACAGTGAGGACGAGGCTCAACTGTGGTAGCGCTAATGCTAACGCTACGCTAACGGTGTCATTACAGGCCGTGCTAGGCGGTTGTGCCTTGTGGTTACCGATGCTAATGATAAACGAGTGCAAGCGGGAGTTGCAGAACCATGACTTGCGACGGCCGTGCTGAATTTGCGGGACGCATCCATTCAATCTTCAGTTCCCGATCAAATGATATTTGCGTCCTGGTAATCTCCTCTTCCTAAACTGTGGTTGGTGAATGAAATATCGCAACATGAGCAGTGATAAGAAAGTGTATGTGACGAGCGTAGGTGTGTCAAGATCCAATCTACTTAAAAAAAACAAAAAACATTTTGTACAGTTTATCCCAGAGGGTTCAATACCCATGTCTTTCACTGAATCTATTGATGGATTCTAAAATTCCCCCCACCCACACACCCCCAATCCAAACCTCTCACAGTTCCTTCGAGGCTGTGCCAGAGGGTGCCTGAGTATACATTTACACCCAGTGTGTACACTCAACCCTCAGGGTTGCCAGGATACCCCTTTACTGCTATCACATGTAGGCGTGTGGGCTCGAAGCGGGCTGCGTTCAAATCAAGTACTCTTAAACACTCCTGTCTCCAGCCCCGGGTTGCAAAACCTTGAGAGGGCTGTGTGAGTGGGCGTCGGAACGCACCACTCGCCTATAATGATTTATGAACTTGGCCAGTGTTTGATAATGTGTCGAAGCAAGCCTACTCGCTGCCTTCTCTTTCTTGATGTGAAGAAAAGAAGAAGAAAAAAAGCCCATGGTAAACACCCGCCCTCAGTCGGTACATGTAGTGGCACAAATGGCGCCTCTGGAATTGAACTGTGAGGGCCGCTCTGCTGGCATTCCTCTGTCAGGTTTCATTTGCCTTTCAGGGTCAGGAACCGCCTTGAAGATTTCCCAACAGAGGAGCCGACATCGAACCGAGTTAGGAAGAGGTCCTTCCTTTTGGTTTTTTAACTATGGATGTGGGGGTGGGGGGGGGGAGGGTCAGCCCCACACTGTCCCAGAGCCTCTCTGGGTGGCCCACCTCACATCCCTCCGTTTCCAACACCCCTCGTTTCGGCCTGTAACCAGTGAAGCAAGTCATTCCATCCGGTAGGATGGGGGGGATGATAAAACGGAGGGGGGGGGGGGTGGGTTGAGGCATTCTAGGGGATGACAGGATGCTGTGTCATTTCCTCCTTCCATTTCCTGCTTAATACCACAGGCTCTTCATTTCCACATCCCGCCGCCTCCCCCCGGATGGTGATGCAAGTGGAGGAAGGAAGGATGGTGGAACGCACGATTTCAGTGGTCAGATTCACACATTGACGACTTCGCGCTTCCGCCCCCCCCCCCCTTCCGCCCCCCCCCCCAGCCGCAGGGAGTTGGTGGGATGTTTGGTATTCCGGAGGAGATTTCGGTGGCTATAAATACAAGTGGCCCGATGCCCTTTTCTCCTGAACCGTGGCGGGAGAGTCCGCCGGGGAGCACGGAGCTGCCAAACGCACACTTTGACAAGGAGGAGGTGGGGCTCCCCGACGGCCAAATGCTCTCCTGGTCTCACGTTTAAACCGTCGTATTCACGCTTCGGAAGATTCCTCCCTTTCGACCTCCACTCTCTTCCGTTTTAGCGATACCGATGATAAACCATTGGTCGGAGATAAAGGAACAGTTGATCCGGGTTTTTTTTTTCCTTCAAACATCATCAACTTAGGTTGTACCTCCCCCCAAGCCATGTCTGTACTGCCCCTACAGAAATAGAATTTCGATACACAAACCATGTTGATGTTGACAAACAGAGCCCGAAGAGGCCTTTACCTGCATTGCCCCGGGACCAAGCATCCTCCGTGCAGAAGGTTGCAGCCTTGCTTGCAGATCGCTGTAAGGGAGCCAGAGGAAACAGAAAGTGAGTGTGAAGGACTGAAAACCACAACGTTAGCGAAGCATCAACCACACTGGTAGGTTTCCTAAAGTCAAAGACGGCCGAGCGAGAGACGGAGGAGGCGGCTCGCTCATTAGCCGCAACTCAAACAAGTGCAACGAGACGCGAGACTTCATTGTGTCCCGGTGACAAAGCAGACGACTTTACGACTCAGGCATTCGACCCTCGTCTAGAAGGGGACCAACCCGTCGTCTTCTAAAGGGCAGTTGGGAGTGATTTAGTGACGACACCACAGCTTGTTAACCCCCCCCACACCCAACAATAACCCAACAACCTAGCTCCCCCCCGGCTCCGCCCCCCCCCCCCCCCCCCCCCCCCCCCCCTCGTCTAACACAGCAGTCGGAACGGTTGCTTTCTATACGTTCACCCCCCCCCCACCCCCCCCCCCCCCCCCCCATGCACACCGTTATATATAAGTTAGCCACACGCATATACACACAAACACACTGACAACAGGCCATGCCGTCAGTGGGAGGTGAGACTGAAGCAGCTGCCTTGAGCCTCGGGTGTAAAGTGTCAAGTCTACCAAACTAATAAGGAATGTGTGCTCAGAGAGACCAACAGTGGATTACTGAACCATAAAAGCAGATGAAGAGTGTGCACATTCATTTATCAAGCAGGGGACAGAACCTTTTATTAAGGCTGCTGTTTACACTCACAGCACTCTGACAATGCACAGCTGAGAGCACACGAAGAGAATATCTATGAATCGTTCTCGACAACTAAACTGGACAAATACTTCTTCCAGTTGGTTCATTTGAGATATCTTCGCAAAAAAAAAAAGACATTAAACATTTTGACATGGGCATAAGAACGGAATCATTTGGGGATCCAACCTTTTACTTGAGGGGCCCTTTCGATATTTTGTATACTCAACAATTATGCACCGTCAACAAACTACAGAGCTGTTCATTTGAAACCACTGGTTACGGCTTGGGTTAGTGCATCGTCAAAGTGAGAGTTGGCAGCTCTTCAGATATTAAGATAAGTTAATGACACTGTAAGGCTTCAGACACGGTAGCCCTTAACTGCATCCGTCCCAGCCTCCACCTTGCTACCTACCTAAACGACAAATCAGTCCTTAATGAGCTTAAGCTAAAACGCTAATTAGTCGAGCATGCTACGGTAACGCACTCACCTGTCCTGCATTCCGGGCCCATCCAGCCCTGCAGACACACGCGGCTGCCCGACTGCTCGCAGCGATAGTGGCCAAAGTAGTCGTCGCGGGGCCTGCACTGGTCGTTGCACTTGCTGCCGTAGTAGTTGTCGTCGCAGCGGACGCGGATGCGGTACTCGATGCGCGCCACCGGGCCGTCGTGGTGGATGGTCTGCCAGTGGTCCCCGGGTTGACCATCCCCGTGTGGATGCTTCGCTCGATCAGCAGCTCCTCGTCATCTGGAAGGAAAGGAAAACGCGTTCAAAATGGCCGCCCGACTCGAATGGATCCGCGCCAATGGATCCCGTTCAACGTGCCGAGTTGTGAGACTGGAGACGGCAGACGTAACAGCGCTGCGGGAACTCCATTGAGGGCTGGCCCTCTACACTGGCATTGTGAAGTATACAACAATGGGTTTTCATGTTAACCGTTGATGGTATTTCAACACCGATGTTGTTTAACCCGTCTGTTCCAAGTCATTTGACGGGTCAAAAGAAAACAAATGAGGCGACCAACCAGCCAGCCTGCTGCTTGCGGCACACATCTAAACACACACAAACACCCCAAGGCTGCCACCCTCTCCATCTTACAACTGCACCCTTACAATGTAGGACAGGCAACAAGGACTGAAGGACCACCATGACTGCCAATTGAGGGGGCAGACCCAGATAAGGGGCCATAAAAATCAGTCTCGAGCTCGTCCTCTCCCCTTCGTCCTCCCCCCTTGTGACTCCTCCTCCGCCCCGGGTGACCCGTTGCCCAGCGCCTCCATTGTTCTTCCAGCTGAACAACAAGAACATTAAAAGGAGCCAATGACTCTTGACAACGTTAGCCCTAGCGTCACCAACTATGCCCTAGGGTCATACCAACCGAAAAAACTGGGTAATGGTCAGGTACGTGGTTGGCGGGAACAGATCTACGTGATGTGGATGAGTCCCACCTACTTCCTGTGCACACGACACAGGTCAAGAGCTGGAGGGCTGTCACGATAACTACTTTTTGTGGTGCGATATATTGGACCAAAAATAATTGCGATAAACGATATTATTGTAATTTTCAGACCATTTTATGCCACTGATTACATAATGACAGGGCTGGGGTATGTATCTGGTCTCTAAACACTTTGACTGCAGAGTCCAGTCAGCAGTTATGAAGTGTGTGGAGTAAAAGGAGATGTCTTTTTTTCTCCTTCAGAATGTCGTCTTTTACTTTATTGTACAAGGATGGAATGGCAGTTTGGGAGATATAAGGTTTCTTTGGCAATTCATACTGTTTGTCAAAAGTTTGCAGCATATTTGTAAATGCTGGTTTTTCGACCGTGTTTAATGGCTGCATCTCTTTGGCTATATAGCGAGTTACGCTATCCGTGAGTGTGCGCCATTTCGCGCTGTCACGTTTATATTTGCACTGTTGGGAAAAGGCTTCTGTAACAGATAACTGTCTGGAAGACCCCATTCCAGCTCCAGCTGCAGGTGTTGTTCCCAGGTTGAAACACTGGGTGGGATGGCTGTTTTAGGTGAGGTTTTAGGTTAGTTGTGTTGCCTCTTTTCGCTGCCACAGTGCCTTGCCAGAGGCAAGTGAATAACTCTCCTACCCAGTCAGACCAACAGGAGGAGCTCCCGAGTGGCTTGTCTGAACTGGGCACAAGAGCTTGGGTGACTCAGGCAGTGGGTGAGGTCGGATTCCGAAACGTTTCCAACTCCTCTGATTTCAAACCTTCCAAATCTCTCGTCCCTTCACCAAAGAGCATTTATTTTTTCGACATTACACCTGTAAAAGTCTTTCCCACTACACAAAGAGGCTGTATTCAGTTCCATCACCCCTATAACAAAGACAATCCGAAAATACGTTAATCTCTCACTCTCTGCAGTGTGACTATATTGCTACAAGGAGATCACAACAGGAGGTCTTTCTTAGCTGACAAAGTGTGTGTGTGTGTGTGTGGGGGGGCAGTAAAGTCCTCACAGTGACAAATGAGAAATGCACAAACCCTAAGTGAACCATTTCATCTGATGTGAAACAAGCCATTTCCTTGCTATAGCGTGGAATGCTAATGTCGCTACGCGATTTGCATTCAGAATGTCATTGGGGTGCAGGGAGGAAGCCACTAGCCCCTGTCGCTAAAGCTCACATTAACAATTCCATTTTCCTCCATGAGGCCCGTCGCTCCACCGGCTCCAACAATAGAAAGCAATCTTTATCACAGTGGGATCGGAGACCGCAAACAATCGCAGTGGAAATAGGGGGCCAGTGATTTCCTCTGCCCCAATGGTCTGGGCTTGCAACTGACATCCCTCACACACACACAGTATGAACCTTTGCTTATAGTACAGGTCAGTGCACACACACACACCCCACAGACACACACAAACACTTATGTCTCCTCACACACACACACCTTCCTCTGAAAGGCTATGACAATGTTGGCCGAATTAAGCAACAATAACAGAAATAGCCCCGGAGTTTTCAGATAGAGAACAATGGTGTGAGTCCACAAACTGGGCTGCGCTGGTCAGTGTCTAAACACGGACCCGTCCAGTCTGCGCCACTTCCTTCTTGATAAACACAACGCAAACAGCCGCTAGCCTTTCCTGAGGCCCCCGGAGTTCTGTGCGTGTGTGTGTGTGTGTGTGTGGTGAAGAGACAAACACAGGTCACATTCCAATGTTCTCATTAACCTGGCTATTTAAACTGCAAGGGCCAACACATTGCTACATTTGACTATGGTTCCATTACCAATGTACCATTTTGACCTTTCTCTCCAAAGGGTGTAATTGTTCAACGTCAAGGTAATGGAAGTCACAAAAAGACTGATCCCATGCTAACTTTTGCAGGAGTTGAAAGTAACCTTTGGCCACCACAAGTGTCTGGCATCCTATTCCGAGTCGTCATAGGGAAGTATCCAGAATGTCCAGTCGATTCAGAATGCACCTGGGCAGATAATGGCATGATAAACGTTCACACTAAGTTCTTGCCGACAACCCACTCCTCTCCAACTGGTATACAGACCAGCCTACATCCGACACGAGTGTCATGCGAGGATAACCCATTGTCTATGGCTCGAGCTCGCTAACAAGTCATTAGGCACCAGCTTGCATCTGCCACCCCGACTACCCGTTAGATTAATGGCCAGATGACCCAATCAGTCTTTTGGACAAATGTCTAAGCCAGGCTTCAGCTCTCCATGCAGGCGAAAAATGCCATGACACTCAAAAGCAAGAGCAGGGGTTTTGGCATTAAGCCTGATAAACCCAGAGTCCCAAAAAAGATTCGGAATTCAAAATGCTGAACGGACACCTCAATGCTGTGACGATTGGCCCCGTTTGTTTATTTCAAGTATATGATTTATGTAAGACGCTTTTCCACAAGGGGCTTCTGTGCATACATTACAATACCCCCAATACTTCACGTGTTCACATTAGAAGGTGAGGTAAGCAAATCCAATCTCAAACAGGCTGGCACTGGATCCAAGGACCATGGGATCCACGACGGGCAGGACGACAGGCTACGCTAACGCACCTCAACGGTGACCTCCCAGAGCGGCTCGCAAACGACTACTCGACTTTCCCATGCGAACGTTTGCAGGAGCTGAAAGTAACCTTTGTTCCAGAAGGTACCGTCTACTTAACATATGACATTAAGGCTCGTTCGAGGGAAGTCAGCTGACGGTGTTGACATATTCTACTTGCCGCTTTGAACATAGGTGCCTTTGAGCTACAAGAGATGGGGGATTTCTCACCAAATTGCATCTCACCTCTTTAAAAGATCAATGCAACATTCCAATTTCCTCAGGAACACACACACTACGTTCTTTGTGCCTTCATTGATGTATCATCGATAACTTTCCATGCACTGTGAATTGTTGTCGTAAAATAGAGGCTCCAGGACACAAGGTGATTAATTTGTTTACAATTTGTCTGAGGGGCGGGTTGCTACATATAAGGGGGGGCCGTCACAAGTAATGACCGTCACAAGTAATGAAGTAAAATAGGCGGAAGTGTCAAAAACGATGTACAGAACGCTGATGCGGAATGTGTTATGTCTGAAACCTACAGGACATGCTTTTGATCTCACGGACACAAATGCCAGAGAGGGACTAACTGGGCAGACACAAAGGAAGGTGGAGTTTGCGTTTGCGAGGTCTAAAAGAAGATTCAAAGACGTGTACGCGCGCACAACAACAATCCCATGGGCTGCATCCGTTGACACACACACACAACAGCACTTCGCAATCCTCCTCCTCTCGCATTCGTTACATTCCTTCATGTGCACCCTCTTCCCCCCCCCCCCCCCCCCCCCCCCCCAGAACAGTTCCTCAGACGGGAAGAAGGAGGCCAACAGGAGCCCGCCCAGCGGACGAGCCAAAGCAAAACAGGATACAGCTGCCGAGCGATGGCGCCCAGCGTCGGCAGACCCTTTTAGGAGAAGCGCCCCCGTCCTCTCCCCACCGTGTCTCGCGAAAAAAGACGTCACGGCGAGGGGGAACAGCCGTGGCCGCCTCGAGGCCCCGCCCAAACGAAGAGTGCGAGGTTGAGTCAACGAAGAGCCGCGCGTCTAGAACTAAAACTAGTCCTCGAACCCAACACTCACTCCTGCAAAGCGTTTTTGGATGAACTCGAGCATTCTTTTGGGAAGACTTGAGGGAGTAGGGCAGTACAGTAAGCCTCTGACAGCCAGGTGTGTTCCCAGCAAGCCCGGGCACTTCCAGCAATGAATCAGCAAGGAGGTTCGCCAAACATGTCTCACAAGCACGCACCCACGCATACCCATCGTTGCCCATAACCCACCTGACTGTACAAGTAAAAAAAAATCTATTTACACCCAACCACCCACCTCCCTTACCCACACACACACACACACACATCTCTCTCCACAGCGCTGCAGGGAGTTGGGGCCAGTGTTGGGAGGGTGCACGTGTACTCACTGTTGCGGGTGGTGTTGTCCCAGTCCCAGGCCTCCACGATGAGAGTGTACGCCCGCTGGAGGAAGAGAAACAGAAAGAGAGAGAGAGTGAGTGAGTGTTTCGGTCCCATCGAAAGATTGTTTAGAGTCAGGTCAAAATGTCATGCGACCATCCTTCTTTTCATTCGACACGTTTCACAGTAGAGGGGGGGGGGGGGGGGGATTACAGGAAGTGCGGACAACAGAGCCAAAATAACTCCCTACGACTGGTAAAATAGGGTCAAGACAAGTAGAAAAGGAGGAGGAGAGAGAGAGAGAAGCGTATAATGATGCTGCAGTATTGATTACACGTCCACAACAGCCTCTCGCATGCCACTCGGTTCCCTGACATCACAGGAAGCTCGGGTTGCACTATGAATGAAACCCCATGACGACAAGCTAGGTGGAGGGAAGGAGAGAGGGTGGAATAAGGATATTACAGAGAGAGAGAACCGTAAAGGGGCACGGAGGAGAGAGAGAGAGACAGAGACAGAGACACAGGATTCTCTCTAATTACGAATGCCGAGGCAGGCTTTGATGGTCTTACTTAATGGCCAGAGGGGTCCAGCGTGTGTCTGTGTTAGAGAGGGTGTAGGTGTGTGTGTGTTTGAGGGGCTGTAGCGTCTTGAAGTACAAGAGTCAGCATGTATCAGACTTTGCAGATCTGAGACATTTTGAGTGAGTAGATATGGTTTTACAACCGCCTTGCATGCACAAAGCAAGCCCCGTATCTACACCATGCTCCGAAATCAATGACAACTGGGTCTGTTCAGCAGAAAACCATCTCCACATTTTCAGCAAGTGCGAAATGAAGCAAACTCGTGAAGTAGTTGAGATCATAGAAAGAATGAACATTTTGCATGTGTGCACGCCACGCACATTTACGCAATACTAGCAGAAGGAAACATGAATAAATCATCCGTACTAGAGTACTCCCCTCAAGGTCTTCGCCGTGCCTCTGTGCGTATGATGTAACAAATCTCACGAGTCATGCAGACATCAAGCGGAGGCTTACCACCAGCCCGCCACACCGTGTCATCGTAGTATCCCAGGCAAACCACCCCAGTCGGGTAATCTAGCTGGCTGGCTGCCGGGCATACTGCTAAGCAACCGGCTGACCTAAATAGCGCTTTCTACGTCACCGCTGCGTGTCCGCGTCGGTTGTTGTGGTCGGTTGTCCCCCCCCCCCCGTTTGTGACCTCTAGCGTAGGTTTGTCATTGACACCACCTGACTGGGGGACTAGCCAATGGCCACGGTTCTGGTGTGGTTTCAGTAAGATGAGTCGAAATCAAGGAGGGTTGGAGTCATCGGGGACAAGGACAGAGAAGGGGGGGGGGGGGGGGGGGGGTCGGTGGTGAGTGTTGTTGATCTGGGGAACCTGCAGGCCGGCTGGGTGGCTGGCTGCTGGGTTGTGGGATTAAGGGGTTTGTGTCTGGTTGCTGAGGGGTGAGGGGAGGGGGAAGGGGGGGGGATCTGAAGCGCTGGTGGGCTCCGGCTGTGGTGGCAGTGCTGGTGTTGTGGCAGGGTGTGGTGGGCCCGTCACCACCCTCCCCGCTCGACCCGCTGCAGACGCACAACAGATGCGGTTCAACCCAAAGATGGATTATTTGACATGAACGTGGATCATCCCACGGCTTCTGACCTTTCTGCCCATCCCCCCCCCCCCCCACTCCCTCCCACCCTCCCTCCCACACACACACACAACGGGTGGGCCGACTGTCCCCCGTCTCAGCGTGTGTGTGTATGTGTGTGTGTGTGTGTCCATGCGTAAGGGAGGCTCTCCTGTTCTGAGCGTGCGCATTGATAAGGGGTCTTGAATGCTAAGCATCTGTAGATGGGCTGTGCCCCCCCCCCCCCCCTTGCATGCATGTGTTCTAGAATGCTCTACCAAGTGTGTGTCTCCTTAATCCCTTGCGTTTTTTCTATCGGCAACGTGTTTGACGCACATTTTGCACACAGTTGTGGTGGGATCACTGCGGGCAGGTGTGTGTGTGTGTGCGCAGACGGCGGCTGTGTGTGCGCGCGCACGCATGAGGGGTCTCAGCCCAGTCTCGTTTCCCACACACACCCATCTCAGTGATTAGCTGGATTAAGTGACAGCTGCCCAAATGGTTAGAGATGGATGGATAGGAGGATAAAAGGTGGTGGGGGAGGGAAGAGGAGGCCACTGAACAAAGAGCGTAGTCCCCTACTATGTATACCCCCCCCCCCCCACCACCACCAGTCCCCAAAGAGACACCGGCATACTGCATTCCACACACACACACACACAGGGTCTAGGTGAGATCTACATTGATTGAAGGCAATGTGTGTGTCTGGGACCCCAGTGGAACCACAAGCAATTGTGTCGACACGGTGCACACACATCGACATCAAGAGGATGAGGATGTACACAACAAATGCATGAAACCTATGAGTGTGCACTCGAGTTTGATGGCGCGTACGTTTTTGTCTGTTTTCGTTTTTCCAAAAGCAGATTCCGCGGTAGTTTGGATTCCCCCGACCGGCACAGACAAAACCCCAGCCTTCCCCGACGGGATTAGAGGATTTGCACTGGGCCATCCTTGGAAATCACTAGGGGACATGGAGAATAAGGAGTGTGGATATTTTGAGCGCGTGGTGGTTGATCACATCAAACGTGGTGCGTGCTCACACGGACAGGAGGTCGGGCAGCAGAAATGTACCAAAACGACCCGGGTTACTCCTACTGGGAACTCTGGAGGTGGCCTTGGATAATGAGCGGTGATTGGTCTAAGACCCTGTCGCTCTAGGGGGGGTGAGGGTGGGGGGGTGAGGGTGGGGGGGTGGGGGTCAGACTAAAAGCAGACATGGAGGGTATTGGAGGAGGAGCCCAGAGGGGGGAGGGGAAGGGTCTGGGAGAGCCACAGGTGCAGGTTCCCACGCCAGGGGGGAGTGGGGTGTGTGTGTGTGTGTGTGTGGGGGGGGGGGGGTCAGAAAAGGATTGAAGGGTAGTTTCTAAATTAAAGGGCTGTGTGCTGAGAAGGTTTTTAGGGGCATGGGGGCTAGTTGTTGCTCAAAGTCAGATGAGGGATCAGAAAACGGAGGGTCCTAAAACGGAACGTGGAATTGCCTACCTGACGCATAGATCAACCAGGCGAACCCTAACCCCGTTTTTGGTGTGGACAGTTAGTTCTCTACGCCCTTCACTTGCACCTTTCATCCAACTAACTGACAATTCGGCACAGTCCGTTTTCCTCTCCTCTGCCCAAAACGTCAAACGTAAAAAGAGAAAAAGATAACAGTAAAATTGTTCAAAGCAAGCAAGGAAAACATGCGGCCCTTCTTTCTTAGGTCTTAAATTGGACTGAAAGGGGAGAGTGGGAGGGTGCCTCTGGGTCTTTGGAAGAGCAAGCTGAGCTCTGGCTGGGAACTGGGAGGGGATGAGGTTCCTTTTCCTTCCTGCTGTGAACCACTGTCAACTTGAGTGACCCACAAATCCTTGCCATGGTGACCCGTAAAGAGGGTTCCAGTGACCGTGTCAGTGCAAGGCACGCTAGAAGAGGCCTTTCATATGCCTCCCCTGCTGTAAGAAGGCAGACTGTGTGTGTGTGTGTGTGTGGGTGTGTGAGAGGTTTGGAGAAAAGTTTCCCTTTCCACAAGAAGCAGCTACTCAGGAAGTAAGACAGACTTCCTCTGCATTAGCAGACAATCTGCGGCAGCAGAATCTTCCCCCCTCCCTCCCTCCCTCCCTGCTCACACCGCCCCCGTCACTAACCCCAACCACCAGCAGCCACTCACAAACCCCACAGAACACCTCGAGGAGACGAGCCGTCCCCCAGACGACGCCGACACATCGCTTTCCACCTACTTCTTCCCTCGTTCAATTTGGACCCCAAAAAATGCAGCTGCTGCCACCCACCATCCCTAACGTGACCTCCCACCCTTCCCCTCCGCCGCCGCCCCCTACACCGCTACCCTGCCTCCAACCTCATGGGGAATACCAATGACGGGACCTGATTTATTGCCCTCCAAGGAAGACAAGGTCGTCGATTCATCCCGTGGCCCGTAATCGCCACATGTAATCTTCATTAATCTGGGATGTCAATCCCGGCTTTTGGTTTTACCAGAGTCTGTGGGACTCAGGGAGGCAAGCCACCCATGTCGTCTCGTAGGGTAGAAGGGTGAACACCCGTTTATGCTACCGCCAGGGCACGGCTAACGCTGAAGAGAGACATTTTTTTTCTGAGATCCAGGACTGGCAACACCCAACCGATCACCAGGACTGTGAACCAGTTTGGCATGAAGGTGGAGAGAGGAATGAGTCTCGCGGTCCAACTGAAAGGCCATGTGACACAGCCAAACGACATGAAAAGAAAACAATTCTCGGCATTGGTTCCCCATTGAGTCCTCCTATAACTTCACTGATATACTAAAAAGGTTAGAAAAACTAGAGACAGTTTAGGCACTGCTAGGCAGCTGCCTACTGTTGAGATCAAAGAAGGTCATGGTAATTAGGGGCGTAACAATCCCATCGCTCCGTCTCGATTCATTGATCAAAATTCATTGACGCACGCCGGTTCCTTTTCACACAACGTTATCCGCAGGATTCTTTCGCAGTGCACTCCTACGCTGTAGGTGGTGGCGTCAGCTGCTAGCTTGTTGCAGTCCGCCTTGCGTGGCGTGCCAGGGTTCACATGAAAGCACCCAACAATGCAGCGGCAATCTACCAGCCGCGCGAGCAGGAGCCGCCAAGAACACCGCGTTTTACGCCCTCCCGTTGCAACGCATGCGTCGCAACACATTCAGAGTTATCGGAAATCATCGGAGCGTCGTCGACAACGATCGACGCGGGATCGCATCGTGATGATATGTGACTTACACCCTTTTATGCTAATTTGCACTCATGGGTCCCTAGGTGAACACGGTGGATTTGGTTAACTTAACCCTTTAAAAACAGAGTGTCCTCCCTCTCTGTTCAGGGGGCACAGAGGGTAATCCCTCAGGGCTTATTCATGAGCCTCTGATTAGCCTTGATAGCCAGCCTCCATGTCCTCCGAAAAAGGGGGGGGGCGTAGCCTCTGCATCCTGTGTCGATGAGCGCCGTCCCACCCGAAATGGGCTCCCTCGCGCAGTCCCAGCCTCCACGTCAAGGCAGACCGGGAAACAGGAGGTGCGCCGTGAGCGTCTAGACTGGGTCTCACAGAGTCTGCCCAAAGGAGGGTCGAAGAAAGGGAAGGTAGGGTGGGCGCGCATTGTCTAAACTCACGTGGTTGGAAAAAGGGAAAAAACACTCGATCCCTCGATCCATCAAGCCCCCCCCACCCTTCACCCTAACCTCTCTCCCACCCCCCACCCCCCCAGGGGTGCACAAAGGTCCCTGCTGTGGACTCTGCCAGGGGGGCGGACATTTACACCCCATATCCATCATCAGCGCTGCAGAGAAGTGACCGGGAGAAATCAGGTCTGAAAGGCGCGACGCAACACTCGCGGTCTGCTGCCCCGACAGGAGTCGCACAGATTCCCCAATCGGGTTAGAACTGGGACCTTGAAACCCAGCGGCTCCCGTTTGGCCAGAGACCACAAAGGACACACTGAGGTAGTGGGTGGCGGTGGCAGGGGTGGGGACGGGTGGCTGACAATGTACGTTCAAAATTGCACTGGCCTGTTTTTGGAGCTTTGAAGACGACTGTGACATTTGCAGCCCAGGGTCCGCCCACCCTTCATGCTAACACTGCATTTTCATTTGTCTATAGGCCGACCTTAGAGGCAACAAGATCTTTTGTACCCTTGGGTCTTCCCATGAACTACTCCACCACCACCACCACCACCACCACCACCACCACCATCCCCCCCTTACAGAGAGATCCGACATCCCTGCCGATCCCCTTACCGGGTAACCCCCACACACTCTGGCGCAGAACCTGCGTGGCCCTGTGTCAGATGCCGACATGAGTTTGCTTGTTATCGGACACCCCTTTCGAGAAACCGTCCCACCCTTCGCACAATACCCATGACCCTTCTGTTAACAAGTCGCCTTGAAAGCGTCTCGCATTTCTACAGCCACTATTGCCAGTTTCCCCTAAGCTTGAACAGGACAAAAACATATCAGACAATGGCTTTCTGGAGGGTATTGTGGAGCCTCGGAGCCAACGAGGTATTGTGGTCCCTAGCCACAGATGCTCCCTCTACCCCCCGGGGCTGGGAAGCAACACTTAAGGGGATGACTTGCCCAAACCTCCCCAAGTCAGATGCTTTACTGTCCCTCCTCCTCGTCAGGTCATACCTCTGGAATGGGAATCAGCCGTGGCTGAGGCCGTTTACCAGCAGCGTGTGCCAAGAGATGTGGCGCTGAACGCAGAGCACTTGGCCGGCACGCACAATCCGCTGCGTGTGTGTGTGTGTGTACATGCACGGCCCATTGAGCATACCGCTACTATGCCAACAAGGTCATTAGCCATGCACTAACAATACAACAAACCCCGCCCCTCGGTGGGCCAATTTGCGAGAGTACACACGGAAAGAAATGTACGCAACTGCAAGGCCACACTGTTCCATTAGTCCCTTTACATTTCAGTTCTTTTATTGCCTCAGGAGATAACGCGACCCATCATAAACCAACAATCGGTCTATTTGAGAGAAGGAGCTAGAGCAGTCTAGAGCTGGGCTAGCTTCTTCACCAGGGGTACACATCTATATCAGATCATCAGTTGTTCCTTTTCCAATCGGCTACAAGCCATGCTCAGTTGGATCTTAAAACATCCACATCAAATAACAATGCCACAAACCAACTCCTTCGAAACAGGGTTACCCCTAAAATGGCTGCAAGAACACTTAAAAAGGGAGATATACACCTGAACACAACTGGTCAATAGGCGGCAAGGAGAGCTTATTATATCACAGCAAGAGGCAAAAGTTGAACAGGGTTCGACATGTGGTGGAAGGTAGCTCTCGGTGTACATTGAAAATGACAGTCAGAAGCCTACAGTAATTTATGTTATGTTGGCGGGGCCTATGAGATTGTAAATTGTTTGTACTCACTCTCTCAATAAAGCTATGCTAGGGAAACCATGATTGTTCTGTGGTCATTAGCATCAACAAAACCCAGTTAAATTGTAATTTGTGAATGCTATATGAATCATCTGGTCTGCATCAGCCCATTTTAAATTCAGGTAAGATACAAACGACTGCCACTGAATGAAACCCAAACATTAGCTTGATCATATTAGCCTTCTGTTAGCGACTGATATAGATCAACAGGCAGCCTGTGTAGCAGACACTTTGCGCTGCGTCTCCAGCTGAGCCCTATTATCATTTCAAACAGGTTCAAGAGTCGAGTCGAGTGAGAATTCAACTGCCCGTGTAATGACGTTCTTTAATTACCACGCTAGCTTCCAGCACCTGCACACAATTCATTTAACATCGGAAAGGGGAGGAGAGGCCATGCAAGCGTGTGTGTGAGGTGTGTGTGTGTGCTTGGACGCTACAACACTCACAACACCAGCATCGGGCGCACGCACACACGCTGAGAACATGCACACCGTCAAATCAGCTGGGACTGGAAGCAACAGGGGACACGAGCAAGACTCCCAGAATGCTGCGTCACAGACAAACAGGCGGAGGGAAAACACTGCAGAATGCGAGGGGAGGCGCAGACTGGGATGGAGGGGGCAGAGCGAGGAGGCTCGGAGAGGAGCAGGTCTCGCCGCGTGCACTTCTCTGTCCTCGTCAAGAGGGGGGATCAGAGGATGGCGGCGCGCTGGTGCAGGCGTGAGAACGATGACAGCTTTGATACATGCGGCGTAGCCGGGGCCTGTGTGCCCCATCTGCCCCATCGGCATGGAGTCTGACACGAACACAGACACAGACACACACACAGTCTCTGCTCCCCTCTCCAGGGACTCGCCCAGACTGTCACATACAACCGGCCAGCATTTAACCTAACGAGGCTGCTGACTCATTGCCATGCATGCGTGAGGCTTAGCATACGATCAGCACTTTCAATTAACCTATCCCCAGCCCTGTTTCACCATTTTCGCCCAGTCAGCAAATATAGGAGCTAGCTGTTCAGTTGTTTTCGGAAAGTAAACAGCTAACCTGTAGTTGTGAAGGGCAAACACTAGGAAGGCGTGGGATTCTGAACATAATTTAGATAGCGTTCAGCCTACATGCACGTTGTTTGTATTTAGGGTTTGGGCTGCTTGAGGGTTAATCCAAGAAATACGAACAAATTATTCTTCAAATTCACAAGTAAAATGGTCCAAGCTAGCCTAAAGTTAAGGTATTCGCAGTATTAGAAAGAGCAGTTTCCCTAAATAGGTAGGCTAGTGGAAGGAGCTCCTTACGAAATCGCTTTGGGGCCTTGGCACTTTGGAGTGAATACTACAGATTGTTAAAGATGTGCTTAAACTGGCGTAGACAGGTTTACATCGGCTTGGTATCTTAGCAGCGCAGTATGTCATGTTGGCATACCGTTTCAGACATCATGTACGAGACATGCCAAATCTTTGACTTACTATATGGGATGGTAATTTGAGACAGTACGATTCTATACATTGCTTTAAACCCCAAAACTGTGCGCCTAATGATACTTCTAATCCAATCAATAGCCACCTGCTCTCTGGAAATGACCAATTAGGACTTGCCTGGGAGCCCCTGTAGCCATTTAGCTGCAATTGGCTAATCACACAATCAATAGAGTAATCAGGGAGGCCCAGGTGAGGCTTCCAGGAGTGGCTCTCTATAAAAAGCCCCACGACCAAGAAAGGCAGGGGGGCCACGACAACGGAAGGGGGAAGGGAGCCACGACAACGGTAGATAATTGTTTACTAAAGGCCTATCCAACCGGTCTCCTAGCAACAACCCTAGCAAGCTCCCAATCAGGTGTGGCTAACCTTGGCTGCAACAACTGGCCTTGGGTTGTGTGAGTGTCGCTCTGACGGTTCTCCTGCACTCTACCAGTGCAAAGGAAGGGTCTCACCGTCTTCCCTGTTAAATCAACAACAAAGTAGTGAACATGTACGAGAGAGAGAGAGAGAGAGAGAGAGAGAGAGAGAGAGAGAGAGAGCATATGTGCTTACATGTGGATTTTTCCACAGACAGAGGGAAAGGAAGAGACAGAACATATGATAATCAATCAGAGGAGGAGCTGTTCCCTGGCCAAAAATTTGATTGAACAAATCAATCGATAGCATGTTGGCTTGTCACTGAGGAGCATGCATTTGACTCAACAATAACACGCCACACTCTACCAGAGAACGAAACCTCTGAACTCTTCAGACAAACATTGTGCCAGTTCAGGGGCCTGCCCCGTGTGCTGTCGAGCAGACAGCATTCAAATACTGTTGGAGTGTTCAAGAAATGCTACTGGCGGAAGAACAGCAGTCCTTCCCAGATCAATTTGTGATACAGTGCCAAAACCTGCACCGCGACATGCTTTGATGACTTTTGAACTAGTCTAACCATTGGTCTGTAGCACTGCTCGTTCTATACAGTCTTCACAAAGACACAAACTCAATCAAACCAGGTCAGGAAGGGGAAACATACCTGAAAACAATTGCAGGCCTAATTGATCAACTAGAGCTTGTGGTCTTACTGGATGAGGCAAAGAAACTTAAGTAAATGTATCATACGGCATCTGCCTATCCATCTCTCTAAAACTGTGGTTGAACCTGCATAATATACAGACAAAAGCACACACACACGCAGACACACAAAACGATGTAGGGAAGAAGGTGCTAGATATCCATTTCAAATACATTACAGATGCGGTTACAACCAGGGCTCACTTCCAACTGATGTCCGGAAGAAGCAGCCCGGGGGTGAAGAGAGGCAGAGAGACACTCTTGCAATTTCATTAGTGTCCTAAGGAAGGAGAGACTTCTCTCTTCCGGAACTGTAGCAGGGGCCAGAGAACAAGTGAACCAGGGAGCCTTTCGTAAAATAGAGTGATGTGTGTGTGGGTGTACGAGTGGATTTGAATATTTGGGGGGGGGGGGTTCCTTTAACAACATAGTATGGCCCTTCCCTCTGTTTGCTACTCATTCTGGGGTCCTGGTGTGGTTGTGAATGTGTTCCAAAATGTGTAAAAAAAAAAATTTTTAAAAGGGTTTGAGTCAGCCAGGACACATGTCTGTCAGAGCACTTCGGCAGATTAGAACAAACAAGGTGGAATTTGTTATCTTGCTTGTATGTGTACGTGTATATATAAAGACCGACCTGGCTGTGTAACTGAAAGAGGAGCAGGGTTTGGGTGATATGAACCAGCTGAAGTCTGACAAGAAACGACAGACAAGTGGAATTCAGCCCTCTCCAGCCTAGAAGGGATTGGATTAGGACGCTGGCCAGAGCTGACAGTCAATACTACACTGAATCATTGTTGCTAGCAGGCAACCTACAACACCAGTTAGCTTGCCATGCCATCTGGCACTGGTGCAGCACAGTGCTATCAGCTAAGGCACTTAGAAGAATGACAGCGTGCATGGCCACAAAGACAAGGTTGGCTCACCTCTGTCGCGAGGTGCGAAAGACCATACATGTTGAATAAGGAACTGGTAACATATCACTTTCTGTTGCCTATGGGCTTGGTGTAGCACAACACAGAATATGCTGGAGTTAACGGGCACACTTGAGCTTTTGAGACAGGTTGCCTTTGATGACATGGTCTTCCGCAACATAGTCAAAAATGGACATCACGATATCTTAAAAGGCTTAAGGGGACTAGATTTCCAGAAAGCTCTGCACTCAAGTAACTATTCTGTGCCATATCAAGTAAGAACTTTTGCCTCCTAATGATTTTGAAAATGTGATTTAAATAGAAGATCATGCATTGTTTGAGCATCCAATTGCCACTACTGCTGATTTCACAGTATATTGTCTGTAGCTCATGTTTCATCAAATATTCCAATGTTAATTGAGCAACCCTTGAATAAAAACGTAATGTGTCCCTGCAATGAAAGATGTGCTGATAGTTTTCACTTGACTTGACTTACACACCCCACGCTAGCGGCAATGCACGCGCAATTGCGCTGGAGGGCCACCTGGCACCCACGCAGCAGGGGAAGCTGTTCGAGCGCTGCGCAGAGAGGGGAGGGGGGGTGTAGTCACATAATATGCACTATCTTACTAGCCCAAAGGCAGCAATTATTTATCATCACTTGAAGATAAGCTTACCGACTGCTTTAAAGCTCCCAAATAACAAATGACACAAAACCGTGAGCAATAAATCGATTAACATTAAAGAATTATAATTAGTAATCTTCGAAAGACTCAATTCTAGTAGACATTGTAAGGTCTCTTCAGTATCATATAGAACTGCACACAGACATCTACCTGTGGCGCACGTGCAATGTGTCGTTTGAGGGGAATATAACTTATTTCAATTGCAACTACAGATATACTTACTTACTGATGGCACCCGAATCACTATCCCACTATCACATAGGCTACCTGCCAGGGTTAAACACTGATAAACATGTACATTAATGAATGGTTATGGGAAGTAAGACACTCACCGGCCAAGCGAACTGGAAAGGGATAAGAATCTTGCCAGCATCGTTGATTTTGTTCTTATTTTTGGGATTCTTAAAAGAAAATATATTTCCACCAAGAACGCCAGTAGACCGATCTCCGTAGATGCATGGGCCAGAAGTGGTGACCTCGGTTTGGTACTCCTTCAGGCAGATTTTAAAATAAGTGTCGCACTCGTCCCGATTACAGCGCAGATCCTGCGAGTTCCTTGTGCCATCACAGCATTCCCCGTCCGATAACTCACCGTTTACATTCTGAACGGTTATCAACTGCAGCTCGAAATAGCCAGTGGACTGGGCCACCTAAAAATAACATTAAAATGCAAAGAAATATTTCACAAAACAAAACAATTGTTTGGACAACATACATGCCTAAACCGAAAGATGTGGTTCTATGATGGGGAATTATTTATAAGAAATTAAATAGGTGTGGCAAATTTACCCAAAATAGCCACCCTATTGGCATGCTTTTGTTTCATCGTGTATAGCCTACCTTTGGCATAGCCATGTCTCATATCGGTAAGTGGATTTATCTTAACCAGGCATTTCCTACTGTGTACCCAGTGTGTGTAAGCTCAAGACCACATATAGGCTAAATGAAGACAATGAAACTTAACTTATGTAGGCTATATCGCAAAACGTGTCGCATTGGACAGCAAAATGGTGTAAAAATGTAGCACTCTTCACTCTTGTCATGGTAAAATTGCATGGTCACATGCTTCAACTGACGGCTGCGTAATTTAATAATCGATTAATATGATCTGAATACGCAATATCGAAGGGCAAATTAATCAGCCCACGCCCACCAACTTTTGAAAATGATTTGTCGACATTCAATCAATTCATTTGGCAAAATATTTGAAAACCAGAGCCCTCTTACCTCCGACCATACCGTCAACAGCAGGCACACTATTGAGAGGCAATTCGTAATCCTAGTACAATTCCACATGCCTCCGATTAATTAAAATGTCATCAGAAAAAAGCGATGAAAAACGGAAAACAGCCGTTGACCGGCGACTCGATCCTCCGCTCCTGACATGCAAAATTCACTTGCGTCTTTTTTTCCCCTCCGTATATTTCCAAAATTCACCGAAACATCACATGCGTGTAGCAGGCAGCCTAAACAGCGCGGTGATGGTCCATCCACAAGAGTCTCCCTCCGTCAAATCACTCTACAGCAACTGATTTCCAGCTACAGCACGCCTGAGGATGTCTTTTTGATTGGCAGTTCTACAAACCACTCACAAATCCGGGTACTTGCGTTTAGCAAGAGCTGTCTCTGAGCCAACCGAAAGGGTCCGGGGGCGGAGTATTCCCCCCAAAACTTACAGTGCATGGCACAGAGTTCTCGTCGCATAGAACGATGCAGGTATTAATATTATATTAGTCGTCGTATCTATTTGGCAGTGTTATCCCTTTAAATTATTTGAATGCCCAACACTTTGACAGAAAAAGGACATTCGTTATTACAATCAATTGTAATAGGTATCCTATGCTACCTAATTCATCAGAACAAAAATCATATCATATAGCATAGGCCTACATATAAAGCAATCACAAAATGTTTGATACCACAAACGTTTGATATGCGTCTGCAATTTTAAAACGCATTGAAATGCCAAGGTAGTCATTCACAAGGTTTTTATCCTATTAAGTGAACATCCATAAACACAAATATCAAAATTAATGGCACACTTTAGCATAGATGCGTTTAATCGAGAATCAGAGGAAAGCGATAGGCCGAGCCTATTGTCGAAATAATTCCACGTATTGTATTCAGTTTGTGTAACTGGAAGGAAAATGTGGCTAATACTATGTTGAAAGAGTAAAATAAAGTTTTCCTCAATGCGCTGTTAGTACAACCATAGCCTATCAATGCCGCAAGCATGCTCCAAATTAGTATGGTCGAGCGCCCTCTTCCGTGTAAACGCGCACTAGGGCGAAGGATAAATATGTCGGCCTACCATGTCTGTCTGTTTCATGGTGAAAACAAGTTTTGCTTAGGTAAATATGATTGTTCTTGTAGCACCTCACAGCTTATACAAGTCTGACCTGCTTTTGTGTTCAGTTTGCAAGCACTGCACATATTTAACCACTACGTCTTTGTTCATCTTCCGTATGTCTCAACACACACACATACACAGGCAGGCACGCACGCACGCACACGCACGCACGCACGCACACACACGCACATGTAAAAAAAAAAAAAAAAAATCAAGCATACAGACACTTTCTCTTTTCTCTCTCATCAGTCAACTGCCATGTCATCAGATAGCAGATTGCCCAAGCCTTGTGTGTTTTAAGTTGGGTTGCATCAACCAAAGAGCCGGGCCTGATGAAGGCGTCTCTCTCTCTCTCTCTCTCTCTCTCTCTCTCTCTCTCTCTCTCTGTCTTCCTCTGTCTCTCTCTGTGTCTGTGTGTGTGTCTGTGTGTGTGTGTGTGGTTAGAAAGGGGGGATTACGTGGGGGGAGGATTGTTGGGCACTGTGGGGGGTTGCAAGGCCCCAGGGGAGGAAGGTGAAGTAGATTTCTCCCCTCATCCATTTTTCATGGGGTTTCTCCTTTGAGAGCTCCTGCCTCTGTGTCAAATCCCTTTTATCTTGAAGCATCACTGGGGGTCTGCAAAATGTTGGTGGGGTTGTATCTCCAGAACATGGCGGCCATCCCACACCACCTGACCCTTAGGTGAACATAAGCCTAATAAAACACATTACACTCGGGATATTGAATTCTACATCTAGAAGAAGAACAAAAGCATATTTGGACAAATCACAGTCAAAAAGGCCAGAGAGATCTCTTAAACACATGAAAATGAAGGTGACCTGCAAAGAGTACCTGCACATTAAGTACAGTTGTCTGCCATTAGACAGACACACAACGCACTAGAGCATTATAGTTTAATAGCTGGTTAATAGTGTTAGAAAAGAAGCAAGCTTGAATCATTTAAAACATTTTATTTAAAAAAATAAAAAAATAAAAAGTTAGAAGGTATCTTAATACTTTAGGTATTTTAACATTTCAAGTGAGGTGAGACTTAATTTACAAATCATCGTCATCCCAGTGCTTGTCTACACTCTCCAGGCCCCGGTGAATGGACTTGTCGTGGTTGATAATGTGAGCACAGACCGGTATGAGGGAAAGCAACTATGAGTTATCCCTCATGACTTTTGAAATGTACAGTATAATACGCGCATGCGCGTGCCTTTGAGGAAACACTCAAGGAACAAGAAAAGGCAGTCGGTGTATGATTATATAAGTAGGGTTCAAGTTTTTTTCTTCTTCTTATGTAACAAAAACTCTTCTTTTGATTGCAATAGGTGTGATTCGTGTGATGTCTGCAGGCTACAAGACACACTCACAGGCAAAGCATGTAAAGCCGGTTTGGATGATCGTTTCTGTGGGACTTCATCTCAAACGGTTGAAGCCGTTCAAGTACAACTGGGCCTGCAAGTTACGCCGGAGAGAAACGTGACATGTCGACATGCTATTTAATACAGGCTTTCAGTTAGTAAACGGACTGCATTTTCATGTACAACTGTTTCAATGTATTTGATGTCTGGCATGTCATCGAAATGCACTGAGCATATCTACATTTTGGTAACTCTGTAAAGCCTGTGCTTGAAGTCCTGTTGCCTGAACATGTAAAGTAAGATTGGCAATTACACAGAAAGGATGATTTGTGAGTGGCCCTTGCCCCAGCAGTGGCTGGGATTACCATACAATGTCAACCATCCCCTAAATTAAAATGGAGGCTCCCTTTTGGGGTCACACAGGTCAATTGACTCCACATCTGCCATATGGTATAATCCTACCCTACTATTATACGGTGTCGTGTTTCAATGCAAATGTTTGCATAGTGGCATGACAGACATTACATGTACCAAGTTACAATATACGTAGATAGTGATAACGTGCTTTCACCTCCTTTAATTTAGACTGAAATTGGGGGTGGTAAGTGCAGTCGCACACTGAATTGCTGGAAGGAGGAAACCATCGGATAACCCGCAGTTGAATCTTGGAGAAAGAATGGGGAAACATGCAGGCGGAGGATTCTGACTCTTCATGTTCAAGCTATGTGCTGCATGGCTAGCAAGGGTTTCCAGGACTTGCAGGAAGCTTCAGGGGGTTCTAATCTCCTTCGTCACGTATGGCTATGGCTGGTGTATCTCTGTCAGGACTCTGCTAGATTGGTATGACAATCTCAGTGAAAGTCAATACAAGGCAATGAAGACCGTGAAAGACAATACCACTCCAGTCAATGCTGAAATCTTTCTTTAAATGAACATATTTCTTTTTCTCAAAACTGAAATAGTGGGTGACTAGGATACCAAAGTGTATTTTCTGTTGGCAAAATAACAGCTCACAAGCCAACTTTTTTTTTTTTTTTACTTGGACAAGATATAACCCGCATGGGTAACCAGGTGGGAGGTGGAAGAAGTTCCGGAGAAATACGGGCGTGTCAGGTCCTCCCTGTCAGGTGTCAGGTGATGTTCTGCTCCGCTGCAAGTATGCATCGCTGTTTCCCCATGCAAACAGCTCTGATGATTACAAGCCAATGTGCTTGAGGACTTGATAACCAGGGGTCCCACTTCCACGAATAGAGGGCATGGTAGGTGTCTCCTTGAAAATGATGGAAGGATGGAGGGCCTGAGAGTGAAAGAGTAGCATGAGAGTGGCATGGCCCACATCACTTTTGTTGGTCCCCAAAATCCGACCAGACATTTGCTCATCCAGGATTTCCTCTTGCTGGAGCTGCCCAAATCAAAGAGTGCTCTGTGTTTTGAAGTTGGTTTTCGAATCCATTGCCAAGTTTGACTTCCCAGAGATTCAAAACAAGTTCATGGAGGTGAGACATTGGAAAGGCTTCATGATGCTTCTCTCTGGTGCTCCCACCAATCACTGGATATAAAAGAAAATAGACTAATAAACAATGCAGAACAACATATTGACCTTGCTGAATGTGCACATCCATTCACTCACTCACTCTCCATCACAGAACATAAGTGAGAGAAGAATATCCCCCCTCCCCACACACACACAGCTATCCTAGCCAGCTGAACTACCTTACAATAGCCACATGCTAAGACTCTTAACCAAAACCAAATACCCCAAGGTACCAGAGAGCGATCACAAGGCCACTAAGCTTAGTCTAATTATAAATCAAGAGGCTCCGTTGAGGTTGGAGAGAATGTGGCAGAAACAGGATGCTGTGTGGAAGCACGGTGCAGTGGTAACCCCCGTCCCTGTGGGAGCTCCTATCTATCACCAGCTACCTTCCTCAGCCCCCCTTACATGCATACTCCTCTTTCTTCATGTACTATTTGGGGGGGGGGGGGGGCAGGGGGGGGGAGTAATCACGGGTAGTACAGAGAATGGGTCTGTAGCATTCAGACGGTTTTAATCTGTGTAATCTGTCCTTATCTGTGTTTATCTGTTGCTAGTTTAGGACAACAATGTCCACAAAATAAAAAATAAATCATAGATCATGTGACGGAAACAAATTCAAAATTCGGTCGCAGAAATCATTTGGTTGGAGTCAGAACTGAGGTGGACATCAGTCGTGTTTCACTGAAGATGTTTCATCATTCAAATCATTGAATTTCAAGGATTTAAACGTATCATCCGACGGCACCTACTAAGAGGACGTCAATATAAGAGCAGCCCATTGGCCCAATGTAACTTCATTCATTGATGTTTGTGGAAGGCTATCTGATTAACAGGTAAAAGCAATATGACGGCATCAATTCCAACAAGCAATTAGGAGGGAAGATTTGAATCCACATGGCCTGTGCCTCATCAAAGTCACATTGATTTCCACAGACAGTAGGGGTTAATTTAGGACACTCCTCTCAGCCTAGGCCCTTGCTAAGACTAGGTTAGTTGGCCCTGTGAGCTTTACCAGGCTTCTCTGGTTTCCTTCCCCCACCCTTTTCCTCCCCCTTCATTTGCATACAGGTGGACAGTGTGCAAGAATCATACTGGATGTCAACATCACCCTGGCTCTTTTGTGTCCGCGCTGCGGCCCTCAAAAGTTCCAGAGGTGGCCCCACAATGCAGTTCTCTTGCTTCAAAGGGTGGCTGGCCGCTCGCACCTGGGTGTTCACCCACAAAGGGGGACACCCCCCCCCCCCCCCCCGCCACCCCCCAGCTCTGATACCACAGATGGCTTCTGGGAACACAAACACAGAAAGGGAGAGGAGCGATTACGGCCACCACGTGTTCAATTACAACATGAAAGCTCTCGGGCCACAATGTATTTATCTGTCTGCGACGGCATACAGGCATACAAAAGGATTCATTATTATTTAATTTGCATCATTTGGAGAAAAAAAAAACAAGGCCACATTTCGACACTCTCCCTCCGGACGCATTCGAGCGGAGCGTGCCGTGTAAGTTGATATCTTTCAGCATAACAATGCAAAACTGACCTTTACAGGTTGCCGTTAGTGTTTCCCTAGTAGGTCAGGCTTACTCTGAGTTTATGGTGACATGGTGTCTAAAGTAATGGATAGTCAGGTAATCATTCATCGTTTTTTTTTTAAGAAAGAAATGTAGTCTGAAGGGTCAAATATGAACAGTGTGCATTATTGTCAGATGAAACAGGCTCAAGGGAAGTGGTTCATTGCTTGCTGGCCATCTAAAGTTAATTTACTGGCTACTGCTCAGAATAATCCTTGTTCCTATGTATTAAAGAAATTGATGAATGAATATGTCCAGTACTTTAACTGTCTAGGTAGGAAGTACTCTATAGTGTCCATATTTATCCATTATAGATACAGTTGATAAAACTGCCCAACTATGCAAGACTCAGAAGGCACACTGTATTGATAAAAGAAAATTCTACTACCTTTCTCCAAAGTAAAACCAAACACACACAGCATGCTTGTTGGATATAGATAGGTGGCTGGACTTTTTTCCCCATTTTTCAGTCACCCAAAGTCTATCTGCATCACAGTCATGCGGACAAAGACACGGAATCTCTCATGTGATTCTTTGCATGAAGATGAGGTGCTGCCCTATCTCTAAACACTCATCCGGTTTGGTCTTATCCTGGATCACTGTTATGCCCTATGGGTAGATAAAGACTAATGACAGACACGCATTTCTTGGAAATGTTCAGACTTTTGTTTGTGGAATGAAAGGGAAATGATGCGTCTCATTATTAGTAAACTAAGCTCCAGTCTGTCAGGCTGGTGCACTTTCAGCTTCCAATACAGAAAGTGAGATCAGCCATACAGCCTTGGGAACCAAGGGTGAAATGTGCTAAATCATGCTAGAATGAGGTTGACTGTTGAATATAAATTAAATGACCTTTGCAATGCCCATAAGTAACTACAGATCATCAGTTCTGATGTGCAACAGCGTTGCAGTTGATGATTGTTTATATGTTACTGTTTAGTGTCTATGGACAATAGGGTAACTCCAAATAAAGCGTGACCAATAAATCTTGATAACAAGGGTCCACTTTAAAGGGCCAGGGAGGATGATACCAACATATAACTATCCCCTAAGCGAATACACCTCTTTCTCAAAACATCCCATTAGTAGTTAGGCATTGTGGTGTGCGGTTGCCATGGAGAGGTCAGAGTGGTTGCACTTGGTTAGCTAATACTTATAATTGTACCTCCTACTCCCATTCCTCAAATTCACACTAACGTCTCCCTTCACGACTTTGTCTAATGATTACTAATCCACCTTTTAAAGAAGACTAACACAAATATTTCCATAGCAACCCCACTTGTCTCAAAGCCTTTTGCTTGGACGTATGAGCGACCAGAGGGGGGAAAAAAGGAGACAGTGGGCAAGGAGGAGCAGTTGACAAATTAACCCTTTGCTTAGAAGAAGGCAAACCACGCAAAACGTTGCCACCTTTTGTGTGAAGGGAAGAGGAGATGGCTGGTTGATAGAGGGGAGAATGGAGAAATGCTAGAATAATGTAAGTGGGAAGGGAGATCGAATAAACATTGCCTGTACATCCTCAACAGTAAACTTGCTATTAGATATATTTTCTTGTGCCAAGTTGTATGATGAATACCCTCATAACATGAGTCATTCTGATGTATGTACCAAATTCATCATTTTAGTAGTAGTGTGTTTAATGTATGTGTCTGTTTGAATAGTTTTGAATGCCAGAAGATGCTAATCAAACCAAGTTAAAGCTCAAAACTACTTGATAAGTGTTTGGTTGGACAATCAATTAATAGTTCAGCCATACATTTATTTGGCCACTAACTGAGGCATAGAACTACTACACATAAATGCACATGGCTCTATACAGTATTGCTTAATTAGTTATGTCAGTGCAAATTTTGTTTAAAAGAAACTGTTTAAAATCTATAGTTTCTATGTGATTCTACTCAACAATAAATTCAAGATTCAGTATAAGATTACAAGATTATATTCAATATTAAACTGTTAATGTTTCCTTCCAATTGTGTCTATATTGTAGTGGAAATATTTAATAAACCCGATGTGCAATTGCAATTCCCGGTCAATGTATAGACAAAATGGGCAAAAGACAAGAATCGTATTTGTTCACAAAGCAGCCTACCAAAGCCTTTGAGTCCACCTCCAAAGATGATTATAGTTAAAATATGTTTTTTTATTATAAAAAAAATATATATTACGGCAGGCCACTTTAATACTCAAGTCCCATTAGTAAGAGCAATCAGAGGACTTTCAGACAAAGGGGTGATTTCAGGCATCAAACCTCATTTATTTACACATAATGCAGTTCAATGAAACAGTTAGTGCACATGCAAAATGTCCTATTTAAATATATATATTTGCACCAAGTGCCATAATGTTTACAAATTGTGAAATATTGAAAAGAATATATGAAACAAGTTAAAAAATATAAAACTTAAGTATTACTTAACAACACTGACCACAATGAATATTCACTTCAAACTAAGCAGAAACAATTCTGACACCTCAATGCTTATTTCTCAGATAACTCTTTCAAAGTAACACATCTTCAGTGTAAGACACATAAAAAATCACAAGTGAAAAAGTTGCTTCGCAATAAGACTTGAACAGAAACAAAAATCTATCAGGTTTCATACAACGTAAAACCCTTTCTTAAAAACATAGAAGCAACTGCTATTTTCATGACCGACTTCATTATCATCATTGAAAATACACATTTTTCAAAACTGTGCAAGCAGCATTTTAAACTGTTTATGTACTGTTAAAAACAAATTGAGTGTTTCTGTCTGGATCTCAGTTTTCATTGACCTACAATCCATACTCTCAGAAACCTACCCTTGTAAAAATAAAAAATCCCACACATAGTTGTAGTGGCAACTATTTAAATACAGAGAGTACACATAGTACAAAAAGTGGTATGCATCACATATAGACAGGGAGAAGTATAGTGTATTTTATCGACAAGAGAACTCCACCAAAAACGGACATGTCTGCTATTTCCGATATTCAGTTGGAAATTTGATATGTTTGTCCTCAAAAGGTTGAGCCAAAGCACGCAAATGTTGGTGTTGTACCAAGTACTACCTGCTGTACTGTATGCTCCAAGGTGAGGTGACTAATCTCTGTCGACTCGCCCAAGTAATGGAGGTAGAAATGTCGCATGGTGTTACGGTAGTATCCAGCATAGGCAAGAATGACACAGCAAGCCTGCCTCAGCATTTTGCAGTCTTCGCAAAAAGACAGGATGGCTTAAAGATTTGAGTTAATGGCACAATACTGGACTTTCAATCGGCTTGCTTTTGACCAATGAAAGTTTGAGATTGTGGCTTTTTACAGCATGGCTTCTTTGCTGGGTCTATGGAAAGATTTTACACCTTGTGACATCATTGCGTACCAATGTACTGCCATGTAAACTTGGGCTATTGGTCTGTAGAAACATTGATATCACTATTAATACCAACCTTGTCATAGGTAAAACAGGTGAGCACCAACGGAACAGCACTCGGTGGAGTTCTCAATTGAACAATTGTCGCAGCAGGGATATGGACTGTCAGTAAACCTACCCTCCAAAATCCCTGTTTGTCTGGATTAAATTTAGGCAGACATACATCAAATAAAAGATTGTCGCAGGAACAAAGGCAGAGGACACATCTGGTTAAGATTGGGGTTTTCAGGGTTTAGTTTTATGGAAAACGAAGGTTAAGATGCTAATAGTTCCCTGATACGTGTTTTTACCTTTAAAAACGACACCCCATCTTAATGCTTCATGATCAATGTGTTGATTAATTTAAAGAAAAGAAATGTTGGACTGAATCCCTAACAAAGGCAGCTTGCTGCCTTAATATGGGTCGATGGATGTTTTGGCATCAAAACTAGTTTGCATCAAGCTTATGTTCGTCGAAAGACTACAATGTGACTTAACACTCAATTAGCATGATAGCATGGGTCCTCTGCTTTTTTTTTAAGGATATAAGTTTAAAAACTTTAAGCCATCAGGTCGAAACCATGCAATCCTATTTGATTAAGGAATGATTTGAAAAGGAGGGAGAGACTCCATTGGAGAACTCTGTGCTCATAGGATAACATTTACAGATGCAACAGTCCAAAAAGAATGCAGAGATTTGGTCTCCTCTACAGTTTGAGTAGGAACACTTCAGATGAATACTTTCTCTCTGGACCACGGCATCGTAATAGTTTGAATATCTATAGCCAAAATGAGAAAAGCGAATTAAAAACAGTATTATGAAATGTTGACACTATTGTGGTGTATGCCTGGCATGAGATGTTTCAGGCTCCAAATACACCGAAAATAGATATTTAATCAAACTTTGCTCAAGTAGTGAATCCCCATCTGCGTCATGTGATGTATTATTTATAGATCTCTGAGGAATAAAGGTGACCAATTATAACAGATCTTTGTCGGGTGGGCTATTTATCAATACAGATTAATCGATCCAAAGGTTATTAAAGGTTTGCATATTAGCTAATAAATTGACTTACGATAGTTTGCATCACACTTGTTTGTGGTTAAAAATAACAGTCCAGTTAATAAATTGTCTAGTAGTAATTAGAAGCAATTAGCTAAAAAAAAAAGAAGAGTGTTCAGTGATACATTCCGTTTGTTGCAACCTGCCTTTTTCATCATGTTTTGGTCATTAACAAATTATGTTGTCATGAAATACAGTCCACAGAAAAGAGATGAACTCGCAGAAATGGTCAGCCAGTAATGTAGTATTGTGAATTTTAAGATATGTGGGATTAATTCCTGAATTACACCTAATCAAGGAGGAAAAAACATTTGGACCTGAGATGTTAGCAAGTGCTTTTGTGAACTTCCTCTGCCCCGAACTATCGAACACTTATTCCAATACCTATTATAGATGGGTTATTTTGTTAGTTTAAGCCATTATACAGTGTACAGATCATTTAACAAAAAATCTATATATATGTATCGCAATTATGTATTTTATTACATTGATTTCAAATGTAATACTTAATTGAAAAAAAAGGACCTTTAGGCCTTGTATAGGCCTAATTCTGAATGCAGCATACTCAAAATAATAGATATATGCATACATAGATAGATTATGGCTCTTGTATCGAGGCTCAATGAAAAGTTTTGGGAGGACTTCATTGAGCCTGACATCATGGAGCATAAGCAAGCATTTATCTCCATTTACTCTTAATATAGCATAAATAGCCAAAGGAAAGGCTTTACTTGATGGGGGGAAAAGAAATCTCAACATGTCGCAGTTTAAGAGCTATGCCCATCCTGACCAGGGAGACAGTGCTGGTATCAACAAAACTCTACACCTTTATCCGGCTCAAGTGAAGAAAAGCAAAAGAGAAGGGAATTCTCAACCAGCACTAGGGGCTCTGGGTGCCGTTTCAGGAAGCTAGGCCAAGTGGATTCAGAAATTCCCCAGATATTACACAAGCAAGGTTTTTAGTTTCCCAAAACAAATGTGTTCTGTTTTATGGCAACCTATAGGGGCTTGCCTTCTTCATAAGGAGGGAAGGAGACTTTTTAAGACATGATATGAAGCAGGGGTTGTGACCTTGTCACAGTGCCTTCTCTCACTTTTAATGGTTCAGTTACAACAAACAGCTCCAGCACTTCCAAAATCTGGTAATCAGTAATATCAGTAATACTAGCCATGTCACAATCAATGCCCTTTGGCATGTTGACTCACAGTAAATACCCCGCCACAAACAAAATATTACACATATCTGTTGGGTAGTTCTTAAGTTACACAGCTATTCAAATATTCAGCATTCTGCAGAATTCAGTTTGGCACCGGAACCCATATGTGCAATTTCTCAGGATTCTTACGAGTGCTGACACTTTCGGTTGTAAATCTAGGTTGTCAATCTACATTTCACCTTAATCATCGGAATAATTGTCGCGATTGATATTAGGGTTAGGGTTAGGGTTAGAGGGTTGCAGTTATTAGAAATCGGGACATTCCAGGAGCCTTGAGATGCATATTCAAACTGCCGTGTCTGGATTGACTTCATATGAAGATCATAAACAACTTGAGGATGCAGTGAAATATCTGTTTTGGAAATCTTCCAAAGTAGCATCGGACAAAATTCCGGACACATTGTGATCCCCATTGTGAATCCTCCTGGGTCATGAACAGATATATTGCACTGAAAGGGACGAGGTAGGTGATATTCCTGCAGAAGCGTGTAACGTCTGGTTCTACGAAACAACTGTCCTAGGGGCATTAAAACATGATCAAACCAGCGAGGTGGCCGCCGAGTTATGCTAGGTATTGCTGCAAGGCTGTGGATCATAGAGGAAGTGGTCGAGGCATGTTTAACTGACCTGAACTCATCATTGGCAATCATTAAGTAGGCCCTGCTTTGATGAAGCAACGTTTTTGCATTCCTGGATCATGGACTATTTCATGGCAGACAAATGGAGCCAAATCAAGCTGTTATTAAGTAGCCATCTTTGTGAGATCGTACCCATTGGGAGTGACTTAATCGTAAGAAGGATTTTTTTTGTTTGTTTTTTTAATACAATTAAGAATTGTAAAAGAAGTTCTGCTGTTCATCAGCATATGGCAAATGTATAGAGGAAAATAGTTACTATAAGACCACACATAAAAGAAGAGGAATGGGACAAGCCCAAAAAGAACACAGTTGGTAACGCGACAAAATGGCCTTCGTAAAGCCAGCAAAGGCAATGAGGGAAGGGAAACTGAGGGAAGATATGGGTCAAAATAGTATTGAATTCATTCATTCAAGTCACTCTGGATTTAGCTTGCCTGGCACAATGGCCACAACGGAATGCATGTAATACAGCCCAAAAGACCTAACTCTGCCCAGCCAAGGGACATGGGTAGGCCAAATCAAGCGCACCTGAAAACAATATTGCACGATAATATAATGCTGAATACTATTTCAACCCAGGTCTGGTGGGAGGGTCAGGGGATGTTGCTTATGGGGGAGGTGAGTGGTCGGACAGTGAAATGTCGGTTAAACGTTGGTGGAGATTTTGTACTTGGGCGACATGTTGTTGTGGAACCAGATGAAGCTAAAGATGACGCCCATGGTCTTGGGGACGCTCTCGTCGTATGCAAAAGTCATGGCCTCGTGCAGAGGCACCGTCACCACCTCGATGAGCTCGCCCTCCTGCGGCTCGCCTCCGCCCTCGCCCACGCGGTTGTCGTCCGACACCTCGGCGTAGAACATGGTCTGCTTGGCTCCCGTCACGCCGACGCCCGACCTGCGAGTGGGGGGTACACAGGGGGGGGTCCACGATCAATGACTGCCATTCTGTCACCAAAAAAAGCTGCTACGGCCCATTGCTACGGCCCATTCTGATCGAATTGTACTTCTGCATTAGTCAGCTGGCATCATCACTAAAATGCTCCAAATATCATAAAAATGTCGAGTCATTTAAATGCTGAAATCACTTGTTTTATGGCTTCCAGAAAGTCAAATACCTTTTAAATAGTACAGTCTTATAGTGTGTGTGTGTGTGTGTGTGTGTGTGGGGGGGGGGGGGGGTCTAGCTACCTGTGGATGGTGTTTTGACACAGCCGCCACACACTGAGCATGAGGGAGATCTGGGGGGAGTGTGGTGGGGGGGTATCTGTCATGGGGGTCCTCATGTGGGCTATCCACCACAACAGGATCACACGTACATTCCCTTTAGGGGGGACTATTATTCGCTGAAGCAATCTTGGTCAAATGAGACCCGTTTAGGTCATTCAGGCTCGGAATAATACAGTGTAGAATTGGATACCTACCCGTTTTCATTGTCAACACAATGAGACGTACCCCATCGGTAAACATCTGTCTCAAGGAGGTTCAACATAGTCACGGACAGTATAGCACCTTCTCCTTGTTTAGGCATAACTGGGTTCTATTCCAATTACACCCATATTCAGCACGTTGCTTGATTCATTCCAAAACTCAAAGACAGCCTCTGAATGTGTTCCCTGAAAAGCCCCAGACAGCGTTCTACCAGCCCTGAGGGGGCCACACATCCGCTGACAGCACAGAGCCCCTAATATCAGGGCCTGAGTAATGTGTGTCCTGGAAACCAACGAGGCCCATAGATGCTTGCATTGTCGCGGAGATAGCAGGCGCTTCATCACTCGCAATACTTCCACTGGGCTCACCTCTCATATGGGTCATGTGGGTTAAGAGGATCCTTTAATGGGAGCAGCCCACACACAACAACATGGATAGACACATCATCGACTTAGCTAGCGGAGATGCCGAGTCAATTCGGAAGCATATTTGGAGGAGAACGTCCGAGTCTTGGCTACTGGATACTGTTGATGATTATTGTTATGTGATATTTGTCCACTTTGTTATTCTTCACAACGAGCATATTCTAGACGCACAGCCATCGTTAACCCTCTTTGGAGGATATATATTTCTTGGTTCTTCAGGGGGGAAAAGTCATAATGTGTCGATTATTTCTGTAGTATGCCAGTTTATTGTAAGAAACTTTGAATGGATCTCTTTAAATGCAATCTTTCCTCCATTTGTGCTAACTTAAAAACAAACGTTTTTCTGTGACCAAAGATAATTTGTTTTGTAATGAATGATGTGTATGGTTATTCATCACATTTCCTTGGTACTCTACAGCTCCTATACATGCATGCACTCCATATGCATTCATCATTTATTACAAACAGACTCAAAACGTGTGTGGTTTCTTTCATTAATATCAATTACATATCAAAGTGAGGAGGAACATCGACACTATTTCACCGTGTGTGTGCTTCTGCAAACAAAACAATCGTAGCAGCGACAGAAACATAAAAGCGAAATAATCAAAACATTCGTCACCCGTAGGAATGGATGGAAATGGGTAAAAGAACACCTTTGCCGATGACTCGTTGCTGAGCTACTGCTGTGCCTGCAGCACGCCATCAAGGAAGTCCTTGTGGTTACGAGCAAGCAGGAAAATGCAGACAATTTCCCACGCAAACGCGATGGAAACAATCAATTCCTTGCCCTTCAGCACCACCGAAACTACTATGCACTTCTACTGTACTTCCTACAGTACCCGTGCAATGTGTGCATTGCTTTAGATGAAAGTGTCTGCTAAATGAATAACATGTAATGTCAATGTCAATCACGGGAGACTTTCAGAGAGCCTGTAAAAGTGGGAGGGCATTATGTGAGAGGCTGTTTCTCGTCGATGGCACAGATCCTCACCTGAAGGACCCTTGCGCCTGTGTGAACTAAAAAGAAGACCCTGCCTGCACTAAAAGAAACAGGGCAAAGAGTTTCGACTCGTCTCAATGGGAGTTCAAAAGGAGGGTGTTTCAAAAGGAGGGTGTTTCAAAAGGAGGGTGTTTCAAAAGGGGGGGGTTTCAAAAGGGGGGGGTTTCAGGGTCAATTAGAGCCGGGGTGAACGGGGTCCTTTTGGGTCAAAGCATTGTCGATCTTGCACAGCTAGTTTTGGGGGAGGATTGGACCTGATTTGTAAAGGGTGCACTTAGTCCTGCCGCCATGTTTATCCCAGACATCAAACAGCGGTTGATAGATAGGTGGCGTGAGGTCGGCAGAATACAGTGGGCATGTGAAGACAGTCAGAGTTGCAGCTGGGTGTGGTGTGTGTGTGCGTGCTACGTGTCTATGCTTGAATATTTGATAGTATTTCCACTAGGTTTGGCAGTGTATAAATGTAAATGTGTTCGTGCGGTGTTTGGGTCTGTGTCAGTGGAGGTTTTGACTCAGATCCCCACAGCCCGGCAGGTGTCAGAGGGCTTTGTGACTTGCAGGCCTCTTTCTCTACAGCTTTAGGGCTGATAAGAGGACAATGAAGCACTATTACTCTAGCCTGGGAACCAGACCAATCTGCCACCTCATGGTTTATTTGCTCTGGCAGATGGGTCTGGCCATTCTCCCATTCAAAACAGATTTCCCTCGAACCAGAATCTGGTCAATCCACTATTTATCGGATATGGGGTGGGTTTCAATACGATGACTTGTGTGCACCTGCTGTTCGTCCTCCAGATTTGAATCCCAGTGTTAGTAAATGTGATGTTCCCACCCGTCTCCTTCCCGGTCTTAGTTTGCCTACCTATAGGAGGTGATCCTCCTCAGTTTGGCGACCGGCACGTCATAGCCGCACTCCTCCAGCACTTCCTGCCGGGCGATCTCCTCCAGGGACAGGTTGGGCTTGTCCACCAGCCCCGCGCACAGCTCGTAGGTCACCCCCGCTGAGGCCGGGGGCTGGCCGGGGGTCTCCCCTTCCTGGGCGTCTCCGGCCGGGGCGTCGGCCGGGGCGTCGGCCTGCGGCACGGGGGCGGCCCCCTCGGCGGCGGCCCCCTCCTCGGCCGGCTCTGGGGGCTGGGGCTTGGTCCGCTCCCACTCGCACATGTACACCGCTGGCCGTTGTTGGAGGGGATGGGGAAGAGGGAGGCAGGGAATGGGGAGAGGGCAAGGGAGGGGTGGGGGGGTGGGGGTGGCAAAGAAGGAGAAGAGTGTGAGACAGGGTTGGGGAGAAGGCGATTGAGAGGAGGGAGAAGTTGTGAATGACAGATTGAAATGGGGGGGAAGGGAAACACAGTGCGCCGATCAGGAGAAAGTTGCGGATCAGTCGGAGGCGTATTAATCACACAATCTGTCACTGGAGATGACTTGGGGTATTAAGAACCCCCTCTCTCTCTCTCTCTCTCTCTCTGTTTTCAAAGGCTTTTCCTGCAGATATCTAGAAACAGTAATAAAATAAGGTGACGGGCCTGTTAGAAATGAAGCGGACTTTGATTGTGTGCCAGCGAGTGCTTTGAACAAAGCACAATACCTTAGGGTCAGCGCTAGCCCCTTCTGATGCATTGTTTCTTTAGAAGAGGGAGAAGTGCGGGGGGGGGGGAAAAGTCACTTTCAATGGATGGCCTTCTAGCAATTTCCGTACAGCGCACTGCAGTGTCGCACTGTCCCTCGCGACATTGCGGCTAACAAAAGAGGTTAGTCAGAGTTGGGTTGAGGGCGCCTGCAGTCTACAACGAGGCAGCATTGTTTCGGAGAGGGAGTCAAACAAACAAGGACCTAATTAACTTTGTATGCCTACTTGTTTCGGCAGATTTGTTTATGCGTACATTGTACGGAATTATGCTGGTGTGTGTGCATGAGATGATTTCGCAATGAAGAATCTCATCAGGCCTCACGACGGGCTGGTTGGATAACTTCCAACTAACTGGATAAGAGGCATTCCTCGAGATGGCTAATGTCTTCAAAGCCCCTAAGGGCAAGAAACAGGAAGAGAGAGTAATTTCTCCTCCTCAGATATGCTTCAGCAAATGCCGGGCAAATCGTTCGCCGCGTGGCAGGGGGCATATTGTTGCAGCGGGTATGCTCGAGTGAAATTCAATGACATCAAATGCACAGGTGCTGGAAAAGAAGTTAGCAGTTTCTCTTGGACAGACCTTGTATTGAGGATAAAGAGTCCACTATTGAACTGATCTGGGATATGATTCTCACAGAACTACCATTCAAGGGGAATGTACATTTTAAGTGGTAGATTGGTTCAAAAATATTTGTTCTTTTTACAGATCCCACGTATATGGATTGGCCTCACAAAGCGAATGACATGTTACTGAGTGTGGAAAGGGAGTGAAGAGATATTACCAGGGCGAAACTGCTTGACCAGTACGAAGCAGTGCGAGGTGGTGTTGAAGATCAGCACTGACACGCTGGGGAGAGAGAAGGAGAAAGAGGGGGAAAGAGAGAGAGAGAGGGAGAGAGTTGTGGGGTTGAGATGAATTCATTAATTATTACTCAAGGGAAGAGAGACATCAGGGTCACTGTCAGACAGTTGCAGCCATATGTCATGGTCATCATTTTTTGTAAGGCACAATCATTCACAATAGGGTAAGGATTCCCTTTGCAATAATGTCACAAGCCTCAAAACAGGTGGGTCAATGAGAACAGGGTCACTCAAAAGCCCATTGAGCAGGACTTGCTACCAGACTGTCTACCCTTGATACTTTGATGGTATTTCAACCATTGGGTCCAGTATCGTATAGGTAAATGTTTCAGTACATGAGAGTGTGTGCACGCACATGCGTGTGAGAAAGAAAGCGATTGCTACATGTTGACGGTTTGCGACTGTGATTGTTTTGTTGCCGGTGGAGACGTCTGTGTTGGGAAAGCGGATGTGTCTGTAGGCAGGAAGCCCAGCCCAGTCTTTCCCATGGCAAGAGAGAGACCAGCAGAAGATTCTAGTTAAGCCCGGTCCAGTCTTTCCCATGGCAAGAGAGAGACCAGCAGAAGATTCTAGTTAAGCCCGGCCCAGTCTTTCCCATGGCAAGAGAGAGACCAGCAGAAGATTCTAGTTAAGCCCGGCCCAGTCTTTCCCATGGCAAGAGAGAGACCAGCAGGAGATTCTAGTTAAGCCCGGCCCAGTCTTTCCCATGGCAAGAGAGAGACCAGCAGAAGATTCTAGTTAAGCCCGGTCCACTCCGACAACACACAGGCACCACAGACAACTCATATGAATCCTCAATATTGGCACGTGCATGAACATACTGTGGGCACTTGGTGATGACGCAGTCTCGTCTTGCAAGGTAAAACAATGACACGCACAAACACACACACACAACCTCCACATCTTTTCTCTTCAGACATCATTACTCCTTAGTGGCGTTTCAGCCTCTGATTAAAAAGTCCCCGTTCCATTTCAGGCCATTTATCTGGGAATGGCCATCTATGGAAACCCCCCGCCGGTTCTCAACACTCCATCCCTTCTCCACACCTCCCTTCCTCCTTTCGTTATTTGTCAGGAAAAGGAAGTCAGTTATACCCTCATCATGTTGATTTGTAGCGTATTGCAAATTTAGCAAAGTCACTTGCTACGCTGATGGTTTTCCAGCACATTCAGCAACCTTCTTGCACATTCCCATTGCTTTTGCTGTTGTGCGGCTGGACTGTTCAAATAAAAGCCCGAATGTCTTTGAAACTGTGGCGGGTTCACATGACAATCTGGTCTCATTGTGGTTCAGTGACAATTGAAAGCGATGGAAAACTGTATTGACCATTACACAGTCCATGTCCAATACTGACGTTTGAAACATACACCGTTTGAAATTGTTTTAATCACCAAACATGATTAGGGACTACACTCTGTCGAATTCTCATCATCAGTTCGACAGAGTGTAGTCCCTAATCATGTTTGGTGTGGCTGTTTGATCTGTTTGATTTCCAAAACAGATATTTCACCAGCACCAGTTGTACCGTACAACTGAACATTATCTAAGCCCAGGATCTTCCACAAACTCAAACAGTGAAAGACATAGTACTGTGAAGATGAGACTATCTATTATTATCTAGTGCCTGCCCAGTTTGACCAGTGCAGGGTCCAAGTGGGACCAAGCAGCCTGTGGCCTGGAAGCGTCTCCCTTGAGGCAGGCCCGGGCTTGTACCGTTGTTCCATACCAATTCCCTCACTTCCCTCTAAGAAAAAAAGAAAAAAAAAACATCCCCAAAAACCAAGCGCTAATGGTTAAACCGAAGAGCGGCTAAACGGGCGCTCTGGACGTTTCACGCGCCGTTAAGCTTGAAGACCTCTCTCCGAGGGGCTTCCGGTCATCTGGCAGGGGATGGATGCAGCTCCAGCACCAGTTTTCCACAGTAGGTGCAATGAATGGAGCTTGTTAAGTACGTCTCATACGTTTGCCTGGTAATACAAGGACAGGATAAGCGGTACGTTACTCGTTGAGGAGGAATCTTTTTTTCCTATGTCGAGATGAAAGAAAGCCAGACAGACCAGATTGATAAGTGATTAGACCTTTTTTTTATTTTATTTTTATTTAACCTTTATTTACCCAGGCAAGACCTACTTCCTGAGTCAAGGCTATGTCACCAGAAACCCCTCGATAACCCCTCGCGGCAGAGGACAAAGCACACTTGACATGGACGTATCCATATTGATATCTGACTCAATCGATACAGCCTGCTGTATACGCTGTACGTGCGGAAGGAAAGCGCTTGTGAACACAACGAGATGCTGCTGGACTGTTTGTCGACAGCAGCGGGACCAAAGAACATTCTCCACAATGCTGCACTACCTCTGCTCCCCCAGTGACCCTCCCAAACGACACCCACCGTTCTCGGTGGCCCTCTCCTCCTCGCCCTTCCCAGGGACCCATGGTGAGAGAGAGGACAGAGCGTCACAAAGGGGGACCGCAGCAGGACTACCCTGGTACAACTAATGACCTTAACAGATGCTGCTTTTAATGGCTTTACCTTTCAACCCCTCCCCCCCCCCCCCCCAAACCCATTTAAAACACACACACACAACACACACACACACACAACACACACAAACACTCACAGCAATAAACACATGCTCTTTCGCCAGCACTCCATTAAACACATGCGCTAACATAACACTGCCACTGTAGAGCCTGTAAACGCAGGGGTCACGCGCATTTCAATTGGCACATTTGTGCAATGCAAACTGCTCGACTCGATACAAGGCCTCACGTTTATGATAAGAGGTATGCACGCACCAATCAAACGTCTACAGCTGTAGACTATACAATTCAACAATTGTGATAGTTTAGGCCTAAAATGTTATGTCACGATTAAGTTCATTGTAAAGCCAATTGAAGGGCTGCATGCCAGAGCAATCGTTTTTAGAACCAGAATGTGTCTCTATGGCTGGCAGATACAAACCATGGGATTAAATTGTGCTTATCTTTTCCATTCATTCCAGACAAAGGCAAGTTGCTGGGTGTACTGTACACACACCATATGGGATGGGGAGGCCATCACATTATTAATATTAGACCACTTCAAGCAAATGCTCGTTGAGGCATATTCGAATAGTTTATGAGTGCAGTGATCTATCCCTATTACATGTACCGGTATATTCTAGTACATAATACCAAGGGAGGACTACATGTATGAAACAAATTATGTGCACCTCCATTTGACCTTCAGACTATTCTCCATTCACTAGACAACAGCTCCAACTCTCATTTTCAAACAAAGAGGAGCTTTGAAAGCTGCACCCGAGATCTTCAAACGTGATATCCCATCCCTACTCGCAAGGCACTTTGAGTAAGAATCCCATACACTGTTCCCCATAACAATGTTCCGCTGAGGGCTACATGTCTACACACACACACCCTCTAACAAAAGCATCATTATGGGAACCAAGTCCTTAAGATGAAGCTACACCTTGAATTCTAATTAAGACGCAAAGTTCCTCGGATCATCTGTAGTACAAAACGTCTAGAGAGTCACTTGGGAGTTTGAATGGTCTCAAATGGACGATTTTGGAGGCTCCCTTGTGAGTTTATTTGGGCAGGGAAGCAAAGTGTTCTTTACTCTGTCACACCATACTTTCCCAGTCAAATAAATTACTTATATTAGCGGTTGAGGAAGGAGGAAGAGAGGTTTCAAATGACCCAAAACGTACCCAAGGGCACAATGTTACCACTCCCTTAACGACAGGTAGGAAGTCAACGATGAACTTTCACACAAAGGTGTAATATTTCTCTTACACCGTCCCCATGTGCTGCCAATCATCCACTAATTCAACCTATAAATACATACGTACCTTTAGTCATAGGACACAACAAAGTCGACTGCATACGATAAATAAAGCAGTAACAACAAACCTTAACATTTTCCTGAGTTCAAACTTTCTTCTGACCATTTTGGTGATATCTTCAAAAAGGGAGAGTATTTGATGGCAGTCAGGCATCATTTTACTGAACTCTATATTCCTTCTGGGTGATGTCAGATGTGACCAATTTCACACATAAGATAGGATGGTTCAAGTTGATATTAACAGACTTTAAAATTTTCTTGTAGTTCTTACCTGTCATGGGTCCGCATGAAGTCCCATGATTTCTTTGTCCCATTCTGTCAAAGAAAATGAAACACAAACAAATCTTAGATGAGTTAAATTTATTTTGATCCACATGGGTCATTTCATTTTTTGGGGCTGGCTACAAGTTAGTAAGAAACGGATTTTGGTGTGGTCCGTTAAGTACAAAGACATTTTACTTCAGGAAAGGTAATGTAATAAAGAAAATCGACTTAAAAACATTCCAAGATTGCAAAGTACTTGAGTCCCAGATGGATCAGAATTGAGCAGATCTTTTCCTCAAGTCAATACTGACTTGTGTCAGGTTTGTACTCCTCTACAATTCATTGTATACTGCTAGAAGGTTAAATGCTCCATCATCTCCATCAGTCATCTCCATCTCAACATTCAAAGTTAAGTTGAAACTTTCTCTGTCACATCCACAAGTTATTACAAGACGTAAAACACCAGGCACTTTACCCCAGGGCTACTGTGCATCATTTTGGCTAACTCTTCGGAGCTTGGCACTCAACACATGATGAACTGATAGTGAGAGGAGATGCTTTAGTAAGAAATGATGCCTCTTGTGACAATTTAGATAAGGATGACACTGTGTTACAGAGGAGGCCTACAAAATTACTGCGGATTTCTGATATCACTTCACCTGCCATTAGTAAATCAGTCAGAATTATTATTTGTAATCTGGTACAATTTATAGAAGATTTGACTATTTGTTTAAATCCAAGTATAGGCACATTGCCATGTGGATGGCGTACGCACAAGCTGACAAGCTTAGTAAATCACATTTTGCATGAGTTCACAGTCAAGCAGTCAAGCAGGTTTGAATCGAAATAATCCACAAGAATTAATCAAGATTCACTAACAATTGTTCCAACTATACTAAATCCCTGTGATTTTGCTTGACAGTTTTCAATGATTGAAATCATAAATGCCGTAGTTCATGTTATCAACTGTTTACCTAACACCTATTTCACATTGCTTAGTACTATGGGCAAATTAAGTACCTTTTACACCATAAATACAATCTATTTTAGATTGTTGTGATAAGTAAGCTTATCCTCAAGCCACCATATAGGTAAAAACATTTAAGGACCATTAACATTGACTGGCCAACACCATTCCTTCAGAAAACAAGCAAATAGCTTCACTATTCCCCTACATGCATGACAGCTAACTAACAGTGAGGCTAGCTGATTGGAATGGTTTAGTCATTAGGTAATCACAGCGCGATGTGCATCAAACTCCCGACAGAGACAAGAGACAGGGATCACCAAGCTGCTCATTGAGCCAAACGACGAAGCCTTCAAATGTCCGAAATGCATCTCCGACCTTAGAGCAAAACGACATTAGCATGACCAGACAGGTCCTGGTCATCCGCATAAAAGGGTTTGATTGGTTAATAAGAAGTGAAGCTAGCATAATGGCCTGTATGCGTCATTAACCCCAAGCTTAGGTGTAAAATTAGAGCACGGAGAGTGAGTTTGCATATAGCCAGAGCAACCAAGGCACGGCCGGCGAGGCCACACGGGTCATGTTTGCTTTCAGGTCATTTGGTCGGCGTCTTTTGGCTCCAAAGTGTGGCGGGAGTTGTGCTCAGTGCCGCCAAGAGGCATGTCAAAGGGTCATCGTGGAGAGCAAACAAATGGCTGAAGACAAACAAAACCGACTGACCGTCAAATAATACACAAACTGTGGGGGGGGAAAACGTTAAGGTACACTGAAACTGGGCTATGTGGCCTCAGTGACCACGTCGGCATCACCCCTTCCCCCACCTGAAGACATTAGCCAAGCCCAGAAGATTAAATCATGAATTAAAGCCATTTAAAAGTAAAAGAGCAAAATCAAGCGTGCAGACTGTGCACTTTGAGAAATGTCTACCAATTTGTGCGTAGTATTCTACTTCCTATAGTAGTTTTGCGAAATGTGATTTGTGAGTGTGTGTGTCAGAACGAGTCCTATAAAAAAGAAAAAAAAATTGGATCAGGTATAGGGGTCGGGAGAAAACATCTATTCAGCATTTGAATCGCGATTCAGTCTTCTAGCGATTCATATTGATTCACAAATCGTTTAATAACAATGACCCCAATCGTGACCCCAAGAATCAATTTGAATCGAGTCGTGAGGTATCAGAAGATTCCCACCCCTAATCAGGTATCTGGGGTATGAGTGGTGGATACGGAACAGAGAAAAGTGACTATGGAAACCCTTCGGTAGTCAATGACGACCACTAGCTGAGCGGGCACATTTGTTTTGGAGAACCAGGGCCACAGATGACCCTTTAGTCTGTGAAAAATGGAATGAAAAAGTGATGAAAGTAACACACTCCCCCCGGGGATGGGGCATGTTGGAAGAGTCTGGCGGCGCGTGGCGTAGACTTGAGGTCTAGAATTTGGGATTCTAATTACTGTAACAATATCTTGCCATGCCAGCAATCAGAAAGAGTACCTGACATGACGCTCGCGTTCATTCTTGTCTGGTCAAGTCATCCACCCTCTCTCACTTTTCCATGGAAGCAAGCTCAACGAAACACAACTCAAGTGTTGAAGGTTTGATTCACTTCGCGTGCAAACGCACGGCTTGGTGGTTATCAGGATAGTTTTGAGGTTTGTTTTGAATACTGAATGATTCCAAGCGATTTACTACCACAAGCAGGTTTTTACAGGTACAATGAGACAAGTAGGCTAGGCCAGTGGGACTTTTATTTGCATTTCATTTTTCATATGGGTTTGGACACAATGTTGCTTATGGTCTCTGGGATTCCTGGAAAGAAAAAGCAAGTTTAAGGTTTAACCCCTATACCTGATAAATTCAACTCAAAAAGCTAACAATGTAGTCCTTTTGGGAATCTATCCCCAATTGTCATGAAGAAGTTAACTTTTTACAGTAAGGAAGCATTAAAGCAGAACAAAGGAGGTTAGCAAAGGTTGGAATCAGGAACTGCCCACCAACCCATCGATGAGACTATCAACCAAGCCAAGACAGCACACTTTCCAGACAGTACACATTTCAGACAGTACACAGGTACACACTTCAGACAGTATACAAGTACACACTTCGGAGTATTTCGGAACTGGCCACGTGCCACTCTACTTCCTTGGGACTCTATTGTCTGTTCTGTCAGCGCTTCTCTGTTGGGGGGGGGGGGGGGGGGGGGGGGGCAGCTGGCGATCTTCCAGAGAGGGGAGTGGGCTGTGGCGCTATAGAAGGGGTCCTCTGCTGCCGGGCCTAGCTGTCCCCCAGGAGGTGGTGTTAGGTGCTTGGGGCATTGGTGGGAGGAAGGGGGGCTTGGGGGGTGGGAAGGGGGGGGGGGGGATCAAAGAGCAAGGCATCGGTGACACAATGAGGCTCTTTGAAAGGCCGAATGGAGTCGGATCAAACGTGAAAAAGACTTGTGCTAGCTCCAAGACCAACAGGCCAGGTCCATGGGGTCGCTTGCTCATGCTTCTGTCTGGAACATACAGGGAGGGAGCGTGTTTTAGCCATCCAAAGCAAAGCCCTCTTAACAAAAGTGGTGTACTCACCAGGCTAAAAGGCCGACGGCAAACAAAGACCATCCATGCCAATAACGTTCTGGGAAAATGGGCTACATGCCCCGGATGTTTGTATGTACTGCAAATGTGAAAATGTCCTAGAATCTGATTCATCTGATTCCTCCTGGTTCATCTAAAACGTTCCCGGCATATTTGCGAAACGTTATGCCCGCCAAGCCTGCATCACCAACTTCTCCATTCCCTAGTTTCACATGCAGAATTCTCAAAACTGGCCAAGTGTAAATCAAGACCTCATATTCTGTGGAAACATTCCGTCTCAAATGGGACTCCAATAAGTCCCATTTGGACATACTCACTGTGACTCCTCCTCCTCTGGTACCACGTTCTCACAAATGGTTGGAGAGCCCCCCCCCCCCCCACACCCAACCAAATCTGTCATTAGTGGAGGCTACTTGGTGTGGGCAGAGTGGATATCCCCCAGAAGACCCCCTTGTGAATCACTCGCGACATGGATTAAGATCGAGATTACAGGGGAGAGAAAAGAGGAAGCTTGCAGGACCTTTGAAATGAACGCGGTCCCTCCGGCTTTGGGCGCAATAAAGAGAGCCTCTCGTGAAGTAGGCTACTGAAGGATATGTGTATTGGTGGTGTGGTGAATGGGGGGGGGGGGGGTCTTGTTCATTTTAGGTGCTTAAAGTCTAATTAGCATCCACCCCCCCCCCCCCCCCCCACCACCGCCCCTTCTTCTAACGCAGCAACCCCGGCAGCTGCTGAAAAATTAAATTGGCCGTCATGCTGCTGTTGTACAATGGCGGCCTTTTAATTCCCGCCATGTGCTGTTCAATTTCCCAGAGATTAAAGTCTCCCTTCGCACCGGCATCCTTGCGAGCAACAGAGGGTGCATCACGTGCCGAACGCCCCTCACACCATTCATGTGTTGGCTAAGCTATTCATATTAGCGAGTGTGTGGTGTGTGTGTGTGTGGGGGGGGGGGGGGGTGCGGGGGAGAGCTTGTCTTGTCATTATGTGAAAGTGTGTCCAGGACAAAGTTGGACAACTAACGACAAACACCAGACAGGATGTGCGGTACACCTCTAAAAGACCCGTCTTCCTGTTGTGCGCCAGTTCTATTACAATACTTTGTTTTCTGAAAAGGGTTCAAAGTCCAAGGTTTTACAGGTAAGTGGTAGCGTCACACCTTTTTTTTTTCGCCATCTAGGAAGGGAGACATGACTGGACGGACAAACGGCATAATGCCTGCAAGCATAATTGTGTTGGTTTTTTTTTTAAGGACCTGATAAGACCGTCTCAAACCCAAGGGGCTCGGGGTCACCACAGCGATCCTGACGCAAGAACCGAGGCCCCGAGATTACCGCCGACCGACAATGAGCTCAGTCCACTGTGTGATTCGCCGTCCCGAGACTGATGAGTCGGCCTTCCAGCGGTCGCCGCTGAACTGTGTGGCGCGTGCTGTGAGTCTTACACACGCAGACAAGCCCTGAGCCGGGGCTTCATTCACTTCCCCATTCAAGCTCTTTCATTGCTGCTCCCCACCGCCGTCCGACACCCCTCGCCATTGGTCGGCGTGGTGACGACGAAGCAATACCACCAGAGGTAGCCTAATGGTTGAATCCTGATCCTAATCTTGCCACCAGTCCTTTCAAGAGGCACGGACAAAGAAGCCATGTCACCGCGGTAATTGGGCGAGCCATTCACCTCGGCATAGTGTTACCTCGCTGGGTCGCTGAATGCAAACAATTAAACGGTTTGTTTTCTATGGCTGGTGCAAGCTCCCAAGTATGCATGGCGGCGGTCTGAAAGAGGTCACCTGCTCTGCGACGGGAAGATCAGGAGCCACGAGCCGTCGTCGAGGCGAGAGTTCGGACCGGTCCCTAACGGCGCGTTGAGGGACGGCGGGAGAGGACGTTTCGACGTCGCGCGGGAGACAGACAGACGTTGCACCGATCGAGTTCGGCCCCCAACAAAATGGATTCGGTGTTTCTTTGAACGAGTGCAATGGTTAGGGTCAGGGACGCTGGGGCTAAGACACAGCTTGGAAAGTCTTTGTGGTGTTTCCGCCCCCCTCGCCCCCCCCCGCCCCCCCCCCTTCCTTCCCCACCTCAAGCACACACTGCAGAAGACCGAGAGAGGATGAAAGGGATGAGAAACAAGAGGGGAGTCTTCGGTGGTCTCTCCTTTGTCTTCCATCTGTCTTTTCCCCCTCCCCCCCCTCACTCCCCCTGACCCAACACACACACACACCCATGTTGCCCCCCCCTTCAAGCCGACCCCCGCGGCACCTCTCTTCTCAGGTGTAGCGGTCAACACAGCCCCACCATATCCCCTTTAGTGTGGTAGCCTCAGGGATGAGCTGCCCCGTGAGGCCGCCTCTGATCTCCTCCAGGGACCGCAGTCTCGGCATCCCAGCTCTTCACCGCCAACTAGCCTACAGCCCCTCCAGGGTCACGTTGAATTACCCACTCCGCAGGGGGGGGGGGGGCACAATTTAACAGCTGCTTGATGGATACTTTGGGATGAGAGGAAAACCTTTAAGTCTCGCGTTTTCTGGACTTTAGAACAAAGCGATACGTTCTAGCGTTTTTAACGCTGGATTCGGCTCGAAGCACGGGGAAGCGAGCTAACGCACATTATCAGGGTAAAAAGGATGTGGGGTAGGACTAGGATGTGGGCTAGGACTAGGTTGTGTGCTTCAGAGACGTTGACACAGGACAGCAGAGGTGAAAAGCTAAATGAGGGGGAACTGTACTTTTTGTGTTTGAGGCCATGTACATGATTTATGACGTATTTTCTATGGCTTTGGCGCCATTGTCCAGTACAACAATCACGTCTCGCAGGAAAGTGATCCACAGGACGTGAAACAATGTTCCCAAACGGTGGTTCTAGAAAAAAAAAAGCGTCCTTTGACAGAACTACGGCTCCACAGGGCTGTTGCAGGAGGAGGCGGGATCCGCCTAGAAAGGATGTGTGTTTACAATGTGCTCAAGGTAGTAAATGTATGCGTTTCTGTAGGCAAGCCTTCATGAAACAGGCTTCTGAGAGTGCATAAGTCTGTTTTTTCCCCCCCCCCACTGACTGACTGAGCTGGAAAACAAACGATGTGTTCCTGCACGGCCTCTCCCGTCCTGCGTGCACATGGAGGAGGACGCGGTCGCATGCACGCGTGTCACATCGGGGTGTGAGTGACAAGTCTTCTAGGCAACGTCTCACACTGGGAAAGTGTGAGAGGTGTATTTTTGGCGCACTTGTGTGAAATAGGGCTGCTCCTTGGCTGGTTGAACCTGCCTGAGGTCAAAATGCACATTTTACAGAACAGACTGGTGGGATACCAGTAATGAAAAGAAGAAAAAAAAAGTGTGAAATAGATAATTGCCTGGAGATTTGTACCTTCCGAAGAACGACAAAAGAAACGTCATGAATGGACTTTCATTTCTCAGCACCTTTATGCCACATAAAGCACTAACATGGTATAACAACCACCTAAATAACAGGCAATACAACAGCATTCAGCACTTCTAAAAGCCTTCAGCTGATAAGGCCCCCAAGGAGCGTCGCGTAAGTGGCAAGCGCGAGCCCATCAGGGTCAGAGGTCACTGCCATCCCCGCTGACCACCTGTCCGTAAGAGGACCTCCTTGGACTAACTGAACAAGGCTCACTTTCTGTGGCACGCTACTGAGAGCTTTGGTCAATAGGCCGGACAACAGGACTAGAGATGAAGCTCTCCACTACACCGAAACCCCCCTTCCTCCTCACCCCCCTACCCTCATTGTTTTAACTGCAAGGGGAGAGAAAGAATAGGAGGGCGGTGGGGGGGGGGGGGAGGGGTCAGTGTTCATGGGAAGCGCTCACAGGCAGGCTGCTCGCACCTTTATGTTGCTCATCAGAGCCTTGGACCATTCACCGGTGCCTCCTGGCCCCCTCCGCCCGCCACATCTGCCTCCCTACGGCCAAAGAAATCCCATTTCCTTGGGAGTCCTTTACAGCTTGCTCGGTGGGGCCTGGTTGGAGGAGGGTGGGAGTGGGCCGGGGGGGGGGTGGGCGGGGGGGTTGGGGGGGAGGCTTTTTCCCATGGCCTCCTAACCCCGGCGCATACCTTGTCTGCCCCCTCCGAAATCTGTCTTCATCTGCTCTTCCTTTACACCCCCTGCAACGTGTACTGCCTTTGTCCACAAGCCCTATACACACACGTTCTTGTCAATGTGCGACACACATACGCACCCTCCCTAACTATCTGAGCTTGTGGCCCATTTCTTTATACCAGGTTTGCCTAATTCCTTCATTAGTTAAGACGTCCAAAAAGACACACCTGTGCTTGGTGCCATTGACATGCCTCCAAATGTGTGTGTGAAATGGAGCGTGTGTCTCGTCTCAGAATGACAGTGTGTCTCTATTTCAGTCGACTCTGCAACTGGCATTACGTTCAGGAAGAATATAGCCTCCATTTAGCCAAGGAAGACTTCAAGACTTCTACTGTCAAGCTGTTGAGGCGTTTTCTCTTTGTCAAGCTTCATACTTGCTTAACATTCACTATTAATATCCCAAAGAGAAACTCCTTGACAGTGGAAATTATAGGTCTCGTTCAAATAGTCGGGCGTCATTTTATAATATGCTTTTCACTTCCAACACTTTGTTCAACAACAAAAGCAGAGAAGAAATAATGGGGCTGACAAAAGCATAGATTCTAGACTATTCTATGCTCAAACGTGGTGAATTTATAAGACATGTGGATAAGGAGACTTCTTTATTGAGTAACATAACCAACCATAATGCTGAGAGAAACAAAAGTGGAGGGCCTGATATCACTCATCAGAATTTAATGTTCAAATATTCAGAACATTGAAATGAACAGTTTTCATGACACGTCAATCAATGTCTTGATACATTTAACCATTTAAAGGCCTACAATAAGTTTGTGTCAGAGCTTTCTGTCAAAATTAGGCTACATTTTCAAGGACTTTTTGCACAATAGCAGACACATCATCCGAGGGAAATTGAAAACTTGAAGCAAATTAGGCTGCATGTGTCCTGACCCCCCAACAACCAGAAATAGCCGAGCAGTCACCGGATGTGGGCCTACGACGAGGAAATGCAAGTCATCTTACATCCCAGCATCTGCTCAACTTGGCTATGTTTCCTCACTGCGACACTTCTGGGAAATCCTGAAACGCTACATCTTTTCACACAAGTTCATCTCTGTGGGGAACGGGGGTGGGTTGCAAAAAAAAAAAAAAGTCATCCCAAACCTCGTTCCACATTCGGGCATGAGGAAAAGACGTTTCTGGCTCCCTAACAAATAGATGGAAATGGAGAACATGAGAATAGGTATATGGTGGGCTACAGGTGTCAGTGTCAATGTGTGTGTGCATGTGTGTGTGTGTGCGTGCGTGCAGCGGGGGCTTCTCACATGCAGTGCCAATAGGGACAAGAGTGGGTGGTAGTGCGTTGTGACTCAGTTCTGCGGAGCTGCTTCTGCTACCGAAAAGACTTCTCAAGCGGGGATTAAAAAAAAAAAAAGACAACAAAAAAAAATCACTGGGGACCCAGAAGCCTCCATGCCATCACAAGGGGCATGACCGTTTACGCCGTGCCGCACCACAGCGCTGCTCCGCGAGTGGCCGTGTGCCTACACGGGTTGGATCAACACACAAGCCCCACGTGGGATTTGGGAGAAAGTTTGGTTTGGCTCAAATGACTAGAACTGGACCATTCACTCGTTAAGTGTGTCGCGAGGCAGATATGTGAAGCTGCTTGCCTGGATGGGATGGGTGCCTCCTGCCCCTCATGCCAGCAGCAGAACGAGTGCATGGCACAGACAACACTGCAGTGCTCACGCAGCAAGGACAGGGACGGGCGGGGGGGGACGGGGGGGGGGGGTCACACAGAACATTAGCACAGGCAGAGAGGAGCAAACCTAGCCTACAAGGACGTATTTTCTTCATTTCCACAACAGATGCTTCTGCAACAACAGAGCTATTGTGTTCCTTTTTTTTCCCAAAAAGAAATGAGCCCCATTGCCACTTGTCATGCTTTTTCACAGTTTTGATGAATAATTCAGACCACCAAACGTGGCTCTCTCCTCTCTTTAGTCCTTGTAGTCCCGTACAAACAGTGAACTGTCCCTGTGCTATTCTTGACAATGACTATAAGTTAATAAAGCACAAATAAATAATTAGTATGCAACACAAACCATTTCACCTTCAAAAGGAATAGCCTGGCTAGACTACTCTGCAATGCCATTAATGTATAAAGACTGAGTGATAATGCTATGATGGATGATAAATCCTATTAAGTTTTAGAGCCAAACAGTGGACATACAAGTGAAACACAATGACCCTGACATCTAGAAACAAACAACATGCTGAAAAAACAACCAGATAAAGCAACATGCTGGAGTGGTCATTCGCGTTAGACAGTGGTTGCTGGCCCATGACCGAGCAAGCACACAAACCAACTAAGCTCAAATGTTGGTTCCTCTGGTGTTTTAGGTGTGAGAGCCAATAGGCACTGATCAAGTAGGCTACGTCAGAACTTCATGAGGAAGAACTATTGTCACAGCAAGCATTAAACTACATACGCTCTCTATCCATAGCACAGAGTAGCTTGCCCTTGGTTATGTTCACAGGAGAAAAAAAGGAACCTATTGCATAGAAACCTCAAAACAAAACTCAAGAGGAAAGATGGTGAGAGGCGTTGTTCATGGTTGACCTTGGCATTGCTCTCAATAGTTCACAGTACATTTGTTGTCTTCTTATAACAACCAGTTTCCCTTTGAAACAACAATAGTCTGGTAACCTTGTATAAGGTACCTTGCCGAACTGGTGAAAAGTCATACGGCTGAGGTATTATTCTCCAAGACTATGGAGCCAATTTATATAGCATATGTTTCATGAAATCAACCAATATTTTAAGAGGAGAAAGCACCGGAGGCCCACACTGTGTGTTAGTCTATCATTAGCAGAGGTTCTTTACTTAAAATTCGACACCTGAGTCATCTGATTAGCATGCGAGCAGAGAACACAGATCCAGCATGAGTATCAATAAAACGCATCGGCTGTACACTGCTAGCGTCGGGAAACTCCTATGCTTGTTTAGCCAGCCTGTCTGTTTTACACACCCCTTGGCCTGACATCACATGGCCTTAGAGCTGACAGTGACAGGAAGTCAACCACCATCCAACTTAGGATATTATTAACGTCAGGCTGTCAATTTAGATCTCGCCACAAAATGACCAGCTATGGGGTGCCTTGTACCTTTCTAGCATAATGCAAAGCATGTGGTCCTTGAGTTAAGGCAACCTAGCTTCACAGTTCAGTAAGATAGCTAGCTAGCTTGCTTGCTTGCCAGCTTGCTAGCTATTCTTATATGCTCTCGACACAAGATTGAATTAGAAAGGAAGAGAGATAGCTAGCAACAGAATTTGTTAAGTAATGAAGGAAATAGCTACCATCGACTGTACCTACTATGCACGGTGCACAGACTAAGTCGAACTAACGCCACTTCAGTACAGACAGTGTCGTTTTGTGAAGATTAAAGCTTTAAGGTCGCATAATAATGGCTAGCTAGCTATGGTAAATTAATGGGGGGGTTGGGCTAGCATTGGGTAGCCAGCTAGCTGTATAGGAATGAATGGTGATGTGTCCGCAGTCCAGAACGTTAAAGCGAGTAAGCACTCACCTGATTATAATGCACCCTGAATGGTTTCAGATAATTGGAGTTGGTGCATGGCCCAACCTCAATATTGTTTATCTGCTCCATCTTTCGGACTGCAAAGAAAGTGCCCACCGGTGTCACCGTACAGTACAGATCGCACAACCGCAGGTCGTTGTGGGGAATGAAACAAATGTCTACGGGTGCCTGGGAAGGACAAATTAAACAAGCGTTTTAGCTGCGATTCACTTAATAATTGGCTACTCTATGCTTTTTGTTTATTATCATATCGTTTTAGGGATAACATGGATTTCCTTTTACATGTTTTAAGTAATGTGGTGGGTGACCTTCAATGCAAGAGAATGGACATTACATTAGGAGTGTTTAAAAAGTGTAGGATGGTTTAACTCTGAAACCAATTACATTGTATGTCAGGGTGTAACAATACACCCCTGCAAGGATTGCAATAGCATACCTTTTAAACGCATCATTCCACATGATGCTTCACACCTTCCTTCTGTCCTTACCGTTGTCAGGTGAAAGGTGAAATCGATGCAATGGCAAGATTACTTTTACTAATCCAATGATGTTAGATCATACGTAGATTATAGTAGTATATTATTATTATAGTATTATAGTATACTATAATGTACCTCTAAGACTGATGCATTTTTTAAGTAGATATTCTTGGGGGGTTTTAGGGGCAGATAGAGTGTATGAACCTGAACGGGTGGTATATACAGAATAGTACATACATATTTATCTTGATCTGTTTAATAGCAGTGAATGACCTGTCTACCTTGCCAACTCTATAACACAATATACATGAATCCAATTATGTAATGCCTTACATCAGACTGGCACACTTGTTTCCTGCAGTTGTTTTGAATGGCACAATCCAAAAAGTCCATCGAGATTTCCACAGAAAAATACATGGGACTTGCGAGCAGTTGCTCAGACAACCAACATCAAAAGAAAGACGACAAGAGTGCTCTCTGAAGAGATTAATTTGGCGTGAAAGATTTGCCTGGCCCGATCAAGATTGTATCATAAATGCTGTTAATTGAAATTGTGGGAATATCTATTTCTTATCTCCACATTGGTTCTCTGCCCACGTCAAGCCCCCCTGGCATCAACTGTGTGCCCTCGTTCTCTAGCTCCCCTTCTCTCTCTCTCTCTCTCTCTCTCTCTCTCTCTCTCTCTCTCTCTCTCTCTCTCTCTCTCTCGCTCTCTCTCTCTCTCTCTCTCTCTCTCCCCAGCAACATATCTGAATGTACTTATCTGATGGTCTCGCTACCATTCAAATAACGTATTGCTGTGATGTTCAGGTCAAAGCCAAAACATCTGGTTTAAATGGAGGAAGGAAGCCACAAAGTTGTGTATATTATCAGACGTGAGGGGTAAGCTGGGTGTTTGAATATGCGACCTTGTGCCTCTTGCTTCTTATCTGGCCGTACGCCTCAGCTTAATATACATTCAAACCAGATGGATCGGCTTCCAACCCTCCCTTTTCTCTCTCTGCAAAGGAACTCTCCTGTATGTGGAATGACATTCATTGGAAGACTGAATTAGCTTGAATTTGGTTGTTAAACCTTCTTTTGTTCTTCCTTGGCATCTCCCACTTTTCAATGCAGCACTGCTTTTAATGGGAATTTATTTAACTTTCACTATTACGCACCAATCCTCCATGGACTGTCTCTCTGAGGGAGAGATAGAAATAGGCCAAAAATGTCCTAATTTATCTCTTAAAACTAAGGTATAAGTAAGAATATAACCAATGTGGGTAAAATAAGTTTCACTACACAAACTTGTTATCATATTAGTTTTTTTTATTCGAGCAAAACTGTATTTCATCCTTTGGGATGATACATTCAAATTCATATCCGGTTTAAAAATGGAGTTACCTTAGCAGCTGATAAATGTTGGTGTGAAATCAAACTGTATAATGACATTGTGTGAGTCACTCAGTCCATCTCCCAAGTGACTGAATCAGATAGGGCATCACTTCAGGAGAAGCGAAAGTAGAGCGATGCTAAATTGCCCGATGAGGATATGAGGCTGACGCCGAGGGAACGTTTGGCTCCTGGGTCAAGGTCACACAGAGAGAGCGTGTAATTGGTCTCTGGTCCCCGGAGGGGGGAAAAAAGAAAGTGATATCCCCGTCTTTTGCTGTTGGGAGGTTCAATTCAGAGAGACCCCCATCTCGTCCACTTCTTCCCCTTGTCCTGCTGTCATTGCGTTGCACGGGGCTTCATGTCTGTCCACCGTCAGACATGTTTAGGAACATCCACCATGGGGAGTGTTGATACTGAATGATGTGATAAATAATAACTCAACATGAGAACTTGATTCTCTAATTGTAAGTGGACGCATGGATGTCAAATGTTAAGTGGTCTACAGGTGTACCAAGCTCCATTCTTTTTTGTTTGTCAAACATTCTAGTTTTCCCCTGTAAAACATTGATAGTGCTATATGGTGAAGTGGGCCAGTTTTTATGTTACACATAGAAGTTTGCTGAACTTTGCATTGGTATATTTAGTAATAATTGTATGTAATAGTAACACAGCCTGGATAGTTATTGATACAGTATCTTCTCCTAGACAAGGTGTACCATTTTCCATTTGTAAGAAAGTATGGCTGCACACATACTATAAGCTTTGCAAGTGTATATACAATCATTTCTAAGGCTCCTTGCCCTTTAACATTTATTTCTTTTCGACAAGCTCTATGTCAAATATCACACCATCAAGAGTATTAATGACCATGCCAACTATTCTAGGAAGAGGCTCATTATATTGTATTTTAAATACTGTACACTAAACAATCTTAATCGTTATTATCAATCTCTGTTAAGCATAGCCTTGACCAACCCAAATCCTCAAACCTTGCACAGCCATCACCTTTTTACAACACCCTTCTTATCTCTACCACCTTTCCTGCCTCAATCGTTATGAAAACACACCCACACACACTCAGAATATCGGGTGAATGAGACAAAGTCGGTTTTACATCCAGAAACCCATTGCGGTGTCCGTTGCCAGGTTGCCTCGGTGCTAACAATGATCTCAATCAGTGAAACCCCATCAGTGCTAAGAGGGGCTGGTCCTGAACGTGTTGAGTTACAAGACGTGAAAGTCCTCTCAGACCAACCTGGCCTTGGGGCAAGGATGGATGATGTCACTGGCGTGCACAGGGACAAGCACCCACCCTGAAAAACATTCCAAAGCACCACAATCTCGCCAGGGCCGGCTTCCTCCCTCAGTTGAGTCCTCAACTCCCGCCCTCCATACAGGCACAGGATGTAACACTTTTGCTGGCTGATTTACATCTAAATAAACACCGGTCAGACCAAACAATGCGAGGACTGAAGGGGAACCCGCTCCTTTCTTCTGGGCTGGACCGATTGATATACCCCCACTGAGCCAGACTGCAGTGGCTGATAAGCTGGACAGGGCAGGGACTAACTGGGCCTGGCTGCCAGCATTGTCTTGGTGCTGCGTTGGCCCAACATGGTGGCCACCACTGACAAGGCCCAAACTGGCCCTCGTGTTCTCCTGAGAATGAACGGGGGAAAGAGAAAGAAGTAATTAGTGAGATCCTGAGATACAGAATATGTGGAGAGTATTGTACTGTGTTTCTAAAGTTTCCACATCAGTGCCGAGACGGCTTTAAGAAGCAATTTGTTGTCTGCAGTTTTGAATCATTGACATACATGAGACCTTGAATGGTTTTATGGTACAGTAAGCCTTATAAGGAAAGGGGGGTGTAGGGTAGTAGTAGAATATCATTATTACAAAGGCCCAAAGGTAACTTTGAAACGAATAAAAACAGAGAAATCTTGATTCAAAATATCTTTTGGAAACTAGGTACACTTCAAGACCAACCCCTGGTCATTGACAAACACTCTCTTATTTAAAGGGCCCCATTTGTATCCCCCACAAGAGCCCAATACCTTATCTATTACCCAGTTCAGCTCTGGGGCACCCCCGACGTGCTAATCCCACCCCATCGTGTGCACGCTGGTCCATGACTATGTCCAGGAACCCCTCCGTCACCCCAAATTAGAGTCTGCAGTCACCTGACGCGAGCCAGACGTCCTCCGGCTTAGCAGCCTGCCAGACCTGGAGCCTGTGTCGTCCTGCTTCCTGTTTCTCTCTCTCTCTCTTCTTCTCTTCTCCCTCGTCCCTCTTCTCAAGGTTAGGGTTAGGCAGGTCACAACAGAACCTTCATCCGGACTACGTTTCCCCCTTTCCCCCTAGCTTTGTCTTTACGATACATTACACGGGTCGTGGAATCATCTCCAACTGGGTTGGACCGTGCTTGAGGACTGGAAACATCGGGCAAACTTTTGGTATGACTTATCCGCTGAAAATGGTCTATCCATAGAATGGTTTATCAGTAGAGGTCAAGCAGGGATTTGGGCAGGGCACCTGGATGAGTGGGCTAGGGCCCCTGGGAATGCACTTAGCCGAGGTGCCTGCTGCGCCTCTGTTAGCGGGCCCAGGGTGTGCGGCGGGACAGGCCGCATCCACCGAGCGACGGTCTGGAGCCTTCGTCGCCACTCGCCTTGTTCAGGAGACGGTCTTAAATCCTCTGACAACAGCCCCGATTTCAAAATAGCTCCATGTGTCGCCTGCTTCGCGATAACGCATCACTGGAGTCTACCGCTGATCTGTCTGTCTGTTGTTTGGGGTGTTTGTGGAGTCCATGGATTCAGGACCGCACATCGGTATTCAGTGTGAGATGGGATCTGATCACGAACACAGACATGTATCAGCGGCGAGGCATTTACCTCGTTCAAGTCTGTCTCTTTAGTGTCCCTGGGCTGGTTGAAGGACTGACTGACGGAGACATTTTTGGGAGGTTTTGATAGTCACAACAATCAAGTCCACCAAAGCCAGCCTTCTTCAACCCTTAATGTCATCCTGCCCCTGTGAGGACTCGCAGTTACATGAGCAGTCCGATTTGCCCTTTCCATAGCTCCCTCGGGACTCGCAGAGCTCTGTGAGTCGCTTTGGATAACCACATCTGCCGAACACATTGTCATGACATTGTTTCATTGCTTCGATTATGTCAGAAAGGACGATTCCCTTGCCACGCCGAGTTACATTGTGAGGTCATGGCAAAGGCAGCCGCGAGGCGAGGTGGAGCCCCGTGACACAGAGCGGGTAGGTGTGCCGCACCGATGGCTGCTATCTCTCACTGCCAAGACGCCTCTCCACCTGTTTCCAGGTAGGGCCAAAATAAAGGGAACCTGATCTGAGAGGAACTCTGGTGTCCTGAATAGAGGCCCCAGAGAGTTGACCCCCCCTCTCCACATAACCACCCAAGGCCTTTGTCATGGAAAGGCTCCACTGTTATTCCCCCCCCCTCCCCCCCCCGCCCCCCCTCATATTTTTAGGCAAGGCTATTATTGTTCTGGGTCGCATGCACCAGGATGTGTTACCCGGGCAAGGTCAGAATTCCTGTTTTGTCTCCTTTTTTTCTTTGCCAGACAAATGCCGGAGAAATTTCACAAATCTTTTTCGGCTGCAGGGTTTGCGATGCTCGTTAGTCTGTTTCATGAACGCTAATAGACAAATGACGCCACACCACTGGGTCATTCATTGGCTCTCTCAATCTGTTGACCCGCATGGAGGTTGGTTCCAATGAAGTGTCAGGGGGCAGAGACCTGTGAGGTTGTTGAGAGGGGTATTGAAAAATGTGTGTGTATGTGCGTAAGTGTGTATGTGTGTGTGTGGGTGTGTGTGGGGGGGGGGGTAGATTTGGCCCTGAGACTGTCAAGACCATTGAACCTTGATCTCTCTCAATTTACCATAAGACAGCTGCCCTCTTCAGTAGCCTCCCTGTTCCACCATGCTGAGATGGAGGCTATTTTAACTGCCTACCCCCAAGCACATCCAGGATCTATTGTCTTTGCCCTGAGATAGCCAAAGAATGCTGGCCACAGCACATTATTACCACTCTATGGGTTCACATGCCAGGTGTGTGTGCTTGAGTATGCGTGGGCGTGTGTGCTTGCGTGTGTGTCAAAGCATGTGAACAGTTGGAGGCGGCACTCCAATATGGTTAAGCTACTTGTGTCACCATGGGAACGTATGTTTCTACCACTAATTACCTGCATGGGTGAGCTAATTGAGACCCCCTTTAGTGCCACGTAACTGGATCCGGAAGTGTGGCTGGGCTTACAGTAGTGGGCGTGGCACGATGCCACCGCCGGGACACGGCAAGGAGGGGACGGAAAAAGTGACGGACGGGAAACGGCGTGAAGTGTGACACTCCAAAGCAACTGTGCAAACACCGCCGGAGGAATGCCCCCCACATCTCTAATTCAAGAAGCCATTACTCCCCCCCCCTGCCCCCCCCCCCCTGCCCCCCTCCCCCCCCCCCGTGCTCCAACACCACCTCTCACACACGTACACATATATCCTACACACGTCTTGAGATCCCCTAAATAGAGGGGAAGGGTGTGTGTGTGTGTGTGCGTGTGAGAGAGAGAGAGTGTGTGTGCTTGTACTAGGTGTGTGTGTAGGGGGTGTTAGTGTCATGGAGCCCTACAGTTACAGCAGGGGTCTAAACTACAGCCTCGGAATAATAAAAGTAAAAGTACTTTTGTCATGGCGGCATTTGAATCTCAGGCTTGGCTCTGTGTGGTTGATGAGTCAGCTGAGCATGTACAGTAAATGTGTGTGTTCGTGTGCGTACTTGCGCGTCTGTGTGCATAGAGAAAGTGTGCGCGGCTAGATGACTAGGTATTTGTTATGCTATCAGGACAAAAGAATTACAGTATAGATGGCCCTGTCAGAGACAACCCCTAATTCCTTCTTGGCCCTAGTTACTTATATGGAACTAACATCCTAAGTGTAAAAACCCTGGCACCCTCACACCAATAACAGAAGAAGAACATGTCAAAAGGATTGCACATTTCTTGCCAATCAAGAGAGCCAAGTGAGGCTAACAGAACATGCTAAAGGAAGTGTGTGCTACGCTGAACGTTGCCTTCAACCAGCTCTGGTCTATTTCACTATTTATCTCAGCAACTGTCTAACTAGTAACCTGCAGTAGATAACATGCTTAGGCAGATAGGAGTCCGCTGACCTCTTCTGGACAGTAAAAGAAACTGTATGAACGTATTGGTTGACTCGGTGGCAGTGCTGTTGTTTCTGGCTAATTCCGCTACCACAAGATCTGATTTACTTGGTACACACATTATAATGGACCAGGGCAGTCCTACAGCAAGCTGTATTTAGTCACACCCTAACAGCCAAGAATCTACATTAACGCCATGGCCTTCCAGAAGAAACTGCATCAGCAAATCTTGTCTAATTCTGTCTCCTGTGCCATCTCTATTTGTTGTAAGCGTGTTGCTATACTGGAAATAATTATTGACATGATCTGAAACATTGCGTTTGTGGCCCTAGTTGTTGGACATTGAACATCGAAACAGGTGCAACACTCAATTAGAGGAAAACCAGGGTCCCATGTGGGCAGTTCCATGAAGACAGACATGAACCAAGATGAACCAATGGCCGTGCCGAGTGAATGTCAATAACCTCATTCTCAGGGTTTCCCGTTTGAAAGCATGGAACCCTGGGAAAGAACTTATGTAATGCAGGTTCTGGGAGGAGGTACATCCGGTGCAGTGTTTCTGAAAGAGCCGCCTAATCTGATCAATCCAAGGGTAATGGAGTGATGGGCGTCTAACGTTAACGTGTTCCGTGCTGTTAGCTTGTATTTCTTGTTCTTTCCTCACGGGTGCAGACACCAAATGACGGTTTCGAAACAAAGTTGGGGCACTCGAGAGAATGGTGTATGCCTGTTGCATCCATGTGTAGGTAAAGTGTGTGTGTGAGGGTTTCCTTTAGGCTCCTTTTCCTGTGCCACCCGCCTCAGTGGAGTACTGTTATTCTGCCCACTGGCCTGAAGAATGACTCCATTGTATTTGGACTACAATATGGGCCTTTCCTCCGGGGCCATGTTGGAGCAGCCAACGCTTTATTTAAACAGCGCCAGCTTTATCTCACTCCAACTGTACATTCGGAGCTGTCACAGTCCAGCCCCACCAAAGCCGTTAGATAGTTATGATAAGAGAGGGTGGCGGGGGTGATTATTTGTGCAAACATGGCCATCTAAGGACTGGGAGGTCGAGGGGAAGGGACAACAATTGAGAGAAGAATTTGTGTCGTCGTCTCGGAGGCACGCACAGAAGCCAGCGTACTTCGGGTTTCTTGTTGAAAATCCCATTCCCTTTTCCCGTAGGGAATACAAATGTAAAAGACAGAAAAAATGGGGATTAACAAGAGCTTAGAAGAAGTTACACTTTCATGCTTTTGACGACTTATTGTCCAATTGACAAGAAGGTTAGATGGGATAAGAACATGTATGGAGCATCTTCTGGAAGATGAAGATGGGCTGTGGCCTCTGGCGAGACGTTGTGCATCACTCTAGATAAATGGAACCCCACTAAATGCCAGGAATGAGAACCACGTTTCTTTCTACTAAACTTGTAGGGGAGACCACTGTTGAAGAAGAGGGGGAACTCGAAAACCAAGGATAACAACAGCACTTGCCAAAGCCAACTCATTTGATTGAGGGACAACTTCCAAAGACTTTCGATCATAAAATTGAGAAGAGGTAATGAGATGAAGAGGCTGTCGGTCACTGAGTGGTTACGGAGTGTTCTAGAGCTCGTAGTCATGGAGGGACAGAAAGGAACAGCAGATGAAGACGGACGCATTTGGGCAGAAGATGAAGGGGCACTGGCTGGATTAGGAAGAACCGCCATGAAGAGGCAGCCACAAGCTTAGAAGTTAAGAAGACTTAACGCCAAAAACAAGGCAGAGGAGAATCACAGTAAATCAAGGTACAGTTTAGCAGTTACTATAAGTTGAGTTCTAGATTCTGTCATGTTGGATGGTAACATTCTGAAGTTAATTGTTTCAATTGTTCATCAGGTTTGGTTCCTGGTGCTTTTTCATGTGCCAGAACTTCAGACCAGGCTCTCTCGTGAAACAACTGAAATCCTTCCTGTTCCTATTATCCTTTCTCATGCCATAAGAAACAAATAGTGACATTCATTGTCAGATTGTTTTCAGTGTTAACATTGTCCATGATGAATGTTTCAGAAATGTTTAACCGCGGCATTAAAATGAATGAAAGAAACAACCTCTTTGATAAATATCTAACAACAACAAAACACTTTTGAGAGCACAGCAACCCCTGCAACAATAAATATTCAGTACATGGTTCACATGCAACATCAAATATAAAAAAGACAACAACAACAACAGCCGGGAGCGAAGACAGGATAGAACACCTGCCAGTGATGGAACACCTGCCAGTGATGGAACACCTGCCAGTGATGGAACACCTGCCAGTGATGGAACAGCTCTGTCACACTGGCCCACTCAGAGGAAGCGCTGATGTCATTACTGCTGTGAAATGTCACACTTTCATCCCAAGCTAAAGAGATTTGGGCGGAATTATATTGCCCGACGTCTTTCTTTACCACGTTACACATTTAGCTCTGCGGTGGGGTAATGTTCCTTGATGGAATTAGGGGACATGGCAGAGTCTCGATGCATTTTTCATTGTTATCCCTTCCTCCTGTCCTGCAAAGATGGGTGTGATATTAATATATGTGTTCATACATCAAAATCTGACAGAAAACTGTCAGTAAAACTGCAAGTTGTTTTTGGGTCACTAATGACCAGTTGTAAAATATTGTTGAATGTGTGAAATGTATTACTGTAAGTGAACCTGTGTGGACTATTGAATTTGGCAGAATATGTACCAGCATTACAATGTAGTTGTGATATCTTCCTGCTCCTGCTTAGAGGCATGTGTTTGTGTATATTAAGATATTCATAACAGAGACAAAGGGTTTAGCATTGCTGTTTTTCCACCATAACTTAATAAATGTATGTTATAAATGTATGTCTGTGTGGGAACCATTCGGTGACGCCATTGAGTTTGTTTACTGCAACTCTCACATTTATGTGGAAAAACCCCACAATTCTTCACCATATTTGTCTCAAGCAAGCAGGCCCAGAGTGTCAGGAAAGGGTGGGATGATGATTTTGTACATTGTTTTAGGGTGGGTTTTTTCTTTTTATGTTGCAAACCCATTATCTTGAATCACATTAAAAGTGCTTTCATAACTAAATGAGGGGTGCCTCTTTTCTCCACTTCAGCAGTAAAAGGATTTCATTGCCTCTACAGTCTGTAGTCATGCGCCTCATTTATCGTGTGTGTGTGTGTGTGTGTCTGTGTGTGCGTGTATGATGAGTGATTTCCATCGCTCATTTTCAGCCGCAATATTAAATTGTTTTAATGGGGGAGGAACAGACGGTGCCCAACCGTGAATACCAAAAGTACTTCTTTGGGGCAGACACTTTCACATCATCATACACCCCAAAATATAATTGCATACATAATTGCATAATTGTATAATTTCATATGATAATAAAAGGCTTCAGAAAATGGTTGCTATTCAGTTTCTATGAAAAAAAGGGATGAATACATCTTTTGGCAGACAAGAGTATCAGACAATAAATACTGTATTATGTGAACAACCAGAATTATCATCAGCACACCCATGAAAAATGACTCAACCAACCACCAGGCCAGGGCGTCCTTGGCCACAATGATCTGGAATTTTCCTTGACTGAGAAAGAGGGTGTAGGCTAAGTCACGGAACTGTGAAAAAGCTGCCCTTTAGCTATAAATTAATATTAATGTAATTCCAAAACATATTCTTCAATTTCAAGGGCCTTGTCATTAGTCAAACACACAGTAAGTCACACGTAAACCTAGAACTACACACAAATACACACAGAGAGACAAGAACACTGGATACAATATGAATTTCTGAGTTACATATGTGTTGAACTCTGTTCACCTGCCACAGAAGATTACACACTTTAAATTTCCCTTCAAACAGAGAGTATTCACTATTCAAAAATCAAGAAGGCTGACATAACAAGGAATTCTCTTGATTTTTGTGGAGAACCACAGCAACCGTGTGGATAAGATCTGACACGTTGCCATGGTCTTTCTACAACACACTGAGGGCTTGCTCAAGGGTGACAGTGCGGAAAGTTCAAGCTTGACCTTTAACCTCAGAGTCTCTCATCTGAAAAATCTTCCGTTGACCCCCACTTTCTTCCGCCCTTGTCTGCAAATGTTCAACCCCGGGGTGACCCCCGGCTCTGTCCATGTTCATCACGAGCAGATGACTGCTGGAAAAACGGCACAAGAACTTCAAGAGAACGTTTCGTAAAGGCTCAGCTTTTGTTTATTGCACGAGCACGTTCATGATTTTAAGGTACCACTTGTATAAACAACCTGTCTGTAATTAAACCGCCCTGAAAGAAAGATACATTTTATAATAAGCACACGGTTTATTGCTCTGCATGTTTTTGTGGTCAACTAGGACCTCTGTTGGTTGAAAAGAGAACGACACCACTCGTTATAAAAGTTGTTCCTCACTTATTATCTTGCGATTGCAAGAGCTGAGCTCTAAAGAAAACGATACAGTCTGGGCCAGTTATAAATGATCCGAGTGATATTTTGTTCACTTACATTTCACAGGAATTAGGAATGGTAATTTGTGCAAGTTAAGTGCAGGTTTCAGATATGCTGTCTACTTGACCTGTTTGGAAAACCTTTTTTGTGTGCGCTGCTACCACAATAGAACCAACAGAGGGCACTCTTAGTCTTCAAACACATTCTCACTGTTAAACAAGTCTTTACAAAAGGGACAGAATGTGATTGGCTGGGCTGGCTCGAGTCTAGACCGTGTGTGACCCTAAGTGAGGTGAATGGGACACAGGAAGGGAGTTGTAGACATATATATCTACAAGCACAGACACACACACACACACACACATCTCTTCCACTAACTCTAATCGGAGAGTCCTGGGAGTTAAGACACTCTGCAGTAAATAGAGACATTTTGAGAGTCGTTTTTATGCATTTACCAGATACTAGAAAATGGCAAAAAAGTGTCAAAACCACATGGGAGAAAACCCCACACAATCAAACTATTATATTACAGTAATGGACATTGTAAAGATTACACGGGATGAGACAGCCTGACATGAAAGGAAGGATGTTCAAGCCAAGCTCTTTCATCTGGAAGACGTTGGATAGACTCTTAATATGTCTAGCAGCCATAAAACACAAACAAAATATCACTCATTCTTCAATACCCCCACATCCTCACATACTTGGAGTCCTCTCAAATGTAAATAAAAGTATAGAAAAAAGAAGACACTTTAGCCGTATGACTTTACTTGCATTTCCCCATGAAAAGGGACTGTAGCTTGTCATCTCTATTGAACTGTCAGAGTCCAATGAGAGTCCAGAGTCCCATACATGCACGCTCTGATGCACTTGCATCTGAGATAATGGGAAACCAGCTGAAAAACGTTAACACTAAACTCATCCATGCCTCTACTGTAAGTAAGGTTTTTGTGCATTAATTAATTAATTAACACTCATCTAATTTTACGATAACAATAACCCTAGTTAGGGCTAGTTAGTGTTATCGTAAAATGAGATGATTGTTAATTAATAGGTAATAAGGCCTTTATTAGATGCTCATTAACATTACTTGTGTTTATAAGTCTTACAAACAGACTACACAAAGGGCTCATGACCTCTGTCAATTAACAACAATTACAAGCACCTAGACTTAAAAGTGTTGCTGAACCCTTTTCCCTCTCGTAGTCTAAATGTCGTTTTGGCCATCCCGATGACGCTGACCTTCATGGGGTTAAGGTTCAGGCTTTAGCAGTGAAAATACGCGTTGACCTTGCGAGAGATGAAATCGTCTGCCTTTTCAAATTTGTGATGTTTTAATTTTTTCTCTCCTCGATGGAATGTTCTGGAGCAGCTACTGAGACTCCAACGCTCATGCTGATTGATAACAGCACTTCATCACATCTTAATGAAAGAAGCCCAGACACATTAAGCCTCTTTAGATAGAGTTGAGTTATTGGAATAATTTAAGTACACCATTCCCATAAAGGTGTGTATTTTAGAAGCACCGTACCAAACCCCGTTCACGGCTGAACCAACTACTGAGACGACATTAGTTGGTGGAAAGACGGAAAACATATTTTACAATTTCAAAATGGAATGATGAATGCTAACTGGAGGTCTGTGGGGTCGTTGGCTTGTTTTTTTCGTGGATGGTTTTAATTGCATTTAGGAAAGAGAGCACTACTCCCACATCATGACGTGTACCGGGAGAGAATGTGCGGCACGGTGTGCTCTTGGCGATAAATAACCTGTTTGGTCGAACAGGAAACCAGCGCTGAAACTCCTCTGGAACATCCACAGGCCACGGCTTCTTTTCCTCCTGCCTCTGCCTCTGCCTCTACCTCTGCCTCTACCTCTACCTCTGCCTCTGCCTCTACCTCTGTATTTCCTTTTCTCACTCACTCACGCACTCATTCACTCACTCATTCACACACTCACTCACTCACACACACACACACACACACACACACACACACGCGCGCACACACACACACACACACACACACGCACACACACATGAACACACACACACGCCTGAACCCCATCAGTTCCATCTTGCCATCTTTCTCTGATACCATCTCCCAAATAATACTTTTGTGTAGTTTGTGGAAAGAAGTTATAGGAGATGTGCTGCAAAGTGCAGAAAAGAAAAACTGACTTGAACCCGTAATCCCACTTATAAATCATGGGATCTTGTTTCTGGCCTTGTCTCTCGGTCCTTTCATTCACACTCTGTCTTCATTCCTCTCTATTTGTCTCTCTCTCTCTCTCTCTCTCTCTCTCTCTCTCTCTCTCTCTCTCTCTCTCTCTCTCTCTCTCTCTCTCTCTCTCTTTTATTTTTTCATCCCTGTCTGGACACTGCTTCACTGCATAACTCAGTTTTATCTGACCTGTCCATGTTTGATGATGTGTAGCCCTGATCTTTGAACCGGAGGGCTCCATGTAACCTGCATTGCTTTGTTTGCACGTCTGAGTCTCATCGCAGATCGAGACCTTGTCCTTATGCAAGCCTTACCTAGATACGCTGGATATACAAAGAGCTTGGCCCCTGTGCATCGAAATCAAATCATGTGTTCTCAAACTTGTTTGACTCCAATTTACATGCCAAACTCAGACCCATTTGGAAGGCACATGCCAGGTCGACAAAGTAACAAAAACAACTTCCTTCTCTCACTTCTACAAAGTTGTCCGCCGCACGTGACTCATGCCCTCTTTCGTGCCCCCGAAGGTCGGCTCGAACTGCTGACCCCGGCATGACCGTGCCAGCCTGGGGTCAAGCAGTTTGACTAATTCCTGGTTTAATGGGCTCTCTACCACACCAGGGTATGGGGCACAGCCACGTGGCGGGCTTCACTGGGAAGGGATGTGATGGGGGCATAAACTCTTGTGTTCCTCTTAATGATGGGTCACTCTGTCGTGGGATAGCAGGGACTTCTTCTTTCTCTTCACCAGCTGTTTCCGCCCGGAGGGCATACATGCATACACTTTTTCCAGTTCAAATCCTGCATTTGAGACAAGCCAATAAAGTATAATGGATTTGAGGCGTGTCTAAGGCCACTCGGATACATATTCTGCGTGGGAGCCCCACATATTAGTGTCCCACATGGAGTACATGTTTATATATAAAGAGAGAGAGAGGGGGGGGGGAAGAGAGAGAGAGAGAGAGAGAGAGAGAGAGAGAGAGAGAGAGAGAGAGAGAGAGAGAGAGAGAGAGAGAGAGAGAGAGAGAGGGGATATCTGTCTTGATCTGAGAAACACATGAGAGACATAATCAAAAAAATATATAAAACTGAAATGTGTAGATAACTGTGTAGCATTTTCCAGAAGTGCCCTAATCATAAAAAGGATGCTGCTCTTTATTTTCTTATCTTCACCATGTCACATTAATTTAACAGACGTTTCTCTTATCTGTCCCAAAAGGCTGACTCACCCAGGAGCTGAAATGTGGTCATAATCATACACCAAAAGCTATAATCACTCTTAGACAGATATGGAATAGAAGGTAAGACCAAGTAAAAGTTGTATCAAGTCATTTTCTTTAGATCATAGATCAGCCCACATGTAGTGCTGTCTGTGTGAATTTACCCAGATTTGAAAGGCTAATGCATCTATTACCAGGTAACAGGACAGACGCTCACTGAGATCCCAGGCCTCGCTGCCTTGGTCGCAATTACCAAAATGGGTCTTGAAGAGACGAAGAGCAAGGGCGCAATTCTGAAATCATTTCCCCAGTAGGGGTATACAACCAGGAAATGGTGAAGTGCTTTCTCTCCCCCTCCTCCTCCTTCGGTTACAACACAGAGTGCCTGGAAGAGAGGCCTGTTCTCTCACTGGGGTGCTTTCAAGGAAGGAACCGGGGATTCAAGGAGCAGGGAGAAGGACGTGTGCTACTGCTCTGTTCCATAATGACCACTGGGACGGCCAGGCACGTACCGGATCTACAGGAGGGCATAGCCCTGGCAAATGCACACCGGGTGGAAAACAGGGGTGGATTGAATGATACAATGGTCACACACACAGATGCACGACACACACACACGCACGCGCTTGTGAGTTGCCGTGATGATGCGATGTGTGTGTGCGCACGTGTGTTTGTGTGTGTGTGGAGAGGGGGCAAATTACACTGCTAGCCTTCCACTCCACTCAATGTTCGTCAGAAGTGATCTGCACCAGTTTTATAGTTGCAACTCTTTAAAGTCTAAGATAAGATATAACTTTATTGGTCCGACAATGGGGAAATTCGGGCATTGCAGCAGCAAAGTGGACAGAAGTATACATACAATTTACAAAGTATGTACGAGATATTATAAAAAAGATAACACCAGTTGCATATGGAGACCAAATATAAAGAAATACATATAAATATTGTACAGTAGTTTGCCCTTTAAGTGTGTCCATGAGTTATTTGCAGTGGTTGATTCCTGTGTGTGTTTGTGTGTGTAGAGCAGTGCTGGTTGTATAGTCTCACAGCAGAAGGAAGGAAGGACCTGCGGTACCGCTCCTTCACGCACTTAAGGTGAAGGAGCCAGTCGCCGAAAGGAGCTGCTCAGTGCAGAGACAGTGTCCTGCATAGGCTGGGATTCATTGTCCATCATTGATGATAGCTTTGCTACCATCCTCCTCTCTCCCACCATCTGCACTGTGTCCAAGGGGCGTCCTAGGACAGCGCTGGCCTTCCTGATCAGTCTGTCTAGTCTCCTCCTGTCAGCTGTTGACATACTGCTGCTCCAGCAGACCACTCCGTGGTAAATGGCTGATGCCACCACTGTGTCGAAGAAGGTCTTGAGGAGCGCCCCCTGCACTTCAAACGACCTGAGTCTCCTGAGCAGGTACAGTCTGCTCTGGCCCTTCTTGTAGGCTACAGTGCCAAGGTGTTGTCGGTCCATGACGTATATCTGCAATATTGAGGAAGTCTGGGAATCAATGTGCATATGACAATAAACTTTAACTTGCAACCTGTTGAGTACAGAGAGCAGAAGTCCATTATGCATTGGGTTTAGGATGGCAGATTTGTCGGACCATGGAAGGGACATGACTGCAGATGCATTCTAAAATTACATTAACGTGTTGATTGCTGTTTCCGACTTTATTGGCTAGGTGGGAATTATCTGCATAATTTCGCCCTCACTGATCATTGTTATGAAACATTATTTGCAAAACCTGAAACATTTCGCCAAGTCCATTTGGTGTAAGAGAGAAAGACTAGAGAGATAGAGATAAAGAGTGCGGGAAAGCGGGTGTGGTTAGTCAGTGACGTCGTAAACTGTCTACGAGGAGATTTTCCATTCACTTACTGGTGCGCAGAGAAAAAAGGATAGGGAAAAAACTGAACCTGGCCAATACAGGCTATCAGACGGATCAGGCAGCAATCAAACTCTCATACCAGTTCAGGATTCTGTCATTATTACGCTCGGGTCCAAACTGCATTGATGCATTGGCAAAAGAAAGAAACTTCTCATGGCAACATATGAGTAATGATCGTTTTCAAACTGATGGAACTTTCCTCGCTCTGTCTGCAGTCTATTTAGCCTCCATCACCCAGCAGAGGTAAGTTAAAGCCTTCAAAGTAGGAATGATCCTATTTATCAAGTCGTTTTCCTAAGCATACTACATGTAGCCTATAGCTCATGTGACCTCACATGAACCCAGTATCGAAAGCATTAGAAGAGGAATTTCTCTCCCGTTTTTTGTCCTCTTTCAGTTAGTAAACGAATTAGAATATCAGGCGCACTTGTTGCTTCTCTTCAAATTGACTTGTAAGATTTACGATGAACGTGCATTGTAAAATTTAAATGTGTGTTCATACAACTTAATACAACTGTAACCACTGTCCATTTTATAAGGCCTGAAACTATTGTTGCTGTAGGTGCGCTTGTGATTATTAATTGACGTACTATGTCGTTTGGAGGACATATGGTGATGGGGACATGATGATTTCAGAAGTAGGCCTATCCAATAATAGCACGTATCTTTAAACGATTATAATTTGTTATTCAGGGCGTGTTGCGTAAAAACTCATCGTAACTCGTTTGAGATAGCCTTTAGCTTAACCCTTATAGATAATTAATAAAGTTACTTATTAGTCAACTATTAAGACATCATCTCCCGATGATGTAGGTCTAGTTGTGTGTGGCAGGGACAAAAACAATATCACCTGGAGTTAAGATGGAAACGAGTTGTCCTCTCTCTATTATTGCAGAAGCTTCTGGCAAGTACAAATACACATACAATGCATATTTATGTTTCAAGTAAAGAGCAGTTTTTTCTTAAAGCCCATGAAAGATGATCCAGAAGGATAAACTCTTCTACATAAAATTTCACTCCAGCAGTGAAAGCAACATGAAGCTGTTAAATTCATTGTATTTTAAACTGAGATTTGGTAAATTTTGAAATAATTCCTTTTAAATCTCAGACAGGTTTTTATTATTACTGTTCATTCCGTCTTGTTTCAAAATAACAATTATAATATTTTCTTAACTGATGATTTTGGCAATCATGTTATTGTAAAGTGAGGATCATAAATCATTCACTACAACATGTATGATAATCTGATATTTGTAGACCTGCGGCTCTATTTCGCTAGGGCTCTTCACCTGTCCTTTAATATTTTTCATGCAACTTCAGGTGGGTTTGCAAGTATGCGTAGCGTCCACAAAGTTTGACGCATGGAAGGAGCAGGTTTAGGAACGTTAGTGCAGTGTTTGAAGTTCTATGTGTCAAGAATACAAACCTATACCAATGTTAAGAAGGGAAGATTGAGGAAGGAAGGCATTTTGTGATTAAGTCATTGTAATTATGTTGAACACATTTTCTTTTGGGAACAAGCAAAGACAAGTAGTATCTACATCTTTCCTTTTCATCTCAAATTTGTCCAGACCTGTTTATTTAGTGAAATCTCGATTGGTATGAGAATGATGCACCTTCATGCAATGATTCCAGCCATTTGATGAAAACAGTCCCACCAATTTTCAGGTAAATAATACCTGCAAAAAAAATCATTTTGACAGCACCACTTGTCAATGGCGTTGTACCCCATTGCCTCTGTGTTTCCAAAATATAGCCCCTGATGTTTGTCAATGTGTGCTGAAAGACCCACCCCCAAGTGACAACATTGTACAAGAACAGGCACCTTTTGTCACCGTTTCTTGCCGATAAACAATCAATCTCCTTCGTCCACTTCCACATTCCCTCTCCCCCTGTGTAAACCAGGGCATGGTTTCCCTCACTGGTGCCAAAACAGACGGGTTTCTGCCTTCTCCTTTTCCGCCTGACCTCAGGGAGGCAGTGAGACACGAAGATGGAAAAGAGCCGCGCGTCCTTGGGCCTTTGTTTGGAAGGTGCCTTCTGGCTAGCAGCCGGTGACTGCTCTCTTATGACTTGGTGAAGGTTTAGTTAGATAGGAAGGCAATGGGCCAAGGTTTGGAGAGGATGCTGTGGGTATCTGGTGGGACAGCTGTGCGTCTGTGAGTACGTGGTCGATTTACTGAATGTACGTGTTGTCGTTTTTCTGGCCTGCTGTTAATGACCCCATACCTCAGGTCCACTTGTGACAAGCCCTGCCACCGTAGTGAATGTCCGACAACATCTCCAGAAGTTTTCTAGGTGAAGGTTTAGGGAGTCAGTCGGAACAGGGAATGTATCTTTACCCTGCAGGATGGGAGGGGAGTTCTCTCTCACGGTGATCAGCCAGCTGCTTTCAGAACAGACAGATTTGAAGGGAGGCAGATTTTAAAGCAAGGTCAAATCTTCAAAGGAAACACACAAGACTCCCCCATCATCTGTTTTTAGCTTTAGAAAATAATGAAGGATGTTGAAAGTCCTAAGCATTGTATCTTATGGCTCAGATAGTTTTACGAGAGATGCCAAGGTCAGATCCAATAACTTCAAGTAAGAGTCTAAATGAACCCATAAATACTAAATCAAGTGTTCTTGACAAAAACATGCACTGGAAAAACGATCCTGATTTAAAAGTTGTTTGCAAAACTATTATCTCTTATCACAGTCACTCAACACAAACCCCATATTGTTAAATGTAAATGTTTATGACACAGAAGTTCTCAATGTTCAAGAAAGATGGCTAGACTACACACTACGCGATGTAGCCACCTGTTTACCACCTGTGAGACAACACCAGTTTCACTCTGACCAGGGCTGGCTATCCCCACTCCTCAGGTTTGCTGTGAAAGAAGGGGTGCCAACATGGGTAAGCCAAGACTTGTCAAATTGGGTCCCAACACTCCCCCTCCAACCCTTATCTTTAGATAGTTTTTGGACTTTATTAGTCCCCTCCCCTCCATTATCTTTTATGGTGGTGACTCATGTCGGTTTTTTTCTCCACTACTGAAGTACAAAGAATAATCAGGACATTTACATTCGATCCATTTAACAGATGTGATTTGCTTTTAGCACTGTGGTGTGTAATAACAATATGTTAGTGTTATGATATTTACTTTTTCCCCAGCTCGTGCATCGCTGATACATCAGAACCTTGTACTGTGTCTAAACACAAGAGGGTAGTAGGTAAAAGGTGAACGTGTTGGCTATTTTCAGGCAGACCACTGGCTGGTCCTCACAGTAATAATTAACTTAGCCTCTGTACTGTTTTGCTGTACTATTACGCGGGCTATCAGTACCAGACCTTTCCAAAACCTCCACAGACTCTGAGCATTGCAGATTCAAGATAGGATTTACGGTAGCTTTGAGTTGTGCAGCGGCACGCCGAGGCAACGGCGACAGTTTTAGTTGTGCTTTGCTCTCGATGCTTGTCCCATTATGCTTACATGTTAGCTATGTTGCTACGCTGTCATACCATGTAGCTTCTTTAAATATTACTACTGTGTAGTTAACCGCATTGTTGTATAGGGGAAAATAGAACCCAATGTTACCACTGCCTCCATAGTTATGACTTGGTAGGCACTTCCACAGAATACTATTGTACATTTCCTCCATATCCATTCAAATATTAAGCATTCCGCCAAGCTTCATTTTTGGCACAGCAGTGACACTGATTTTGGACCGTTACCACATCAGAGGAGGAGCCGTGGATAATATAGGATACCACCGCAGCAGCAAGTTTGGACATCATTAAATGTTTTATGTTTAGATTTATGTTCCCGAAATAAGACCCTCCACAGACGTAAAGCGTTGACGTAATTTGCTAAACCTGCTAGGATCATCTTGATGGATGGGATTTATGAAGCGCAGATGTTTCACAGCTTCTGCTCAGTAGCCTATCAGTACACAACACACATTTTTGAGCATAGCCATCCTGGGCAGACAGCAAGTAAGCTGTAGTGAGTACACAACATGAAACTTGTGGAGTTTTACGGACATGTCCCATGAGGTGGGCGTGTTCCAAACGTTTGTGCTCCATACTGATAGGCCACTGTACAGGAGTGAATCATTTGAGCTCAGATTGGACGCACCCGCACAGTCGGTAAAAAGATGTCAAACGGAGAGTGAAGCATAAGGCTTCACACTTAAACCAGAACTTAATAAGATGTGCTTGTGTATTGCAGCAGTGTTGTACAGAAACTACACCTGATTCAGAAGCTGGCTGTCCAACGAAGTCCTCGGTGGGAGAGATTTAGGATGATGCCTGGAACCCATAACTTTGACTGATGCAATCAATTGGATAGCAGCCTCTCAAATACCCTTATATGATATACTAGGTAATAACAAAATATTTATTTTCAGTCAGATTATTACTGTCACCCCCTGTCTATGTCAAACGGAGTAATTTGTGTAAACTAATGGCATAAGTCACCCATTTTATAGTAAGTGCAACAAAACAAAGTTTGGGAAAGGTAATGGTGTGTGAATAGAGAAAACGTCCCTGCAATTTGTGCCCGAATCAATGAATGGTGATATTAATACTAATGGTGTATAAATCAATACATTCAGTTCTGTCTTCTATCTGACAAATTTGGTATTCGTCTTCATGAGATTATTTACACAATCATTTTCTATCTATATCCAGAGTTGTATTCCTGTGTAACATCAGTGAAGCTGTTGTTGTGTCTGGTGATGATGTCAGAGTCTGGGGTCAACATTGAGTGCAACTTTGAGTACACACTTAGGGATTCGTCACTAAAATGAAATACTGAACCAGTTTTACGAATGGCAGTCCTATAAATGGTCCATCTCATTAGTCATTTTCTTGATCCACATCCACTGATGTCATTCCACAAACTGGGCTTGCCTCTAGGACAGAGCCACAATCAATACTGACGACTGTTTTTGTCTGTACCTACAGCTCCCACAGCCAGCAACAAGTCTAGACACAGGTCTAAGATCAATGCACCCTCTCACAAAAGCCTGACTTGAACTCAAAACAAAACTGACTTCAAACCAGTCGCTAGTTTCTTCAACTCTGGCCACACCCTTGGTCCTTCAGTCTTGTGTATAATGTGATTAAGACCTCTTGGCTCATTTTGCCCCTGCAGTCGCAATGGCTGTGTGTCCCCCAGACCGAGACACGCCCCTTCTGCAACTACAGGAAGTGAACCCCAGTAGGATGGGCGGTCGAGTCCGCTCCCCCATCTTTAGCTCCTCCCCTCCGGCCCTGTCCATCGAAGCTGGCCGTCCCATCTGCATCCCCTCCCCTTATGCCGACATCAGCCACGAGTTCCCCTCCCTGCCGTTTTATAGCTCCACCCTGCTGGGCTACGCCACCCCCGTGCTCCCTGACTGCCCCTCTGTTCGCCAGTCTCTCAGCCCCTCCCTGTTCTGGCCCAGCCACAGTCGTGTAGGGCCCCCGCTGGCTCTGCACCGGCCACAGTCCTGCACCGAGCACCCCCAGCCCAGCCACAGCCAGTGGTCAGAGCTGTCGCCTCAGGATCACACCTTGTCTGAGAGCAGGTAGGAAACAGAGCCCTCGTTATCCAAACAGCAAAAAACGTCACGACGCAATACACAAATGACACGAATAATGTAGACGTCGACAAAGCGTTTTTTTGAACGTTGACGTCCTAATTTACGATATCATCAAAAGTATCCAAAGTCAAAAGTGGAATGATCATGTACAGTTCACACGAGCTGCGTTATGAGATCCTCCTCACTGTCTAGTTGTTGTGCTAACTACAATGGTGCTATTCCACTCCTGGGGATAACTGTATCCTGTGTGTGTGTGTGTGTGTGTGTGAGCCAGTAAGACGGTGAGGAGGCACACACAGGACATGGACGACTCGGTCACTTCCCTGCGAGGTAAATCCGACCTGCACTACTGTGCTGTGTGTCAGGACTACGCTTCAGGGTACCACTACGGGGTGTGGTCCTGCGAGGGCTGCAAGGCCTTCTTCAAGAGGAGCATCCAAGGTAAGGTGCTCACACAAACGCACACAATGTGCACGTGCACAGTCCAGTGCATGCATATACGCACTATAGTCTCTATAGTTGGCAAGGTTAGACTGGTATATTCCGCTGATTGTGCCCTGTTGTGTTAGTACAGCTAAGTATGTCGTTAAGGGCCTCCAATGTTGTCATTGATTTGGCTCCGCCAACATGAAATATAGTTCCGCCCCTGGACTGGGACTGGGCTGTTGCCAAGCAACACAAAACATTTTTTCTGCCCACCAGCGACTAACGATCCTTAATGTAAGCGGAGGGATACATGCTTAGTGAAAAGTCCCTGGTCTGTTATTGCTAAATACTGCACTCATGGGATACCTGACTCCAAAAAAATTACTTACTTAAAAAATTAGGTCAGAACAAACTGTTGTATAATGATTCTCTAATGAATCTATTGAATCTCTAATGAAGACAGCTTCCCATTCTAGTCAAGCAATCCATTCACTTCCCTTTTATTGTGTTGACACACTCTTCCATTTGGTCTGTAGAACTTGAACTTTGTCTTTGCCACTCCCTTCTAAGAGTAATACTGTAGATGTAAATAGTAGCAGTCCAATGTTTTGACAACATGTATCTGATTGCATAACTGGATTATCTCTCTCAGAGTTCAAAATGCTATCAGGAAGTATGATGTCATATAGTATACCAGACCTAAATCTTTCTTATCTTTCTTATATCTTTAATCTACCACTCCCTCCCCTCCCTCCTCACCCACTCCATCAATCTTCTCTCTCTTTTCTGTTCTCACCTTTAACCTCTGTCCGTCTATCCATCCAATCATCTTAGGACACAATGACTACATTTGCCCGGCCACCAACCAATGCACTATCGATAAGAATCGTCGCAAGAGCTGCCAGGCCTGCCGCCTTCGCAAGTGCTATGAAGTCGGCATGACGAAGTGTGGTTAGTCTCCCTTCCTCTCCCCTTCCTCTCCCCTTCCTCTCCCCTTCCTCTCCTCTTCCTCTCCCATTCCTCTCCCCTTCCTCTCCTCTTCCTCTCCTCTTCCTCTCCTCTTCCTCTCCCCTTCCTCTCCCCTTCCTCTCCCCTTCCTCTCCCCTTCCTCTCCTCTTCCTCTCCCCTTCCTCTCCCCTTCCTCTCCTCTTCCTCTCCTCTTCCTCTCCCCTTCCTCTCCTCTTCCTCTCCCCTTCCTCTCCTCTTCCTCTCCCCTTCCTCTCCCCTTCCTCTCCTCTTCCTCTCCCCTTCCTCTCCTCTTCCTCTCCCCTTCCTCTCCTCTTCCTCTCCTCTTCCTCTCCCCTTCCTCTCCTCTTCCTCCCCTCTCAGATCTTCTCTTCTTTGCTGATATGGCTGGCTAGGTCCCGATACCCATTAACTGGGAATATCTCGATAGAAACGATGGAAATGAATAGCATGCTATACTGATGTTCGAATAATCTTTCCGCAGTTGTAATGTTTGTTTGATCCTGATCGTCATGCATATGTGCAACGTCTTCTCACGTCATGTTCCAGGTTCACGTCTGAGATCTCAGTCAAGTAGACCCTCTCATCTTTTTGTGCCTGGCTAAATTCAAATGGCGTTGCCATGGAGATCTAATTGATAAACTCATTTCATTATTTGCTGACATTCCTTGTCAAGGTTCATTTGGACTGCTGGACTGATCATTTTTTTTCTAATCTTTGTATAATTACATACACTCATAAGATTCTTAGCAATTATTTAGATGTACATAGAGAACATTTAATAGGACCAAGCAATTCATTTCAGGAAAACTTGTGACACATTGTAATAAACCATGTTTTACATGAATGTAAGCCAAGTGCATATACATGTGGGGGAACTGGTATATGTACCCATAACTATAATAAATAATGGACTTTTATAGCATACACATTTATCCAAAGTAACTTGTCAAGGGGCTTTTGAACCCGTGACCTCTCAGATTGCAGTCAAACACTCTAACCACAGAGCTACACCTAGTGAGCTGTTCCCTCGACCAGTGTGACCTCACACCAATTATAGCTGTATAACTGGTAAACGTAGACAAATGAAGAGGTTAGCATGGGATCAGAAGCCACGCTATAAGCCTGGCAAGAAGACAATTCTTACTGGAACATCAAATTAGTGGGAAGGGTCAAGATTCTTCATATTGTGTGATTGGTCGTGTGAGTAAAGCAGTCTCATGTTCAGGTATGAGGCGAGACCGTGGCAGCTACAGAGGAGCCCAGCCAAGGAGGGTGGTGCGCTTCTCCTCACGGGGCGGGGCCAACGGATCTAGGCGGGGCTTACATGAGGTGGGTGAGACCGAGCTCCACCGCTCCACACTCACACCTGAGCAGCTGATTGGGCTGATCATGGAGGCGGAGCCACCAGAGATTTATCTACTGAGAGACATGAATAAGCCACTGACGGAGGCCAGTGTGATGATGTCACTCACCAACCTAGCCGACAAGGAGCTGGTCCATATGATCAGCTGGGCCAAGAAGATCCCAGGTCAGTGTTGGTCAGGCCAGTGTGTGTCTGTGTGTGTGTCTGTGTGTGTGTGTGTGTGCTTGTGTATGTGCTTGTGCATATTATTCGCATCAATCGATTTCTTCTTCTAAATATGCATGAAACATTTCCCAGACACAGATGAAGTTTTTTCCCTGTTTAGTAAGCATCATTATGACCATGCATAATCATCTCTGGTGAACCAATTGACCATCACAGCCTGGGTGTTAAAAATGTGCTCAGTCCAGCAAGTTTTTTCTATTTTTATGCACAGCTGTGGACCTAGCACAAGCCAATGACCACAAACAAAGTTAAGCCTGCCATGATGCAACAAGGAAAGTATTGGATAAAACTGACCTTGTGGAATTGTTCAGTTTAAGGGCTTGTTGAAATTACTGTTAGTTTCTTATTTGCAAATGTCTAGTTTCTAGTATGCCACTGCAGGACAAAGTATGATACTAAAAACAATTCAGAATTCAGTTTAACTACCACCGAGCCCCTGCTAAATGGCTGGGTTAATTACTCCACAACATTTCCAAATGTTTTCACTCTTCAATCCACCAACTGAATCAATTCAACCCAACATCAACTCAATTGAGCAAACCAACTCTGATGCCTTGAGGACAGAGCTACCAAACGGTGCTACTTGGTCTTTTTATGTCAGGAGATATTAGTGTTCAACTGAACAGTTCTGTATAAATTTGCTGCCAAACTGCAAGACTCAGACACATTGTCTGTGTTTAATTAAGCATATTGGAAGATTGTGACCCATAGCCAGAGGTGTTCTGGGGAGGAAAGAAGAAAATGTGTCAAAATTATCCACTTTCTCCACACATTTAAGATCTGCTTTTTTACAAAGGGGTTCATAGTCACTTAA